>CM035439.1:41186218-41598718 GCA_020310875.1 Ceratopteris richardii | reverse complement strand
TATACAAATGAGAGAGAGAGAGAGAGTATTTTCACTTGTGCACACTTTGTAATGAACGTAGCAACTCATACGAACATCTAGCTATGCTATACGAACATCTACGCATACGTACATATTCACACAAATATGAGAGAGAGGGAGAGAACGTACATATTCACACAGATATTACAGAGAGAGATCGAGAGAGAGAGAGATTGAACGTATGTTTTCACTTGTGCACAGTGCACACCTTTGTATTGAACGTAGCAACTGTATGAAGATCGGCGCATACAGACATATTCACACAAATGAGAGAGACAGAGAGAGAAAAGGAGAGAATGTTTTCACTCGTACGCAATGCACATCTTTGTATTGAAGGTAGCAGCCAATTCAATTCCACAAATGAGAACAAAGAAAGTAGGTTATCAACGTTGTAGAGAAAGACGTGTGAGACTAGGTCAAGCTCCATCGTGATTTGCTGGAAGCCAAAGAGGAGTATAGCGTCTCTTGTTGGAACCTCCAATTGGGTACTGATGTACAAAAAGTTAAATGGTGAATCCAAAATTCTCATGATCTTTTGAGTATAAGAATTTGTAACTGTAAGAAATCTCATCCCTTTACACACCATAGGGTATTTGTTTTTGAAAACAACAAGATCAAAAGTAAGTCGACCCCCCATGACAGAGGAAAAAGATTATCAACCTTCTTTGTAACTCTCTCCAACACTCTTGTACCCATGAGAAGGGAAAAGAGATTATTAACCATTTTCTTAACTCTCTCTAACACTCTTGTACTTTTCTCCTTTCTTTAATTTAAATTGATTTGGATTTAAGAAGACATAAAGAAATCAGTTAACTTAATTGTGCTATGATAAAAACTAAAATTAGGTAACAAACTTATGAAGAGAAATATAATAAATGGTTCAAAAGTTGTGATATAGGAATTTTGAAGAAGGAGACTTCATTTGAGCTGAGTAGACTAACTAAAATTTACTAAAAGCTTCCTTAATACATAGGGATGAGACAATTTTATATTGGGCAGGAAAAAAGTTCATAATTGCATTTGTAGCAATGGAAAAAAAATGAATAATGTCAAGGAGTCCTCAAAGCTTTTTTCTTCAAATTTGTGTGATTATAAAACGTGAAAATTCAAAAGAAAAAAGATAGTTTCCTAATGACAACCAATGCAAAAATATATCGCATACATTATTTTGATTTCTCCTCGACTCTATCACAAGTATAAAAAATTAAGTGTAAATATTTTATTAGAGAATTTTCACAAAGAGATGAGTGCAAGCGACTTAGCTACAACTCTATTTCAAGTTAAAATGGTTGATCAAACTGTTGGAGTTAGACGTCTGCAGAAGCATGCAAACATCACAAGGAAGAAGAAGAAGCTTGGAGCACAACATGCAATACTGAATGTATTACTAGAGAATGTACAAAGATAAGTAGCCCATTAGGGCAATAGGCATATATACAAGCCGAGGGAAATAAACCTCCTAAAGAGGGAAAAAAAGTGTCGCGGTAGTCCTAGTGTGTTCACACACATCACTACCTAAATATATCAACAAATCCCCACTGGGAGTGATGCGGTGAACAAGGAGCTGGCACTCATGTATAAGGAAGTGTCAAGCTATGTGGAAATCACTCCACAAAAGGAAGTAAGCCCAAAGCTTTGCGGAAAGCTTCAAACTTCTCCCTAGGCAGAGCCTTCGTGAAAAGGTGTGCAATGTTCTCCTATGTGGGCACATTGTTGGTGCAATTCACAAGCCTACACATTTGGCTTGTAGCCCATGCATACATGAAGAAGCATAGGAACCAATGCTTGAAGATAATTACCCTCTTTACTCGTTGTAAAAGTCATATTTGACTTACAATCTTTGTAAGCACCTACCTAGAAGAACTCGTGGAAAAGTTAGGAGTTGATTGATGGAATATCTCCTATAATGGAGGATCACCTTTTTAGAGGAAGCCAAAATTTGAATTCAAATTCAAGTTGAAAGTGAACTCTTATATAAACCTCTAAGAAAAAGTCACGTGTAGAAGACTCATCAATCCCGAGCTATTCATTGTACTTTCTGAGTGTGTGTGTGAGGCCTAAACAGTATCCTACACCTTTATCCACCATTAGGCAATGATCATCATGCCTATGGCATTGTACAACGTTGCTCATTAATACATTACAATCACATTGTTCATCTCTGAGTTCTCTATCATAGTCTCTATCAATCAGTCAACTTCTGCAGCTCATATCTCACTCATTTCTCCACCAAATTCAAAGATCTATAGCTTGATGGAACCGGCGCAAAGACTTCTACATGCTATCAAAATTTGATGATTTCTATTCAGCCATTTCAAAGAAAAGTGCATAGAAGTGATCACCGGTCGAAGTCTGCAACAGTCCTAAAAAATCGGGGGTAAAGGTTTACTTGCTAAATTAATTTCTCTGAGCATATTTAATCTTTTTAAGTGATTTCACTTGAAATCATTAGCTTACTAAGCTAATTAGATACCTCTAAAAGGAAGTTTTTCAATTCCTACTGTGTTGGTCATACTGAGCAAAAGATGCAACAGGTGTATTGTCAAAAATAGAAGGTTTTCTTGAAGACTTGAAGTTCAAAGTTGTCTGTTTTGATTCAATCTTTCCATACATCATCTCCAAAGTTTATAAGCCATTTTATGGTGTTATTGGAAAGCTACGCAGGTCTACTTATCAACTCTGAAGCATCAAAGGGCTGGTAGAAAGCAAGATTTGGCAGTACCTACTTATCTTCCTGAAGTATTCATCCATCTTCCCAATAGTGGTATCAAATCAAAGTTAAGGTAAAATGGGAGATGGTTTTCCTTCATTTATTGATAAATTGGACAGGAACAACTATTACGCATGGTCTCTAAGGATGAAGAAATACCTACAAGGAAGGAGTCTTTATGGATACATCTCAGGAGATGAGGAATTGTCTTCATTCAAAACCAGAGAACTACCAACAAAGGAAGAACATGAGAAGCTCAACACATGGTTTGCCAAGGATGCATTAGCAAGGTCTTACTTACTCAACTCCATCTCTGATTTTCTTTTGCCACATATTAGAAACTTTAAGACATCCCAAGAGACTTGGGAAACCTTATGATCATATTTCTCTTCCAACACAAGGGCCAGAAAAAACCAATTGTGGATTGAATTCACCACACTAAGCAAGCAACCTAAGCATGCTATTTCAGAGTATGTGACTAAGATTAAAGATGTAGCATATCAGTTAGCAAGCATAGGAGAAGAGATTGAAGAAGAGCAGATAGTAAGGCAAGTGACCAATGGGATTAAAGCTGACGACAAATGGGAAAGCTTCACCACTTCTATGGACCTATACATGGACATGCAAATTCCATATCTTACCACTCTCATGGGGCATTTGTTCACTCATGAAACCAAGCTCAACAAGAATGGAGACTCATCCAAAGGTAATAGCTCTTCTGCCCTATACACTGATAAAAGTAAGTCTAAAGATAAAGGCAAGAACAAGAAAGGAGAGGATGAAGGCACTACCTCCCAAGCCAACTATGCAGGGAGAGGTATATCATCAAGAGGAAGGGGCAGAGGAGGTAAGCAAGGTAGGGGGAGATCCTATAACTCCTCACCATGCAACACTTGTGGTTTATCAAATCATACTACAGATGAGTGTTTCAGGAACTACAAGAATTAGAGAGGAAGAGGATATCAAAGAGGTGGATACTCACAATCAAGAGGTAGATTCAATCATCATCAAGGGTACAACAACAACTACAATGGCAACTACCAAGGAGGATACAAGTCCAGAAATGATTACAACAACTACACAGAAGAACAAGATGATTCTCTTTTGATCATGAACATGACTTCAAAACCAGGTAGAAATGATAACCATCTCTTCCACGTTGACTGAGGTTGCTCAAATCATGTGGCAAGCAATGTAGCTCTTCTCTCTGACCTTGAAGAACCAAGAGGAAAGCATCAAGTACAAACAGGTGATGACACCAAGCACTCAGTAGTTAAAGTTGGAAATGTTAAGAATTCTGATGGGAATCAAAACTTGTTGAGTAGGGTACTATATGTACCAACCATTACCAAAAATTTGATAAGTGTTGGACAAATTGTGGAAAAAGGTTTGGAGGTCAGGTTCAACCAATATGGAGCATTTGTTGAGGATCCCAAGCATGGTTTCAAGAGAATAGCTAAAGGATAAAAATCACTTTTGAGCTAGAAGATACAAAGAATATTGCACTTTACAATCATAAAGATCAAACACTTTTAGAGCTTGAGATTTGGAATAAAAAATTAGGACATGTAGGTGAAAGAACCTTGAAGCAAATATGCAGGGACCAATGTGTGCTTGGGATACCTAATGTATCCAAGCAACATATGATCTACAAGTGTGGTGCTTGTCAGTTTGGAAAGTCTCACACGTTACCATTCTCAAGGAAAGGCTACATGCATGAGGACTACCTAGAGCTTGTCCATACAGATGTATGGGGACCAAGCAAAGACCCCTCAATCTCATGATCAAGGTACTATGTATCTTTTATTGATGATTATAGCAGGTACACTGTACTGAACTTTATGAAGCACAAAGATGAAGTGTTCAATTGTTTTAAAAAATATCTTGCACTTGTTGAGAATCAGACAGGAAGAAACCACATATCTTCAAGACCAAGGTTTTGTCATGAGCAAGGGAGACACTTCTCTATTTATTAAGATAAGTAATTCAGAGGTAATATACCTATGTGTTTATGTTGATGATATCATACTTACAGGTAATGATGTCAATGGAATAAGACAAATCAAGAACCAGATGATGAAGCAGTTCAAGATCAGTGATCTTGGTTTACTAAAGTACTTTCTTGGACTTGAGTTAATCTATACTAACTCTGGAATCTATATTACTCATAAAAAATACATACAAGATATGTTGAAGAAGTTTCATTTGCAAGATGCCAAAGTTGCAAGTACTCCAATGGAGGTAAACCTAAAACTAAGTGCCCATGAAGGTGATGAAATTGATGATATTACAAGTTACCAAAGCATAGTGGGAAGCTTGAACTATGCAACCTTGACAAGGATAGATATTGCATATGGAGTTAGTGTGCTAAGTCAGTTTATGCACAAGCCTAGGGCACCTCACTTGGAGGCTGCCAAAAGGATATTAAAATACCTCAAGGGTACTCAACATCATGGTTTGTATTTCCCTTACACTTCAGACTTGGATATCAAGATTTATTCAGATGCAGATTGGGCACGATGCAAGGATGATAGGAGGAGCACTTCAGGATACATTTCATTTGCATGTCATAAACCAATATCATGGTCTTCAAAGAAGCAACCTACTGTTGCTTTATCTTCTACAGAGGGAGAGTATAGAGGATTTGTCAATGCTACTCAAGAAGCCATATGGATCAAGTTATTGTATACAGAATTGGGTTTGTATACTACCTCACCATTGATCTTTGGGGATAATACAAGCTCACTTCACCTTGCAGCTAATCCTATTTATCATGCTAGGACCAAGCATATAGAGGTCCATTACCATTATGTGAGAGAGAAGCTATTAAGCAAGGACATTCAACTAACATATGTATCAAGCAACATGCAGTGTGCAGATTTGTTAACTAAAGCATTGGATGGAACCAAACTTTGCAGGTTCAAATCAATGATTGGATTGCAGGATATACATGAAGATTGAAGATGAAGACCAAGCCAAACTATTTGGCTTGAGGGGGAGTTGTTGGTGCAATTCACAAGCCTAAACATTTGCCTTGTAGCCCATGCATATATGAAGAAGCATAGGAACCAGTGCTAGAAGATAATTACCCTCTTTACTTGTTGTAAAAGTCATATTAGACTTAGAATCTTTGTAAGCACCTACCAAGAAGAACTCGTGGAAAAGTTAGGAGTTGATTGATGGAATATCTCCTATAATGGAGGATCACCTTTTTAGAGGAACCCAAAATTTGAATTCAAATTCAAATTGAAAGTGAACTCTTATGTAAACCTCTAAGAAAAAGTTGCAGGTAGAAGACTCATCAATTCTGAGCTATTCATTGTACTTTCTGAGTGTGTGTGAGGCCTACACAGTAGCCTACACCTTTATCCACCATTAGGCAATGATCATCATGCCTATGGCATTGTACAACATTGTTCATTAATACATTACAATCACATTGTTCATCTCTGAGTTCTCTGTCATAGTCTCTATCAATCAGTCAACTTGTGTAGCTCATATCTCACTCATTTCTCCACCAAATTCAAAGACCTATAGCTTGATGGAACCATCTCAAAGTCTTCTACACGCTAGCGAAATTTCTATTCAGCCATTTAAGAGAAAAGTGTGTCGAAGTGATCACTAGTCGAAGTCTGCAAGAGTCCTAAAAAATCGGGGGTAAAGGTTTACTTGCTAAATTAATTTCTCTGTGCATAGCTAATCTTTTTAAGTGATTTCACTTGAAATCATTAGCGTACTAAGCTAATTAGATACCCCTAAAAGGAATTTTTTCAATTCCTACTGTGCTGGTCATACTGAGCAAAAGATGCAGCAGGTGTATTGTCAAAAATAGAAGGTTTTCTTGAAGACTTGAAGTTCAAAGTTGTCTGTTTTCATTCAATCTTCTCATACATCATTTCCAAAGTACATAGGTCATTTTATGGTGTTATTGGAAAGCTAAGAAGGTCTACTTATCAACTCTGAAGCATCAAAGGGCTGGTACAAAGTAGGATTTGGTAGTACCTACTTATCTTCTTGAAGTATTCATCCATCTTCCCAACACACATATGCCAAGCTGATCTCCCCAGCAGAGAACCTCTCCCTGACATAGTGATAATGCACCTCAATGTGCTTAGTGCGAGCATGGAACACACGGTTCCTCGCAATTGCCAATGCGGTCTGACTGTCAGTGAAGATGGTGGTGGCAGAAGTCTAACCAACACCCAAATGAGCCATAAGGCATCTCAGCCACACACACTCAACAGTCGTCGTGAAAGCTGCCCTATACTCAGCCTCACAAATGGAAGTGGCCACAATAGGCTGCTTCTTGCTCAACCAAGATATACATGAGCTACCAGGCATGAAGCAAAAGCCACTAGTGGACACACGAGTGTCATAGCAACCAGCCCAATCAGAGTGAGAAAAAGCATGCAAATCTGGCGGTAGTGATCCCCCCTTGGGATAAAACAACCCAAGTAGCCTAGTACCACTCAAATAGTGAAAGATGCGCTTAACTGCCTGCCAATGCTTGACTCCTGGGCAATGCATAAACTTGCTCATCTGTGAGACAGCAAACTGAATATCTGGCCGAGTAATGCATAAGTAAATCAAGCATCCAACAGCCTCCTGATAGAGAACAACATCAAATGCATCTCCAACATCATGAAGACTCAACTGTAAGCCTCTGTCCATAGGAGTGGCAATAGGATTAGAGTCTTCAAGGCCAAAATGCTGCAATAATGTGTTAGTATATTTCGTTTGACACAAAGCCATTCCACCATCAACTTGCATAAACTGAATGCCCAAATAGTGATGCAAGTGCCCCAAATTAGACATCTCAAATGAGGCATGCAAATCAGCCTTAAAATCATCAATATGCTTCTCAATAGGACTAGTGACTAGCATGTCATCAACATAGACAACAATGATCAGAAGCACATCATTAGCACGCTTAACATATAAGGTGCTTTCAGTTGGACTGTTCTCATAACCATGTGCAATTGAATAGGCATGTATCTTCTCATACCAAGCACGTGGTGCTTGCTTTAAACCATATAATTCCTTCTTTAACTTGCACACCTGGTTTTCATGCCCTTTCTGCACAAAGCCACGAGGCTGAGAAACATACACTTCTTCATGCAAGTCACCATTCAAAAATGCTCTTCTAGTGTCCAACTAATGTACATTCCAACCATGATGAGCTGCAAGTGCATAGATGCTCCGAACAGTAGTCATACGGCATGTAGGTGCAAAGGTCTCATCAAAATCAATGCCTCTTTCCTATGCATAACCCTTTGCAACAAGCCTAGCCTTATACCTGTCAACTGTACCATCCAGTTTATGCTTCAACTTATATACCCACTTAGTGTCAATGGCCTTCTTGCCAGCAGGAAAGTCACATAAAGACCAAGTACCATTCTTCATTATAGCATCATATGCAGATTGCATAGTTGCCATCCAATTTTCTGAATTTTGTGCTTCATCAAACGAAACAGGCTCATTCTCATCATAGAGACTAGATGCAGCCATAGCATAGCAATCTGATTCAAAAGAGGCACTATGAGAGCCTGAATGAGTACGATATGACAGAGGTGCATCTAATTTGCTGTCACGCAAGGTCTACACCAACCATTTTGGCATAGTTCTTGCCTGCTCAATATCAACTCTCTCATCAATAAGTGCATCATGTACATCTGCATCAGAAATGGAATTATCTGCATCATCACATGAAAACTGCAAAGGTTAAGAAGTTGCCTCATTAGGACCAGCACTAGACTGTCCACCTGTAAAAAGAGGCAGCAAAGTATCATACGTGTCTTTGGAGCTAACAGATGTCTCCTTAGTACATGAAAGCAATGGTTGAATAGCATCTTCCATAAGAACAACATCACGGCTAACCAGAATGCGTTTAGTCTGTGGATGATACAGATGATAGCCTTTACTTTCAGAATTGTACCCAACAAAAATACATTTTACTACTTTATCATCCAATTTTTTGCAATGTTGTTCAGGCACTAATGCATATGCCAAACAACCAAAAACATGCAAATGAGCAACAGATGGCTTGCGGTCATGCCAAGCCTCATATGGAGTGATAGACTGCAGTGCTTTAGTGGGACACCTGTTCAGTACATATGATGCACACATGACAACCTCAAGCCAGAAACTATGTGGTAAAGCCTGACTCTTCACCATACATCTCGCCATCTCCATGAGTGACTTGTTCTTTCGTTCAGCAACTCCATTCTCTTGAGGTGTATACGGCACTGTACACTGGTGTTTTATCCCACATTCAGCCAAAAATGCATTAAAATCAGAAGACATATATTCTCCCCCTCGATCAGAATGGAGGGTGTCCATATTACATGCTAACAGATTCTCAGCTAAAACCAAAAACTGTTTGAAGCACATGAACACTTCGGACTTTGCCTTCAATGGATATACCCATGCATTCCTAGAAAAAACATCGATGAAAGTCACGAAGTAAATATAATTCCCAAAAGAAGGTGTCTGCATAGGACCACACACATCACTATGTACAAGCTGCAATTTCTGAGTAGCCCGAACTGAACCATCTTTTGGAAAGGACGAACGCTGCATTTTGCCCAAAATATAGCCTTCACAAACATGTTTTTCAAGTGCCTCAATTTTGGGCAAAGAGGACACCATTTCAGATTTCTGCAAGCATAGCAAACTAGCGAAATTCAGATGACCAAAGCTTGTATGCCAAAGCTTTGCATCTGATATAGCCTGAGAATCATTTACTGCACATGCCAAATCATTTACATATCTTTCATAGTCTATGAGCTATCAGCCCATGGCATAAAATGCCAGAATCAATAAGCACATCGCCATATAAGAGACCATGAACTGTACACCTGTCATCAACAAATTTCATAACCAAGCCAATCTTGGTTAATGCAGAAACTGATAACAGGTTCTTCTTGATCCCTAGCACAAATAAAGCATCTGACAAAGTGAAAGAACTACCATCAACAATAGGCAAAATGATCTTACCAACTCCCATAGCAGCATAAGAGGAGTTGTTGGCACATGTAACAGTATTCCCTGTAGGGGAAGGCTCGAGTGAAGAGAAGAAATTGTGCTGAGAGGTAATATGTTTGGTCGCCCCACTATCACAATACCAAACATCTGAGTCTACTAGAGACATGCACTGCTCATCAGAAGATGGGTTAAAACTGTAGACAGTAGTAAACGCCCATTCTTCTTCCTGCACAAGATTAGGAGACTCTGTTTTTGGTGTAGAGGCCTTTGCAACAACCATTCCAACCTCTTTCTTCTTTGCCTCTTTAGCAGCCAGTTTTGGACAGTTCCTTATGATATGATCATTCCCTTTACAGTACTTACAAAACAATTTCTGCTTTTCTGATTTCTTCTCATCTTTATCCTCCTTCATCGAATATGCAGAATTAGCAGATTTCTGCTTACTAGTTGAAGAGCTCCATTTTCCTTTGCCCTTCTGACTAGCCAAGAAAGCTTGATTTGCAACTTGCATAATGGACCTGTTCTGCTTGGACCGATCTTCCTGCAACAGAACAGAGACTAACTCCTTAAATGATAAGGCATTCGGATTGCCTTTCATCATCAACCGAAGAGTAGAAGCAAAACTCTAATATGAATCAGGAAGACCATTAAGAACGGTCTGCACAAGTGAGCTATCTGGTATAATCTCATCAGCAGAAATCAATTGTTCCTTCAAATCTTTGATCTTCGTTAGGAAACTATCCATCGAATCACCTTCATTCATGTGCTCACTCTCCAACTATTTTCGGAGGTAACCAACACGAGGCTCATTCCTAACTTGGTACAATGTGGTAAGTGTATCCCAAGCATCCTTAGCTGTTCTACAAGAGCGAATGCGAGGAATAATGGCACATTTGACAAACAAAGCTATCAATGCATGTGCTTGGGCATCTCTGCCATCCCAACAAATCTGCTCTATAGTAGGTGCAGCAGAAACCGCAACACAAACAGGAATATGCAAAATATCATCATCTTTGACACCTTTCGCATGAGCTTCAATACCTATAGTTGTAACAGTTGTAGGTGTGATAGGACGTTTTTCTACACCTTGCACAATGTTCGACAGTCCTTTTGCAACCTACACATGTCGCATCATATAAGCCCATAACGGGTAGTTGGTACCATCCAACTTATCCTCAACAGCCAACATATGGAATACATCACTGCTTTCAGCCCTGGCTGGTGACTAAAATACCTTGATGCAGAAAATTGATTGTATCTCAAAACGTTGAATAGAACTGCCCAAACAAATTCCACTAGACCTTTAGCAGACTTTGAGACACTTATATTGGCGAACAGAAACTGGTATATAGCTTTGGCACAAAAAGATGAAATAGCCTGCACAAGTGCTGCAATAGTGCGTTCGAAGGCAAAAACAAGCTCAGATTGCGATTTCGGCACCACAAAGCGAAGCTTTTTTTATCTCGAAAACACGTTGAGACTGCAAAAGGAGGAGTGTCGATGGTGCCCTAGATGAAGCGATGACCTGCGCTGATACCAATTGTTGGAGTTAGACATCTACGGAAGCATGCGAACAGCACAAGGAAGAAGAAGAAGCTTGGAGCACAACCCACAATACTGAATGTATTACTAGAGAATGTACAAAGATAAGTAGCCCATTAGGGCAATAGGCATACAAGCCAGGGGAAAAAACCTCCTAAAGAGGGAAAAAAGTGCCCTGGCAGTCCTAGTGTGTTCACACACATCATTACTTAATATATTAACACAAACAAGGTTACAACCCTTAGGGATTTTGAAAAAGCAAGAAATAGAAGTTGGGAGAATGATTTTTTTGGGGATTTTTTGTGGTGATTCGAATGTCCGAATTAGCATCTCTTGATAGAATATTACTAAGTAGGCCTTGGTTCAAGATAGCTAAAGCTAAGTAGGATTGGGGTTTGAATGTGGTAGTGCTTACCAAAGGTAGAAGGAAAGTCACAATACCAATGCATGCAAGAAGGAACATTATTCTTAAAGCAAAACCCTTGGTTGCCCAAACTATTAGTTTTGCTAAGGAAGTTGAGGATGATGAAGAAGATGCGTTCTTGAAAGCTAATCCAATAATTGTCTGAGTATTTAAGGTGATGCGAAAAGTATACTGCAACACCAAAAAGTGCTGATGAAAGAGAATTATGAGATACCACCAGGTCAAAAAATGGAGGGTACAGAACTCAACCAGATCTTTGAGGAGAAAGCAAAAATTCCTGCTAAGGAAAGAATACATCAAGAGCCAACGGGATGCTATAGATATTGCAGAAAAGTTTTATGAAGGAGGATAAAGATGAGAAGAAATCAGAAAGATGGATAGTTAAGCATGCTTACTTTTACCATCTTTCATCTTTTGGCATAGTTACCTTGGATAATTGTAAATGAAAGGTTGACCGAAAGATGGTAAAAGTAAGCATGCAAGTGGAAGGAAAATTTTTGGAGGATTTGGTTAGATTATTAAAAGATTGTATTGATTTCTTTTCCTAAGAATATTCTCAAGTGAAGGGTATAGATCTAGAATTACTTAAACATCAGATTAATTTAGAAACAAATGCAATTCGAGAAGTGCAATAAGATACAAGATGAGTCCAAATTTTGCAAAGAAGGTCAAGGAAGAAATAGATAAATTATTGGTGGTAGGGTTTATTAAACATGTGAGTCAAGTAACATGGTTGTCACAAATAATTGTGGTACCTAAAAGTGGCAAGTTGAGAGTATGTGTGGAGTACAGGAAACTTAATGTAGCAACGATAGCGAATCCTTGTCCCATGCCATTTTGTGATGCATTACTTGATGTGCTAGCTATTCATGAAATGTATAGTCTTCTTGATGGATTTTTTGGTAAAATCATATCAATGTTGTTGAGGAGGATCACCACAAAACTTCCGTTACATAGGTTTTGATGCACATGTTTTCACAATGATGTGTTTTGGGTTGAAGAATGGACCACTGACCTTTAATTATGTGGCACATAAGGTGTTTAAGCCTTATTTACAAGATTTTATGATAGTCTTTGTTGATTACTTTTACGTTTTTGGTAAGAAGGACCTGCACTTGCTATATTTGAAGCAATGTCTTGAAAGATGTAGACAATAAAGATTGGTGTTGAATCCTAATAAGAGTGGAATTTTATTAGATCATGTCATGTCCAGTCAAGGGGTGGCAATAGATGTGAAGAAGGTTGAGCATATTCAGACAACAAAATATCCAAGTAACTTAAAAGAAGTAATGAGGTTCATGTTGGTACATTTAGTAAGCCTAACTGCATTGCTAAAGTATTGGTACTGCACATCCATTCATCCCTTCAAAAGGAATAACTTTGTGAGAACCTATGCTAGTAATTTTTGGCATAGTTACCTTGGATAATTGTAAATGTCAAAAGAAGATGGAATCTCATGGATTTAAGAAAGTTAATCCGTGACTTGATTGGTGAAGGAATCAAATCAATTAGGTTCCTAAAGTGTAGGATCACTTTTAGGTGAGGGAAATTCAAATTCAAACTAAAACATAAGTATAATTAGACATCCTAGTAGTCACCGACTATGTGAGACATTCTAAGAGACTTTGAGCTACATCAATGAGCACACATTGATCTCACTTCATGTATGCATAGTCCACTTCACTTCCCTTGTATCATATGCTCATTAGCATATACCTTTTGATATATTTCTATTCTCTGCCACATCATCATCATTACAGTGATTTTGTGGAATCGATTTCTCTATTTGTACTCGTACATTTTCAAAATTTTAACTTGGGCTAGTTGGATTGAAGTGTCTACTACTTAATACCAATTTTCATCACATTTGGGTTTTGGGATTTTGAAATATGATTCATAGAAAGTGGCCATGTCTGCACACCTTCTAGATCCTGAAATGTCGGGATGATCCCCTTGAGTTATTAGATTCATTTTTAGTGCATGGTGTGCTAAATTGATGAAATAACTCACTTTAGTTAGATAAACACTCCAATTAGATGTGTGCAAAAGCTCTCTAGTCAATTCATATGAGGTTGTGAGATTTGAGCAATACACTGAGTACTATTCCAAAAATAGCAGGTTTGTTCATCTTCCTTGCATGTGAAAGTTATCTTTTTTTATCCAAACTTTTGAGAATGATGTTCCAAAGTACATGGTGGTTCCAAATGCATTACTGTGTAGCTAAAGGAGTGTAGTAAGCATCCCTAGAGTTAAAGTGGCAACTGTAGAGCAAGGTTTTTGCAAGACCAAGTCATCCTTGGAGCATATCCATCCATCTCCTCAGAGTGGTATCAGAGCAATAACAAATCAACATGGAAGATGGATTTCCTTCATCCATAGACAAATTGGATCAAGGTAACTATTCAGCTTGGTCACTTAGAATGGAATTTTATCTTCAAGGGAGAAACCTCCATGGTTACATATCTAGAGATGAGAGGATGCCAATCCTCAAAAACAAAGGACAACCAACTCAAGAAGAACAAGAGAGGTTAACCACATGGTGTTCAAAGGATGCTCTAGCAAGGTCATATAATCTTCACTCAATCTCTGATTTTTTACTTCCACACTTCTAAGACTTCACAAGGGACTTGGAAAGCTCTTGAAGCATTCTTCTCACCAAGTACCAAGGCAAGGAAGAATCAATTATGGATGGAGTTCACCACACTCAAGAAGATGCCCAAGCAAAGTGTGACTGATTTTTTCACCAAGATGGACATAGCTTACCAACTTCGAAGCATCCGAGAGCTCATTGGTGAAGTGCAAATAGTAAGGCAAGTGATCAATGGAATAAAGGTAGATGATAAATGGGAAGCTTTCAACATAGTCATGGACCTCTACATGGACATGCAGGTTCTTGATTTCAATACTCTCATGGGACAATTGTTCACACACGAGGCAAAGCTTATGAAGAATGGAGATAAATCAAAAGGTAATCAATCCTCCACCCTATATGTAGATAAGAACAAGAATAAAGATAGCATAGGCAAAGGTAAAAAGTATGATGATGAATCTAGTACCTCTCAAGCAAACTCTACAAAAAGAGCTAGAGGCTCAAAAGGAAGAGGCAAGGTAGGGGGGATTTGAAAGCTCCTCTCCATGTGCCATATGTGGCCTAACTAATCACATTATTGAGAATTGTTTTAAGAATCCTAGAGACCATAGAGGAAGAGGTTACAACAGAGGAGGCTATGGAAGCGAAAGAGGTAGACTCAACAACAACAATGGTTACAACAACAATAATTATGAAGGAGGATATAGAGGAAGAAGAGACTACAACAATTATACAAATGATCAAAATCAACAGGATTCATTACTTCTAATGAACATGACCAGGAAGCAAGGTAAAGTAGATGAACATGTATTCTATATAGACCCAGGTTGCTCAAATAATGTATCAGGGAATGTAGCTCTACTCTCAGATTTAGAAGATCCAAGGAATAGACATGAAGTCCAAACAAGAGATGACACAAGGCATCGAGTGGAGAACATAGGAAATGTGAAGACTTCATATGCTAATATGAACCTATTGGGAAAGGTATTGTATGTGTCAACTATCACAAAAACCCTCATAAGTGTAGATCAGATTGTTGAAAAAGGATTGCAGGTTAGATTTGCAAAGAATGCAGCATTTGTTGAGGATCCACATCCGAGATTCAAGAGGATAGTAAAAGGAGAGAAGTCGAGTAGACTATTCACTTTTGAGCTCCAAGATATTAGGAAGATTGCATTGTTCACTTATGGTAGCTAAATCCTATCAGAGTTGGAAATGTAACACAAATGTTTAGCTCATATAGGTGAAAGGTCTCTGAAGAAAATCAATAGCGATGAGGGTGTGCTTGGTCTACCAAATATCTCCAAACAACACATGATTTACAAAATGTAGTGCTTGTCAATTTGGTAAGTCTCACAGAAAACCATTCACAAACAAGGAATGCATTCATGGAGACCTATTGGAGCTAGTCCACACAAATGTATGGGGACCAAGCAAGGAGCCATCAATCTTTGGATCCAGGTATTATGTGTCATTCATTGATGATTTTAGTAGATGGACAATACTATACTTTTATGAAGCATAAAGATGAAGTGTTCTCTTGTTTCAAGAAATATCTAGCACTTGTAGAAAATCAAACACGTGAAACTTTGAAGAAGCTAAGGTCAAATGTAGGGGGAGAATACTTCTCACAAAGTCAAAAGAAACATCTACAAATGAAGAATCCAAGAAGAAGCTAAAATGGAGCCATGGGGGAAGAAATACAAGCTCTACAAGAAAAGCAAACTTGGGAATTGGATCCCAAGAAACCATTTGAAGTTCATTGGCTCAAGACGGATTTACAAGGTAAAGAAGAATTCTGATGGCTCAATTAAGAGGTACAAAGCAAGGCTCGTACAAACTCAAGCCATTGACTATGAAGAGACTGTTGATATATTTAGGTAGTGATGTGTGTGAACACTCTAGGACCGCCGGGGCACTTTTTTCCCTCTTTAGGAGGTTTTTTTCCCCCGGCTTGTATATACGCCTATTGCCCTAATGGGCTACTTATCTTTGTACATTCTCTAGTAATACATTCAGTATTGTGTGTTTGTGCTCCAAGCTTCTTCTTCTTCCTTGTGTTGTTCGCGTGCTTCCGAAGATGTCTATCTCCAACAATTAGTATCAGAGCAGGTTGTCGCTTCTTCTAGGGCGCCGTCGACACTCCTCCGTTTGCAGTCTCAGATTCGCACAAAATTTGTTGAGCATACTCAGGGTGTTTCCGAGATCAAAACGGCTTCGCTCTGTGGTGCCGAAATCGCGATCTGAGCTCGTTTCGGCCTCCGAACGCACTATCGTAGCGCTTGTGCAGGCTATTTCATCCTTTTGTGCCAAAGGTATATACCAGTTTCTGTTCGCCAGTTTAAGCATCTCGAAGTCTGCTACAAGTCTAGCAGAACTCGTCTAGGCAGTTTTGTTCAACTTTTTGAGATACAGTCAATTTTTTGCATCAAGGTATTTTAGTCACCGGCCATGGCTGAAAGCAATGATATATTCCGTATGTTGGCTGTTGAGGATAAGTTGGATGGTACCAACTACCCATTATGGGCTTATATGATGCGACATGTACTGGTTGCAAAAGGATTATGGAACATTGTGCAGGGTGTTGAAAGACGTCCTGTTACACCTATAACGACAGGTACTGCAAATACAGGTGTTGGAGCTGATGAAGATGATGTCGAAGATGATATTGTGCAGATTCCTGTTCGTGCTGCTGTTTCTGTTGCACCTACTGTAGAGCAGATTCGTTGGGATGGCAGAGATGCCTAGGCACATGCATTGATAGCTTTGTCTGTCAAACGTGCCATTATTCCTCACATTCGCTCTTGCAGAACAGCAAAGGATGCTTGGGATACACTTACCACTTTGTACCAGGCTAGGAATGAGGCTCGTGTTGCTTACCTCCGAAAATAGTTGGAGAGTGAGCACATGAATGAAGGTGATTCTATGGACAGTTTTCTTACAAAGATCAAAGACCTGAAGGAACAATTGATTTCTGCTGATGAGGTTATACCAGATAGCTCACTTGTGCAGACCGTTCTGAATGGTCTTCCTGATTCATATCAGAGTTTTGCCTCTACTCCTCGGTTGATGATGAAAGGCAATCTGAATGCCTTGTCATTTGAGGAACTAGTCTGTGTTCTGTTGCAGGAAGATCAGTCCAGGCAAAACAGGTCCATTATGCGTGTTGCAGATCAAGCTTTCCTGGCTAGTCAGAAGGGCAAAGGAAAATGGAGCTCTTCTACTAGTAAGCAGAAATCTGCAAATGCTGCACAATCGAAGAACCAGGATAAAGATGAGAAGAAATCAGAAAAGCAGAAATTGTTCTGCAAGTACTGTAAAGGAAATGATCATATTATAAAGAACTGTCCAAAACTGGTTGCTAAAGAGGCAAAGAAGAAAGAGGCTAGAATGGTTGTTGCAGAGGCCTCTACACCAAAAACAGAGTCTGCAAATCTTGTGCAGGAAGAAGAATGGGCATTTACTACTGTCTGCAGTTTTGACCCATCTTCTCATGATCAGTGCATGTCTGCAATAGACTCAGATGTTTGGTACTTTGACAGTGGGGCGACCAAACATATTACCTCGCAGCGCAGTTTCTTCTCTTCACTCGAGCCTGCCCCTACAAGGAATAATGTCACATGCGCCAATAACTCCTCTTATCCTGTTATGGGAGTTGGTAAGATCATTCTGACTACTGCTGATGGTAGTTCTTTGACTTTGTCAGATACTTTATTTGTGCCAGGGATCAAAAAGAACCTGTTATCAGTTTCTGCATTAGCCAAGATTGGCTTGGTTATGAAATTCGTTGATGACAGATGTACAGTCCATGATCTCTCAAATGGCGATGTGATTATTGCTTCTGGCATTTTATGTCGTGGGTTGTATAAGCTCATAGACTATGAAAGATCTGTGAATGATTCCGCATGTGCAGTTCATGATTCTCAGGCTATGTCAGATGCAAAGCTTTGGCATGCACGCTTTGGTCATCTGAATTTTGCTAGTTTGTTACGCCTGCAGAAATCTAAAATAGTGTCCTCTTTGCCCAAACTTGAGGCACCTGGAAAACATGTTTGTGAAGGCTCTATTTTGGGCAAAATGCAGCGTTCTTCCTTTCCAAAAGATGGTTCAGTTCGGGCTACGGAGAAATTGCAGCTTGTACATAGTGATGTCTGTGGTCCTATGCAGACACCCTCTTTTGGAAATTACCTTTACTTCGTGACTTTCATTGATGATTTTTCCAGGCATGCATGGGTATATCCACTCAAAGAAAAGTCCGAAGTGTTCATGTGCTTCAAACAGTTTTTGGTTTTTGCTGAAAATCTGTCAGCATATAAAATGGGCACCCTCCGTTCTGATCGAGGGGGGAATATATGTCTTCAGATTTTAATGCATTTCTGGCTGAACGTGGGATAAAACACCAGTGTACAGTGCCGTATACACCTCAACAGAATGGAGTTGCTGAACGAAAGAACAGGTCACTCATGGAGATGGCGAGGTGCATGGTCAAAAGTCAGGCTTTACCACAAAGCATATGTACTGAACAGGTGTCCCACTAAAGCGTTGCAGTCTATCACTCCATATGAGGCTTGGCATGACGGCAAGCCATCTGTTGCTCATCTGCGTGTTTTTGGTTGTTTGGCATATGCATTAGTGCCTGAACAACATCGCAGAAAATTGGATGATAAGGCAGTAAAATGTATTTTTGTTGGGTACAGTTCTAAAAGTAAAGGCTATCGTCTGTATCATCCACAGACTAAATGCATTCTGGTTAGCCGTGATGTTGTCTTTGTGGAAGATGCTATTCAGCCATTGCTTTCATGTACTAAGGAGACATCTGTTAGCTCCAAAGACATGTATGATACTTTGATGCCTCTTTTTACAGGTAGACAGGCTAGTGTTGGTCCTAATGAGGCAACTTCTCAGCCTTTGCAGGTTTCATATGATGATGCAGATCATTCCATTTCTAATGCAGATTTACATGATGCACTTGTTGATGAGAGAGCTGATATTGAGCAGGCAAAAACTATGCCAAAATGGCTGGTGCAAACTTTGCGTGATAGCAAATTAGATGCACCTTTGTCATATCGTACTCGTTCAGGCTCTCACAGTGCCTCCTTTGCATCAGATTGCTATGCTATGGCTGCATCTAGTCTCTGTGATGAGAATGAGCCTGTTTCTTTTGATGAAGCACAAAATTCAGAAAATTGGATGGCTACTATGCAATCTGAATATGATGCTATAATGAAGAATGGTACATGGTCTTTATGTGACTTGCCTCCTGGCAAGAAGGCCATTGGCACTAAGTGGGTATACAAGCTGAAGCGTAAACCTGATGGTACAGTTGACAGGTATAAGGCTAGGCTTGTTGCAAAGGGTTATGCACAGGAAAGAGGCATTGATTTTGATGAGACCTTTGCACCTACATGCCGTATGACTACTGTTCGAAGCATTTGTGCACTTGCAGCCCATCATGGTTGGAATGTACATCAGTTGGACATTAAAACAGCATTTCTGAATGGTGACTTGCATGAAGAAGTGTATGTTTTTCAGCCCCGTGGCTTTGTGCAGAAAGGGCATGAAAACCAGGTTTGCAGGTTAAAGAAGGCATTATATGGTTTAAAGCAAGCACCACGTGCTTGGTATGAGAAGATACATGCCTATCTGATTGCACATGGTTTTGAGAACAGTCCAACTGAAAGCACCTTATATGTTAAACGTGCTAATGATGTGCTTCTGATCATTGTTGTCTATGTTGATGACATGCTGCTCACTGGTCCTATTGAGACACATATTGCTGATTTTAAGGCTGATTTGCATGCCCCATTTGAGATGTATGATTTGGGGCATTTGCATCACTATTTGGGCATTCAGTTTATGCACGTTGATGATGGAATGGGTTTGTGTCAAACGAAATATATTGACACATTATTGCAGTGTTTTGGCCTTGAAGACTGTAAGCCTATTGCCACTCCTATGGAGACAGGTTTACGATTGAGTCTTCATGATGCTGTTGGATGCTTGATTTACTTATGCATTACTCGGCCAGATATTCAGTTTGTTGTCTCATAGATGAGCAGGTTTATGCATTGCCCAGGAGTCATGCATTGGAAAGCGGTTAAGCGCATCTTTTGCTACTTGAGTGGTACTTGGCTACTTGGGTTGTTTTATCCCAAGGGGGGATCACTACCGCCAGATTTGCATGCTTTTTCTGACTCAGATTGGGCTAGTTGCTATGACACTCGTGTGTCCACCAGTGGTTTTTGCTTCATGCTTGGTAGCTCATGTATATCTTGGTTGAGCAAGAAGCAGCCTACTGTGGCCACTTACAGTTGTGAGGCTGAGTATAGGGAAGCTTTCACAGCGACTGTCGAGTGTGTGTGGCTCAGACGCCTTATGGCTGATTTGGGTGTTGGCCAGTCTTCTACCACCACCATCTTCACTGACAGTCAGAGCGCATTGGCAGTTGCGAGGAACCCTGTGTTCCATGCTCGCACTAAGCACATTGAGGTGCATTATCACTATGTCAGGGAGAGGTTCTCTGCTGGGGAGATCAGCTTGGCATATGTGCCCACGTAGGAGAACATTGAAGACCTTTTCACGAAGGCTCTGCCTAGGGAGAAGTTTGAAGCTTTCCGCAAAGCTTTGGGCTTACTTCCTTTTGTGGAGTGATTTCCACATAGCTTGGCACTTCCTTATACATGAGTGCCAGTTCCTTGTTCACCGCATCACTCCCAGGGGGGATTTGTTGATATATTTAGGTAGTGATGTGTATGAACACTCGAGGACCGCCGGGGCACTTTTTTCCCTCTTTAGGAGTTTTTTTTTCCCCCGGCTTGTATATATGCCTATTGCCCTAATGGGCTACTTATCTTTGTACATTCTCTAGTAATACATTCAGTATTGTGTGTTTGTGCTCCAAGCTTCTTCTTCTTCCTTGTGCTGTTCGCGTGCTTCCGAAGACGTCTATCTCCAACAGAGACATTCTCACCTATGACAAAAATTCCCACAATTAGAGTACTTATGAGTGTGGAATCTTCTAAGAATTGGAATATCTATCAAAAAAATGTTTTTCTAGATGGTTAAATTCCAGAGGAGGCGTACATCGCTCAGCCTTCTACTTTTGAAGACCAATCATATCCAAAATATTTATGCAAGTTTAGGAAAGCCTTGTATGGCTTGAAGCAAGCTCTTAGAGCTTGGAATCATAGACTTGTCACTTACTTCTAGGATAAAGGCTTTATGGTAAGCAAGGTAGATCCTTCCCTCTTAATCAAGAGGAACCATTCAGAGGTCATATACCTATGTGTATATCTGGATTATATAATCATTACAAGAAGTGATGCAAATGGAATCAGAAGGATCAAGGCTTAAATGAAGGAAGAGTTCAAGATCAGTGATCTTGGACTTTTCACATACTTCCTAGGTTTGGAAGTAGTTTACACAGAGAAAGGTATGTTCCTAACTTAGAGAAAGTACATCGGGGATATGGTTACCAATTCAAGATGGATAATACAAAGGTTTCAAGTACACCCATGGAGGTAAATCTAAAACTAAGTGCACATGAAGGTGAGTTAATTGAAGTTGTGACTAGTTACCAAAGCCTTGTTGGAAGCTTGAATTATGCTACTCTAACTATAGTGGATATATGTTTTGGGGTAAGTGTGCTAAGTTAGTTCATGTACACTCCAAGGAAGCCTTACATGGAATAAGCCAAGAGAATCCTAAGGTATTTGAAGGGTACAGTTAATGAAGGATTATACTATCCATATACATCTGATATAGGTGTTTAGCTCGTCTCTGATGTAGATTGGGCAGGTTCAAAAGATGATAGGAGAAGTACTTCAAGCTATCTTACTTTTGGAGGTACCAAATTGATCTCATGGTCTTCCAAGAAGAAACCTAAACTTGCTCTTTCATCAGTAGAAGCTGAATAAAGAGGACTTACAAATGCTACTCAAGAAGCTATGTGGATTAGGACCTTATATTCAGATTTAGGGTTGAATTATTCAACTCCACATATATTTGAAGATAATATTAGTTCATTACATTATGCTGCTAACCCTATCTATCATGTTAGGACCAAACATATGGATAGTTTCACTACCATTATGTCAGAGAAAAGATCATGAGTAGGGAGATACAACTCTCATATGTATCCACACATCAACAATGTGTAGATATGATGACAAAGGCATTGGATGGAAGCAAATTAAATAGGTTCACGTCAATTATTGGATTACAAGAAATCATAAAGGACTAAAGACTCAAGCATCTTAGGCTTAATTGGGAATTGTTGGTACAGTTGACAAGCCTAAGTGCATTGTTAAAGCCTTGGTATTGCACATCCATTCATCCCTTCATAAGGAAGAACTTCATGAGAACCTATGCTAGTCATTTTTGGCATAGTTACCTTGGATAACTATAAATGTCAAAAGAAGATGAAACCTCATGGATTTAGGAGATTCAAGCCATGAATTGGTTGGTGAAGGAATCACATCAATTATGTTCCTAACGTGTAGGATCACTTTTAGGTGAGGGAAAATTCAAGTTCAAACTCAAACATGATTATAAATAGTTATGCTAGTGGTTGTGGGCTATGTGAGCCATGTTGAGAGACTTTGAGCTACATCATTGAGCACACATTCAGATCACATCATGTGTGAGTAGTCCACTACACTTTGATTGTATCATATGTTCATTAGCATATGAATTTTCATATTTCTTCAATTACATCTTTGTCTACTATTCGCTATTGCATCTTCATCATTATGGTGATTTTGTGGAATCGATTTCTCTGCATGTACTCACTCATTTTCAATACTTTAACTTGGGTTAGTTGGGTTGAAGATTCTACTACTTGCATATCAATGTCCATAACATTTCATTTGGGGGATCTTGAAGTATGATTCATAGAAGGTGACTATGTCTGCACACCTTCTAGATCTTGAAATGTCAAGATGACCCCTTGACTTGTTAGATTCATTTCTCAGTGCATGGTGTAGTTAAATTGATGAAATAGCTTGATTTATTTAGCTACACAATCCAAGTAGATGTTTGCAAAAGCTCTTTAGTCATTTCATACCAGATTGTGAGCTCTGAGCAAAACATTGAGTACTTCTATTTCCAAAATAAGAGGTTTCTTCATCTTCCTTGCATATGCAAGTTATCTATTTTGATGCAAAATTTTGAGATTGATGTTTTAATGTACTTGTTTGTTCCAAATGCATTAATGTGTAGCTAAAGAAATATATTAAGCATCCATAAAGTTAACTTTGCAGGTGTAGAGCAGGTTTTGTGCAACACAATTGATTTCTAGAGCATACCCATCCATCTCCTCACAGTTTCTGGGTCAGATTAAATGGCACACTAGATATCGCTGATATTTAGCCAATATTTCTATGCCATTGACACATGTAACCAAGAAGGATGTCCCTTTTCAGTGGGTAGATCCTCAAGAGAAAATTTTCGATTGCTATAAAAGAAGGTAGTTGCTAGAGGAGTTTTAAAACCATCGGATTGGTCACTACCTTTCAAAATCTTTGTTGATGTCTTAGATGTGGCACTAGGGGCAATTCTAATGCAAAAAAAGGTGAAAGACTAGTATAGTCCAATATACTATGCAAGTACAGTATTGTCTTCAACAGAGAGAAATTATGCCATGACAAAAGGATAAGCTTTGGGAATGGTCTATGCCATGAATAAGTTTATGCACTATTTATTGGGAAATAAGGTCGTTTTTCATGTGGATCACCAAGAATTCATATATGTCATTAAGAAGCCTTTGTTAACGGGAAAGCTAGCAAGATGGATGCTTTTGCTTCATGAATTTGACTTTGTTACTATCCATACTCTAGGGAGGGAGCATGCTATGGCTGATTATATTAGCAAATTAGAAATAGGTGAAGCACCAATTGGGATGGACGATGAATTACATGATGCTCCATTATTCAATGCTTAAGTTACTAAATTGGATTCTTGCTATGATCAATTGTTTGCATTTTTTTACTGATGGGATTATGCTAGAAAATTTGAATTCAAACCAAAGGAGAAAAATTGCCTTGATGAGTAGACTATATTTAGTAATTGCCAGGGCACTATATAAGAAAGGCATTGATCAGGTAATCAAATGATGCGTACCTGATTTTGAACAAAAGAGGGTATTATAGGAAGCTCATTCTTTCTTAGCAGGAGGACATTTTTTAGGTGATATAACAAGGAAAAAGATTTTGCAAGCAAGATTCACGTGGCCAATTGTGGTGAAGGATACCCATGAGTGTGCCAAAAGATGTGTTATTTGTCAAAATCTTGATCAATCGGATAATGGAGATAGAGTTTTTGATCCTCGTGTTTTACCTCTAGAACGTTTTTGGAAATGGTGAATGGATTTTGTCGGCCCATCAAACCAACATCTCAAAGAGGTAATCGCTACATTTTGGTGGCTATTGGCTATTGCACAAAATGGGTTGAATTAGTAGCTAAAGTAAAAAGACATTAATAAGAATTCTTAAGAAGATTGTGCAAGAAAATCAAAAAGATTGGGATGAGAAGTTGGATTTTGCATTGTGGTCTTTCAAAAGAGCTTTCAAAGTTATAACAAGAATGACACCATTTAGGTTGGTGTATGGACTAGAATCGATCCTATCAATGGAATTTGTTGTTCCAAGTCTAAGAATAGCGGTTTAGAAGATGTCCCCAAGCCTTTTTGATAAGCATAGGAGCACGTATTTGTTGCAATTAGAAGAGGATAGGTTGGTCAATTCTTATATAAGTGAAGTTATTCAAAGAAGAAAGAAATCTTGGGTAAATATGAATGTCAAATTTGAGGTGTTTCAAGTTAGTGATTGGGTAATGGTATACAATTCTAGATTGGGATGTCATCCTACTAAGTTGACATTAAGATATGGAGGACCTTATTAGATAGTTCAAGATTTAGGACAAGGGACATTTATGGTGCGAGATGTGTTTGGCACCACGATGGAGAAGCCAATAAATGGATTTAGATTAAAGAAATTTCAGGGTAAGTCATCTCATTCTCATTGACTTGATGTGACATAGTACACGTGGAATTGTTAATTTTTGAGCAAGTACCAAGTAATTTCCATCAAATTTGGAGTTTTATAAGGTTTAAGTGTGCTCGATCGACGTTTGCTACATAAAAATTTATTGGATCTGATATTTTACAGGAATTCAAATTTTTAAGGTTTACCTCAATATGAAACCACTAATTTCTGTAATTGCATTACATATGAGTAGACTCTCTCGTAGTTTCTACATGGGTGAAAAATATTTTGTCATTTTTCAAACTTACGTACATTGATTCACAATTAGTGTCTGTATCTGATAATTGAGTTATAGATATGTTGAAGCTGAGTCTCGTAGGGTCACAAGCATGAGGTCATGACTAACAAGACAAAACCATGAGGAATAGACTTTGCAGGAGGACAAGGGCAATAAGGGATGAAGGTACCACCATGAAAGAAGAAGATAGTGCATTAGGGGAAAAAATGAACCATGCATGGGCCTTTTAGATTAAGGAGTGATCAATGATGGATTGATGAGAAGAGGGTGGTGGCCATAGTCAAGTCCCTTAATCACATACTCTAAGCATAGGCTTCCCTTGTTTTTGTGTGTTCAAAGAGGAGAAAACCACCTAGGACACGTGGTTTTGGATATTTGAATGGACTTGAAAGCCTTGGAAATAAGTTAGAGCCCTTGGATTTTCTCAAATATGCAATGGCTAATGTTGAGTGGCAAACAAGGCTCCATTGCACTTGGGCCCTTGGATTTCTTTGATATACATGGTTGAGATTCAAGGAACTTGAAAAAATGCACCTTTCCATGCTAATCATTAGATTGGTATTCAAATATTATGTTCCAAATTCAAGGCAAAAGAGAGGGTGCTTGAATACGTGGCCATTCGATCTACTTTGCATCCTAAGGCTCATAATGTTTGGCACCTTGGCATCCCACATCTGCAAGTACCCTTTGACTTGAACTATCTGATGCAAGCTAGATCCCATGGTTCACTTGCTTTGCCATCTTGTGATCAGCCCAAATCCTGCTCCTCCATCAGATATAGAAGAGATCTAATGATGAACATATAGAGATGAGCCCAATTTGTGCTTGTCCATTTGATCTACCAAGATCTAAAGGCCAAGAAAGGTGTAGAAGTGTGCAAAACAATAGTGTGAGAATCTTTGAATCCCACAAAATATGAATCTCTCTCTCTCTCTCTCTCTCTCTCTCTCTCTCTCTCTCTCTCTCTCTCTCTCTCTCTCTCTCTCTCTCTCTCTCTCTCTCTCTCTCTCTCTCTCTCTCTCTCTCTCTCTCTCTCTCTCTCTCTCTCTCTCTCTCTCTCTCTCTCTCTCTCTCTCTCTCTCTCTCTTTCTCTCTCTCTCTCTACACTCACAAGCATATTTGATGTAAGCCCTTTAAATCAAGCATCCAAGGGCTATAAATTCTCTCATTTAATAATACAAGTATAAAAATTATCTAAATAGTATTAGATTGGAGAAAACCATAAGTGGAATTTTATGCCCCTGTACTCTCCTAGATTAAGCTTTTTAATTTCTAAAAATTAGGGATCCTCACAAGGCCCATGCAAGGCTCACTTTTTCCCTAATGTGGGTTGATGAAGTAATGGAAGTACAAACAATGTTGTCTGCAGGGAACTTAATTTAGTTGTTGATGGAGTTGTATGTCAATTTCAAGGTAGAACTTGACACTCAATCTCTTGTGAATATAAATTGGTTGCAATAGGTATGACTATATGGATTTGCTGAAACAACTACTATGTTAATTCATTTGTAGATATTATAAGGAAAAATAAAGGATGCATATCAAAGAAAGTGTAGTTCACACCTCAAATGGTGGCACCATTGTTCAAGCTGCCTTATGTGATAGATTTGGCTACACCTAGATGTCCAAAGGATGCATTAAGAAAAGAACTTGGGCCTAAAGAAGGAGAATGACATAATTACTTATGAAAAATGCTAATTATGCCAGAAGAGAGAAATTGAAATGGTAATTAGAAAGGATTTACTTCATATCAAATTCAATAGCATGTCCAAGCAGAACTATTCGCCGTTATGGTGGGCTCAAAAAGGAGAGAAAGTGAGATGGGATCATTGGGTATATGATAGATTGCATGGTGAAATTTTCTTAGTAGAAAAAAGGAAAGCATAGTACAACAATAGATTGCATGTGTTTTTGGCGGATATATTCTAGTACATGCAAGAGATTGAGAAGGGGGATATTATGTTATCTAAAAAAGGAAATTAGATTCTACAAAAGGAAAAGAAAGATGAATAGAAAATATTGACAAACAAGAAATATATAGTACCTTGTGTAAGGCAGGTTATACCCTACAAGAAGCATGCTCAGATAACAACAAAACTTAGGAAACACAAGATTTTGACAAGATGCAAGAGCAACCACTGGACACAGGATCAACAACACCAATAAGGAAGGGGAAGTGCTTTGAACTGTCTAAAAAGAGGAAGATATAGGGAGAGCCAAAAAAAATTAGAAGGAAAGTTGATATCTCACATAGTAGGTTAGCACTTTGAAAGCATGGTAAAAGATATGGAGAAGGTACATCAGTATTTGTAGGAGATACATCACTTTATAAATGAAAAGCCATAACAATTACTATTAAATGAAATTTTGAGCTGAGATGAATATCATGAGAAAAATACACACTAAGAGTACTGCAAGATGAATTGAAGCTATGTAAGGAAAAGCACATGGAGGATATGGCAAGTCAATTAAAAGATCATATAGAGGATCTAGTAAAGTTGAAAATGTCATTAGGAGTGTTTAAGGAGCAGACAAAGAAGTTAGAAGAAAGAGTGGCAATGGAATTAAAATTTTAAGAGGAAATCAACACAAGATCGCAAGTCAATATTGAAATTATGAAGCTTAGACCAACATCACTATAGGTACTAGAGATGAAAGTATTGCAGCAAGAGGAATTGGATCTAAATGCAGTTTTGATCGCTAAAGGAGATCTCACACTGTTGAAGCAGAAGATGCAAGACAAGGTGCAAAGAATGTGGGGACTTATCAAGGAGACATTATCTCCCATGATTCAATATCCTTATGAAATAATGAGAAAAGCTTTTATCTCAAAATATGAAGATCATTTGATGGGAAAAATTGGTCATTTGTAGAAAGAGGAGTGTTTGTCTTAACAGGTTCAAGAGTTAAAGAAGCAATAGAATAGGAAAGAACAAGCAAAACAAAATGCTGAGGATTAAGCCTAGCAATGATTAAAGAAAATAGAAATTTCAAATGGAGATCCACTGGAGCAAACAATCATTAATGTTGTCAAGGAAAAAATAGCAAAGGAAGAAGAAAATGTAAATGAAGTGCTAGTCATTGAAGAGATAGGTAAGGAGCAAAGGGAGGAAGTTAGAAGTGTCTGAAAATGTAATAACTTAGTTGGACATTTAAAGAGTTGCTCACTTGGATCTCTACTAAATCGGATGTGTGCTGAATTGGATGTTGCTTTGTCAGATTATATTATAATTAGTTATATTCAGATGTTACCAGAAATCTTGGGATTTAGTAGTATTAGTCGTCTACTATGGATGTTTGTTATCTATTTAAAGGTAGATGTGTGAAATAGGGGACGAGGAAGAGAGAAGAGAATGAAGCAACATTTTGTGATCAATATCAATGTATGATTCATTTGAATTGTGCTACTAGAGGTTTGTGCACCTTTCTAAGTCATGTTCAAGTTGATTGTTTTCTATTTCTTTATGTATAGCTCTTCGTGTACATAGTTCCTCTAATTCAATGTTTTGGTGTGTGTAATGCTCAATGCATTTTCTATTGTTCAAACTTTGTCATAACTCAGCATGCAATGATTGTTTTGTGTTGTTAAACCCAAACAATTGCTAATATACATATGATACAAAGGAGTTGTGGAGGACTTCTCTCACTTCAAGGTGCTACAAAATACACTCAATGAGAGTGTGAAGATCTTCTATACTCTCTATATTTCCCGCGAATGAATCCATAGTGTATTATTACATCTTTTTGAATTGATGGTGGTAGATATTCTAACTAAAAAGGTAGCCCTAAATTCTTTCCTATTGACTCACTTGAAGTTTGAATCTAGCTCTAGAAAATCCTTACTAGAAATCTAAACTAGTGCTCCAAACCTCAAGAACCCTTTGGGCTTCACAAATAGCAAGCAAAGAATTGGTGGTAGCCTTCTTTCATCTTGACGTTCTTCATGTGCCAACACACATCTACTAGTTCGATTGAATTAAACTTAGCCTCAATTGATCATTCATTGAATATAGATCCAATGGCATGTTCTTTTTCATCAAACCCTCATGGTTTTATTTAGATTCTCTCAAAGGAACAATTCCAAAACTTATCACTTTCAAGTTTCTCCCAAGTGAGCGGTCTACCTTCCAATCAACTAATGTTGACTTTTGATTTGTTGATTGGATCTACCTTAGTATCTTCATTTCCAAAATTTAGAGGATATAGTCACCAAAGAAAGATATAATTCACTCCTTTTTCCCTTGCATTAATTTCCATATTCTTTAATGAACTTTGGAAGATATTCTTTCTCTTGGATAAGAACATCAAGCTTTTGGCCTTCCCTTTCATCAGGTTTTGAGCTCATCCTCGTATATCAACCCTAGCATAGTAATAAATTACATAATATCCACCACTTCAAGCCCAAATGTTCCATACCATCAAACCTCCATCCATGTAGATGCAAGTTTTGATGAGCCATGCCAACAAACCTACGTCCATCATAGCTATGTGGATTATGTCTATCTGAGAGTCCAAATGCTTTACTTCATCTATTTGTAGATTATGTATCGCCCACGTCCATGCATATTTAATACTTCTTGTTTATGCCTTATTATTTGAACATCTCCTACTTTATATAAACGTTACTAAAATGCATTAAATTGAAGTATTTCTGGAGTAAAGGAGGTATAATTACCAAGCTTTAGCTCTACTGGGAACTTAATTCTCCTTTCCATGGATTAACAAAGTCACTATTTTTGTATCTTTTATCCAAATTCATATGTGAGATATTTCCGACATGTAATAAAAAGTGCAATGGTATCTAGAGTGTTCTTAAATCTTCTAAAAATTACTTGATCCACCTTAATCCAAAAGTTCAAGATAATTAGATATTCGTTGGCCCCAAAATTTCAATAATCAACTTCTTGGGATTTTATGATTAACTTGATTAATCTTTTATTAAAAATATCTTGGATTTATAAGAACCACATCGAGGGGATGTTGATACACAATGGATAGGTATGAGCACATTTTCTCATTATAACTTATATGGAATCTAAGTGAGGTTTCCTATTTCCATAGATTAGACACAATAGTATATAGTGAGTCTTTGAAGCTTAATTTATTGAAAATATTATCCATCATTCACTTACAAAGCATGAATTTGTCGTCCTTACTTCTTACTCATGCCAATGGAAACATTTCTTAAAATCCTTCTCACAATCACATAGATGCACGTGTGCCATGAATGCAACGGAATATATGAATCCTTTACTTTGGACATTCTAGTGCAAAAGTGAGGCATGTAAAAACCAAGATAAGAGTGCAAGGTAATTCACAAGATATCTTCGCCTTTATAAATGATTCAGTTTCAACTTGATCTAGCCAAGGATTCTATAATAATGAGGTTGTCTATCACTTTAGACTTTCCTTCACATTTACTTGAGGCTTGGATCATTCACTTGAAGTTGATGAAGATCATAGCTTCTCCCTTTGTAGCAAAAGGAGTCCTTCCTTTGGTCCTTGAAATGTTTGAAAGAAAGTAGAATCCTAGCTTAAAGAGGATTTAAGAAGAGGATGGAAAGAAGACTTTCAAGCTTGAAGAACTTGGGACTATGGGGCTTTGAACCATGGAAAGAAAAAAAGCATCAATTCTTCTTGCCCTTGCATGATGTGAAAATCAAAAACATTTGAGCATCTCTAGAGATGGAAGCTACTAGGTTACCAATAGAGAAACAGAGGGGCGGAGGAGAAAAACAATATAACAAGAGCTATAAAAAGGGTTGGAAAGGAGATGGTTGATAACCCATATATGTTGTGGAAAAGTCGAATTAAGGACTATAAGATGAGCAGAAGTCCTCCTTTGTTTCAACTCAAAAGAGAAGGTGAGAAGAGTTGTCTGCTTGGACCATCTATTCTTCTCTCTACTTTTACACCTTCACTATGCATGTGGCAACCAACAAGGATTCTCCTCATCCATCTCTAGGCTATGGGCACTTCCTCTTGCTTTTCTTAAGGGGTCCTCTTCAGCGGGGGGAGGGGAAGTTCCCATCCCTATGGGGGGTATCCTACCCCATTATTTTTCTCTAGAAGCCATATCAATCCCCATATCCATTAGGGGAGCACTAGATTGTGCCCTCTAACTAAACTAGATAAGATTTCCAAATTATACTTCTGATTAGAAGATCACCCATGTGTTAACCTCTACTCCTTATCTGAAATAGTTTGGTAAGACTAGGGTAGATAGGATAGGTTGCTTGGGTTCTTGGGGTGGCAGAATCCTGTAGATAGGGTCCCTGATAATTTTCCCACTCCTACTACTAAAGCAATATATTAAACCAATTTATTGAAATACAGTGATACTACCAGTATTATATTCTGTAATAACTTTCCCCGAATGTTATTCAACCTTGATTCTATACTTCACCGTATGTCGATACTTCACAATACTTATAGATTATCACCTAACCTTAGTACCGCTTAACTTATAGTCCAATGTTGTCACTCGTTACATTCAATTATAGATGATAGAGCACATAACTTAGCAGTCAATTTAACTTTCATAGATAACTTAGAGTACTTTACTAAACTATCTTTTGTAATTAATCTTTACTACAACTTAACTTAGTCACCATGCTTAATACTTAATGATTAACTAAAAAAGGCAATCAACACAATGGTACCGAACAAAATATTTCATAGAAATCCATCAACATTGTGATTCCTCCCACCATGAATGGGTCCTATGGGCTCATCGTGTCACACTCACACAAATGCGACTCTTCTTTGGATTAATATGTGAATAGATTACAATGGTTGGCCAATACAGCACTTCACCAAAAATATAGATAATTATAAATTACAATACCGATGGCCTAACACTGGCACACACGATGGACTCTAACCCTCAGCAAAAAACCATCATCAACCAGGTCTTGTATGTACAAGGTGCGTGCTTCTTCAAAACTTCATTTGATTTTATTTGATAAAGCTCTTGATAACTTCTATACATGATCCGCATGGAGCAATTGGGTATCCGGGCTTGAAGAGCTTGCAACGACACCTTGATTTATTATGGATTGACTTTGCTCAACCAAAAAGGATTCCTATAAATAGAAGTCATTCTTCAAAGCTGTGTGACATTGGATTATGATATCTTCAACTTCGGCCTCATCCTTCTTTAGCTTGTTAGTCTAATTACTAAGCATATTCTCCAATCGATGCAATTGTTGGGCCAAGATTTTTGTGGTCTTGAAATATATGTGTTTTTCTTTTTGAGTGGCCTCTAATCCCTCCTTTAACTATATTGTGACACCTATCTCATCAGTCAAGGCTTGCACTTTCTGGAATAATTCTTACTTTGCAGCTGCTAGCATTGTTTCCCACTACATAGCTTTAGCACCAATTTATGTGCAAACTTGCTCTAGCAATGTAACCTTCTCAATGCTTGCTTACAACATAGAGCCGACTCTTTCCAATGTTGCATTGTTTTCTGCTAACTCGTTCCGCAACGTAGTCAATTCCTAATCCTTGTCTTTCATGTGTTGCAGTAGCTACGATTCATGGTCTTGGAGTACAAGAAGTTCCTCCTGAAGAGAAGAAATATTCGCTTCAGTAATATCAAGCTTGTGCTAAAATTAGTTCTTCATCATTTTTTTTGTGGCCAGATTGGCTTGTAGAATGCTAGATGCTTGGATCAAGTATTTCCCCACCTTGGCAATATCTATGAGCAATGTGTGGGAACCAAAGCCGAGTTGCAAGAAGGACCCACGAGGGATAGTGATGGTAGCTGTTGCACCATGGGCGAATTCAACTTTTGTAGAGTGGGGTGGAGAGTAATGAGGAGAAGTTGGTGGTGTTACCGTAGTAGATTGATCATTAGTAGAAGCAGCATCTAGGGATAGAATGGAAGCAGAGGGCACGGTGGGGATGGCACGTTGAAGAATGGTGGAGAGGGCCATAGTGCAGGAAGGTTCTTGTGTCCTAGCAATGAGCGCAACTTCATTGATGTTCTCTTGAACCTGGTTGACTTTGAGATGATTGAGAATTGCATGAATGATAGAGCAAAGAAACTTCTGCATGGGAGAATTCTCAATGCTTTTTGAGCTAATAGTTTGGTCTTTCGTTGGTCAACATAGAGCATGATCATCGATATCAACAACGAGAACTACACCGTCTATCAAAAGTTGTGAATGCACTTCATTGACCTCTTGAATGGCATGTACTTCCCTAGCAATGATGCCAATTGTGATGGTTGTGTGAGTGGATGAAGAACTTGAAGTGAGAGTTGAGAGCTCAGTAGCACGGTGTCACTTATGAGGGAAACACAGAAGCATTGAATCTTCATCATCCTCATCATCTTGATCCATATGGGAGGAAACAGCGAAAACAGGGAGAAGGGAAGGAATACGAGATGTGAGAATGTTTGATGGTGTGTCAAAAAGGATGAGGAAAAAGACATGCAGTAGACAGGGTCAGGGAAAATCTCCTTTCGCTAACTATTTTGCAACTGCCTTACATTCTTTGTGAATGCGACATAAATAAAACATAGCCCAATTAAGTAGCCCTCGGGCAGCCATGTCAAATAAAAGAATACATCGAGTGCAAAATACCAAAATTTCACTTCTAGAGGTTAATGGTGATGATGAGAAATTGGAGGGCAGAGCACTCTTAAGGTGATAGACACACTATGGCATATTCATTGGAGGATTTGCAAGGGAACATAACGTTCATGGTACCTAAGGGTAACTAGGTGACCCTGGTCCAGTCTTTATAGACAAATGCAGATAGGATACAATAGTGTCGATCATGATGCAAGTCATAAAGAGCGACTCTACAACAATCCATGACATGATGGAGGCAGAATAGTCGGCTATGGCTCAGACAAGGGTCATGGAGAGGTGTTGTGTTGGCACTGTGTGCCATGACAACTCGGAAAAAGGGAGCAATCCTCGTACGTGGAAGTACTCAACGAGCTCTAGGGACATGCCATTGCCAAATCTAGTGAGATGCAACAAGGGCTCCATGGATGCTAGGGGCACACAATGCAACAAGGGCTCCACAGATGCTAGCGGCACACAATGCACGGAAAGAAAGAAAACTCCAAGGAATAAAAAGAGATGGCAAGAACAACGATTACGAATAACATGCAATCAATCATGATGGTAATAAATGCTGAGAATATTCGGCCGCCAACCAACCAAAATATGCATGGAGGGGAAAATGAACACATTAAGTAGAGGGTGGGTATCGTTAAAGAGCCACCAGCATTGGGATGCCTTGAAGGGAGTGTGAAAAGGCTTGAGCATAAATCCATGAAAAGAGCTTTGAAAAGATTTTGCAGTCAACTATTCAACCAAAATGTGGTTGGAGAAATTGGCACACCATTTGCTAAAGACCGAACGAGAGGGCCTACAATTGGTCAGCTTTTCGGTCCGCATGAGACTTTGATCTTGCATCAATAGGAAGCTTTCAAAGCACTATTCATTGAGTGAATGCAAATGATCAAGTCTAGCATAAAAGGACTTAGCAAGCAATAATTTCTTATCAATGGCTACACGTAGGCTGGGGCACTACCAATTCCATAGGGGCAATTGCTTCTAGTCCATAGGCAAGCGTAAAAGGGGTATACCCACTAGATACTTTGTATATCGTATGATAGGCCCAGAGGATAGAGGGGAGCAATTGATCCCACCATTCAAGACAATCTGTGATCAATTCTTAAGCATATTAAGCAAAGTTTTGTTTGTACTATCAGCCAGACCATTGGGGTGAGGATAGTAAAAAGTACTGAATTTATGAATGATATGGAAAGAATGTGTCAATGCTTGAATTAGGGTATTGGCAAAATGTGTGGTGAGGTCAGAGACAATTTCCAATGGTAAATTGAACCGAGAAAAGATGTCATGGGCAAGGCATTTAGCGATGGCCTGAGCTATAGCAAAATGAGTAGCCCAAGCCTCAAGCCATCTAGTGGCATAGTCGGTACATGTTAATATATAGCGGTTAGGAGTTCAAATAACCGGTGGAGTAATAGGCCCCATGAAGTCTAACCCTGACTTCTAGAAGGGTTCCAATGGTAATATGGGTTGTAATGGGAAGTAGTACCGATGTAGTGGTTGTCCAGTGCATTGGAAAGCATCACATTATTTGACATAAGCCTAAATATATCTTTGCATAGTAGGCCACCATAATCCACTCTAGAAAATCTTTCAATAGGCTAGATCCATAGAGAAATGACCATCGGAAGGTGTAGAGTGAGCCATGACAATCACAGACTCAACTTCATGTGTAGGGATACACCAAAGCTAGACATCCGAAGTGTCTGCATAATAGACCTGGCCAACAATGATGCAAAAACCTTGACTGTAGAGAGCTAACTTTTGTTGGTATGTAGTCAAGATAGAATTAGGTGGACAACCAGAGGTGAGGAAGATCATTAGCATGGCAGAGTATGAATTAGCAATGGTAGTAGATGGTGCTCGAATCGAACTTGGATCAACTTGCTACTGAACTGGCATAGTGTCCAATGAGGCCACTAGCTCTGATGCCACTGGTTTTGTTATAGGTTTCTTTGGCTACTCGACCTTTTGATGCGTAACTGGTATACGTTCAAGAAAGACACAACATTCTACCTAAGCCCAATTTGATGCTTTGGCAAATGTATGTTGCAGCTCCTTAAGGCTTAGCTCAAATACTTCTGCAGTTGGATGGAGTATTTTGTCGGATAGTGTTTGGATGGATGTTGTGTGGGTGTCTGCTATTGTAATGTAAGCCATATTAGCCATTGGGTTTTGCCTATCCTTTTTACATTCTTCATACTCCCGAGCATCCTTATAGTGCTGACGAATGTGTCCCACTTCTCCACAAAAGTGACAGTGTGGTGAAGATACTATGGTACTAGCTTGGCCCTGGTTCCACCGAGATTGATTGTAGTTACCTATTCATGGTGCTCGATAATTGGTATATTTGGGGTATGATGTGTTTTGTAGGTGAGGAGGTACATAGCTTATGATTGGTTCACCTTGTTCCTAAAGTACTACATTAAGGGCCAATCGATTTTGTGTTTTAGCATTGTATTGACAAGACTCTATGGAATGACTTGTTGTGTTGCAAATGGCACAGTGGATTTGATTTGCACAATTAGCTACCACATGACCAAGATATTTGCATTTGGTGGAGAATAACTACTTCAATGGGTTGTCACTTCTATTTTTGCTAGATTTCAACCATTCGAGATCTTTTATAAAACCACCTACTTTATGTTCTAATTGTAGTTCCATCGTAATGATAGCATCTAGAGTCATGCCACTGATGCATCAAATAATCATGACCTCTCACAATTGTGGATTGAGGCCATTGATGAACCTCTAGGTGATGACATCGTTAGGTAAATGTATGTGTGTGTGCTTGGGGTAACTATCATGGATGCATGCGAAAGAGGGTGGCATAGTCTTGCATGCTCTGGTTCACCTTTTGCCTATTAGTTTGTAGAAAATCAAATATTTTAGGAGTGTTCTTCTTTAATCAAAAGCACAGCAAAAATGCATTCTTAGCATCCTCATATCATCCGAAATAATTTAGATCGAATACAATGACCCACCTTGCTACTTCATTGACTAATGTAGACTAGAACACAATGGCCTTGTATTCTAGATCTTTTGGGTTAATTAACGCTGTTTGATTGATTTCAAAAGTGCAAACATGCACATCTAGGTCATCTTCTAGGAATCCCCTAAATTTTGCATAAGTCACTCCCGCAGTCGGTTGTCTTCAGTAACCTCCTTGTTGTCATCTCTGCTTATGTACATCTACCATTGCACGTGCTTCTATTGGTTTCTTAGAATCAAGGGTACTTGTTGGCTTTGATTTGTGGTCACGAAATAGGTTCTTGGGAAGTTTGATATTTAATTTTGTGATTAGATTCAACTCTTCATATAGGAAAATCTTTATGTCACTCGAGAACTTTGGAAATTCTAATTCACTGTAGCATTCAGTAGGGGTACTCCACCCTAAACTGTGACCTATTGCCTTCAAAACTGGTTCAATAAGATTGTTAATATCCACAATAACTTCTTTTGTTGTCTCAGTCAATAGCAGACTACCACCAAGTTCAATGTTCACTACGGACATTGAACTAGTACTAGAGGGTACCGGATTGGGTTTCGATATGTTATGCAGACTAGAAATAAGAAAATTTTATGATGTCCAGCCCCTATTACTTGCTACAGTTCTTCCTTCAGAGGTAACACCATCAGTACTGCTCCAAGGTGGCGTTCCCAATGCACTATTAACTAGCACGAGCTGCTTATCACTTCAATACTTTAGACAACTCTCATTGGAACGTGTTATCGGCATGTAGAAAATAGTCTCCACTCAAAAAAGTACTTTAGGCCTCTCTCAAAAATCGAACTCCACTCCCCAATAGGATCTCTATTGTTAACCTTTGCTCCTTATCTAACCTTGTCCGGTAAGGCTAGGGTAGATAGGATAGGTTGTCAGGGTTCTTGGGGCAGGAGAATCATGTTGATAGGATCCCTGATAATTTTCCCACTCCTACTACTAAAGTAATATATTAAACCAATTTATTGAAATACAGTAATACTACCATTATCATACTATGTAGTAACTTTCCTTGAATGTTATTCAATCTTTATTCTATATTTCATTGTATGCCGATACTTTGCAATATTTATAGATTATCACCTAACCTTATTATTGCTTCACTTACAGTCGAATGTTATCACTCATTACCATATTCAATTACAAACAATAGTGAAGATAACTTAGCAGTTAGTTTAAGTTTCACAGATAACTTACAGTACTTCACCAAACTATCTTTTGTAATTAATTTTAACCGCAACTTAACTTAACCACCACACTTAATACTTAATGATTAACTAATAGAGAATCAACACAATAGTACAAAACATAATAGTTTAGAGAAATTTGTCAACATCATGATTCCTCCTACCATGAACGAGTCCTACAGACTCATCATGCTGGACTCACACATATGAGACTCTTCTTTTTGTTAATGAACAGGTTACAACTGTTGGCCGATACGGCGCTTCACCAAAAATATAGATAATAAGAAATTATAGTACCAATGGCCTAGCAAATGCAAGAAAAATAATACAATAATATACAATTGTAAGAAGATGTCCCACAACCCAAGATTGATAGGTATGGATAATTGGAATAGATAGGATACAAAAGATACCACAACATGGCATTGTAGTTATGAAATATGATATCTTAATAACACGTGCTCCCTTGAGAGAGATGAACTAGGTACAAGAAATCATTGGACATGATCTCATACTATGATAGTACAAGAGGAAATTATGGGATGTCCAGAATACTAGAGTAGACAAGACTAGAACAAGGAGCTAGATAAGGACTAGAATTGAAACTTACAAAGTACTTATTTGGAGACCAAAAATCCTTGAGCTCCCAAGACTTGAATTGGAAAGAGTGTGGATATATGTGGCCCAACCATCGTTATATATGCTCTGAAGGGTGGTTACAAATTGATGATGCCATCAATGATATTATCAACTCAAAATAGGACTTCGAGTGTTAGAATCAAGCAAGTAGACAATCAATCTTAGGGTTTTGAATGTCTATTACTTCCAGATTGTGAATGAATCATGAGATATACAAATTCACAAGAAATCTAGGGTTCAAGAGGGTTTCTTTTGAGTCCATGAAATCACCTCCCCCTCCAGTAAAAAGTTCCACAAGGCCCACGTCCATGCAATCTTCAAATATTATTGGACTTGAATCTTCATAACTCTTGGTATTTTTAGAGTTCTTGGTATGTGGTAGTGGAAAGTCATGATGATGATGAATCCATGATGAGGTCGGAAAGGGTTTGTAGTATATGTAGGTGCAAAATCAACTACATGATTCTAATGATGGGATGTATTCATGTTTTGACTTTGATAATGATTCCTTTGATTTGAGATGTTTATTGTGGAGTTCTTGAATCCAACTTGTTTCTTTTTCTTAGTAATACATTTGGATCCCATAGAATCATGATCTCGACAATAGCATAATCCATTGTATTTTTTATGTTTTCTTTCTTTTGCTATAAGTTTCCTGACCCTTATGTTGTCCAATTGCATGGGTTCTAGTTTAGACTCTTTAAATTTTTCTCTAATGTTGAGATATGCAAATCTCTCAATAATCTAAAATGAATTCAAGATGGTTTCTTGAGCTTTCATTAAATCCCCCTCAAGTACATAGTAGCATAAGGAGGAGTTTTGGTTTTTAGGAAAGGATATTACCTATGACTCCAATGTCTCAACTCTACGTCTTACCATCACACGCTCGTCCTCGAAGCTCTCTCCCCGGCAACGGCGCCAAATTTGGTGTCACTCTAGCACAATGGTGAGTACCAACGTGAGAAGATCCACCTTATAATTGTCAATCCGTGGAGACATGAGGACTAGTATGAAGACTATGAGCAAGTGAAAGCACAAGTGCGTGAGTGAGAAGCACACAAACATGCACACACATACACACACGCATGCATACTAGGCAAGAACAAGGAGAGGAACAATGGAGTTCTTTGCATTAGTCAAGACGTCTCTTACATAAGCTCAATTCACAAATAATCTAACCCAAAAATGAGCTCTCTAGCTCTTTTTATAGTTTTCTGACTAGCTTTGGCCTTGTCCAGACCTAGTGTCCGGCCTAGTTAAAAATTAGGCTCTGGAGCCTATTTGAGGGGCTCAAACGGAGTCTAAAAATTATGAAAATTGGTATGTAGCTAATTCTAATACTCCTCAAGCTGGAGGACTCCTCGGCTTGAACAAAATGGAGTCTATTCTACCAAAAACAGGATTTACAATGTGTGTGTAGTGATGAAAATCACTAAAGTTGGAAGTAGTTCATGGAAAAAAATGATTAGGCCTTGTTGCCGTATTGTGCATGACTGCTCCATTGTGCCTGTATGCTCTTCATATGACTTGTATGCCAACACATAGCAACAATCTAATTTTCTGAATTTTGTGCTTCATCAAACAAAATAGGCTCATTCTCATCACAGAGACTAGAGGCAGCCATAGCCTAGCAAACCAATGCAAAAGAAGCACTATGAGAGCCTGAATGAGTATGATATGAGAGAGGTGCATTTAATTTTCTATGTCACAAAGTTTGCGCCAACCATTTCAGCATAGTTTTTGCCTCCTCAATATCATCTCTTTCATCAACAAGTGCATCATGTAAATCTACATAAAAAATGGAATGATTTGCATTATCACATGAAACCTATAAAGGCTGAGAAATTACCTCATTTCGACTAGCACTAGACTCTCCACCTATAAAAAGAGCCAGCAAAGTATCATACATATCTTGAAGACCATTCAGAATAGTCTACACAAGTGAACTGTCTGGTAAGACTTCATTAGCAAAAATCAACTCCTCCTTCAAATATTTGATCTTTGTCATAAAATTGTCCATGGAATCTCCTTCATTCATGTGCTCACTCTCCAACTATTTTTGGCAGTAAGCAACAAGATCCTCATTCCTTGCGTGGTATAAAGTTGTAAGTGTATCCAAAGCATCCTTAGTTATTATGCAAGAGCAATAATGGCACGTTTGATAGACACGGCTATCAATGCATGTGCATGAGCATCTCTGCCATTCCAATGAAGTTGCTCAGCAATAGGTGTAGCATGAACCATAGCACAAATAGGAAACTCAAGAATATCACCATCTTCAAGACCATCTGCATGAGCTTCAGTAACTGTATTTGCAGGTGTAATAGGACATTTTTCAACACCCTACACAATATTCCATAGTCCTCTTGCAACCAATACATGATGCATCATATAAGCCCACAATGGATAATTGGTACCGTCCAACTTATCCTCAATAGGCAACATACAAAATACATCATTTCTTTCAGCCATGTCCACTAACTAAAATACCTTGATGCAAAAAATTATTGTACCTCAAAATGCTGAACATAACTACCCTATCAAGTTTTGCTAAACCTATAGCAAACTTCGAGGTGCTTATACTAACAAACCAGAACCTCTATATATCTTTGGCAGAAAAAGATGAAGTGGCCCTTCACAAGCACTATGATAGTGCATTTGGAGGCCGAAATGAGCTATGATCACAATTTTGACACATAACAAAGCTACTTTGAACTCTTAATCACTTTGATTATGCTCACCAATTTTCATGTGATTCTGATATTCTGACCGAAGGGGTGGCAGTGACACCCTAGATGAAGGGGCGACCTACTCTGATACCAATTGTTGGAGTTTGAGGTCTATGAAAGCATGCAAATAGCACAAGGAAGAAGAAGAAGCTTGGATCACAACACACAATACCGAATGTATTACCAAGAGAATGTACAAAGATAAAAGACGCATTAGGATTATAAGCATATATATAAGCCGAGGGGAAAAAACCTCCAAAAGAGGGAAAAAAGTGCCCTCACATTCGTAGTGTGTTCACACACATCACTACCGAAATATATCAAAATATCTTTGGAACCTTGTGTGCACCCCTATGAAATGCATAAGGGGATTGATTTGTACTTTGAGTGCACTCTGAGCTTACTTGAGATTGATCTTGAGATAAGCTTGAGTTGACTTTCATAGTGAGAGACTTGAGATTGAGAGTTTGAGAGTCTGAATGTTGACTTTGATTGAGACTTTGATTTTTGACCAAGAATTGACCAAAACAGAAGCCTTAAGCTTAGATTTGAGAATCTTGAGCATCGTACTTGAGATTTTGACCCAATCCCATACGTCAATTGCAAATACTCACGGACTGATGCGAGCCTTAGAGGTAATTTCAAAAGAGTCTGGATTTATTAATGGCTGAGGCATAACCAAGTTCTTGCAAGTCTATGATACTAAAATGGACTTCTATGGTATAAGTGCTTCTATGAAGCTTAACGAATTTGCAAGGATTTTAGTGCCTTATGTAAAACCTAGCATTCATACTCTTCAAGAGCAATCCCATACATGGAGGACTTAGTCATGCCCACACGACATGCATTTAGAGAGTGGGTGATTAGTCCAAATAAAGGCCTTGATGTGATTGAGCTACTTTGAGAATTTGAAGAGAAATTTGACCAATTGAGCCTTGAAAATTGTATTTTGTGCTCTTTGATCCTCCAAATATCCTTTGATGAAGATGAAAATTTTTAGGGCTATGTTTTGAAATGTCTCCTTTAGGAATATGCAGAAAAAACTCCGATCTAAATCTACCGTGTACAAGTTTGACTACATTTGGAAGTTTGCAAGGTGGCATTAAGGTGTCTAGGAAGCTCTGATAGCCTTCAAAATTTGTATGAATGTGTAGCCATATGATCTTTATACATGCCAAACCATATGGCTAATAGAAATCCCTATACAAGATTTTGTAGGGTCAAAGTGGAAAAATTATATTTTTACAAAATGCACATGGCATATCAATGTGCTACAAAGTCCATTTACATGTGAAATTCAAGCTATGGACTGCCTTTGATAGGCTTTACAAGTATGTGAATTTTCATGTGATTTGGTGAAAATTGAAATTTTTGCCCTAATTTCCAAAATTTGACCAGCTTTGACTGCTACCCTGGATTTGCTTGATTTCTTCCAAAGTTTGCATGTGAGCTCCCTTTGACATCATTGATGCATCTTGGACTTATCAGGCAATTCTGGCTACCTTATGTGTTTCCTGTAGGTATTCATGAGTGAGAGAGGAGAGAAAATCTTGACGACATTCACCCCCACTAAACCTGCCATTCCTCCAAAAGCACCACTCTAGTCTCTCTAGAAAACAATAAGTTCTAGGCATCAAATTCTTTTATAGACAACATAAAAAACACGAAAGAAAAAATTGACCATATGCATGAATGAGTAGGCAACGTGACATGAAGCAAAATTTTCATGAAAGAAAGAATTGAAATAAGCAACATGAATATGCATGAACAAATAGGCAACATATATGCAAATGAACAGTCAATATTGACAACATGGAAAAAAAGAAAACAAACAAGCATCAATATGAAGTGGAAGTGAATGTATTGAGTCATTGTAGGCATCAGTTGCTCTCATCTTAAAGAAACATTTATACCAGTTTCATAAAGCAATCTACCTTAAATACAATTATAAACAAAGATTTAGGATTTTCAAGAGACATCTTTCATCTTTAGCTTATTTTAGATCAACTTCTTTCCTGCATAAATATGAATATTCTCTTTCTCTACTTACAAACAAGGAAATCTAACTTAACTCCACTAATGCATAGATCTACCTATATAGCCCGTGCTTTATTCTTACGTGCTTCCTTTGGCTCTCGATGATGATGATGATGATGATGCTCTCTCTCTCTCTCTCTCTCTCTCTCTCTCTCTCTCTCTCTCTCTCTCTCTCTCTCTCTCTCTCTCTCTCTCTCTCTCTCTCTCTCTCTCTCTCTCTCTCTCTCTCTCTCTCTCTCTCTCTCTCTCTCTCTCTCTCTCTCTCTCTCTCTCTCTCTCTCTCTCTCTCTCTCTCTCTCTCTCTCTCTCTCTCTCTCTCTCTCTCTCGGCTCTCTCTCTCTCTCTCTCTCTCTCTCTCTCTCTCTCTCTCTCTCTCTCTCTCTCTCTCTCTCTCTCTCTCTCTCTCTCTCTCTCTCTCTCTCTCTCTCTCTCTCTCTCTCTCTCTCTCGGCTCTCTCTCTCTCTCTCTCTCTCTCTCTCTCTCTCTCTCTCTCTCTCTCTCTCTCTCTCTCTCTCTCTCTCTCTCTCTCTCTCTCTCTCTCTCTCTCTCTCTCTCTCTCTCTCTCTCTCTCTCTCTCTCTCTCTCTCTCTCTCCTCCCTCCCTCCCTCCCTCCCTCCCTCCCTCCCTCCCTCCCTCCCTCCCTCCCCCCTCCCCCCCCCCTCCCTCCCTCCCTCCCTCCCTCCCTCCCTCTCTCTCTCTCTCTCTCTCTCTCTCTCTCTCTCTCTCTCTCTCTCTCTCTCTCTCTCTCTCTCTCTCTCTCTCTCTCTCTCTCTCTCTCTCTCTCTCTCTCTCTCTCTCTCTCTCTCTCTCTCTCTCTCTCTCGATGATGATGATGATGATGATGATGATGATGATGATGATGATGATGATGATGATGATGATGATGATGATGATGATGATGATGATGATGATGATGATGATGATGATGATGATGATGATTCAACGACTTTATGGTTACATTCACTTTTTGGGGTGGAAGAAAGTGTAAACTTCCTAGTAACATGTAGCAACTTTTTTTATGAGGGGGGAAAATTAAACCCCGATACAAGGTACAACCATTTTTTATGATGGAGAACAGTCATTTAAACTTTGATACAAGCGCTAAGAGATGGTCTAAGGATGTAGAAACATGCAGTAGAAGAAGCTAGGACTTCAACAAGTATGCTTTTGATATAAGATACATATGGATGTTTATATATGAAAGTCATGTTACCAAATCTACATGCCCTATCTTTCCATAATCCTAGATTATAACCGATATCTTAGTAGATAAATTACTAGATACAATTTTACACAAGTAAAGAAATCATCATTTTCCCTTTTGACTCAAGTGATGTGGATATGCAATGCAATGCAAAGATTGAAAAGAAACATGCATGAAGTGAAATTGCAAAAAAGCAAGAATGGGAAAAAAATAGTGGAATGAACTTGAAAAAAACAAAGCAATGAACTTGAAAAAGATTTTTTTTTTAAATCATGGATACTCTTGTTTATGAATCGGCCTCGTTGTTGTCATCTTCTTCAATTTCCTCATCTAAAATGTACTCATCATTATCACATTTCTTGAATAGCTTTATCCTTTTACCTGCAATCAAAGTTTTAAATGCAACACCACTTAATTCACAAAGAGCATATGTACCATTGTTGTTGACTTTTGATACAATGTATGGCCCAAACCATCGTTGAGTGAGTTTTTTGTGTGCATCATGTTGAGTGTCAAGTGTACTATATTAAATGAGCACCCAATCTCCTACTTCAATCAGCTTAGGACACAATTGATGAGTTTTGTCAAAATAATGCTTGTTCTTCATTCTAGATTCTCTTAATTTTTCAACGGCATCATCAAGTATTAATTTACCTTGTTCTAATTGTTTAATGTGCAAACTCAAAAAATCATTAGTAGACGTGTTTTCAGACCAAGGCAAATTTGATCATGCAAAAATATGAGACTAAATTGGAAACAACAATTTTTGGCAATACATGAGTTCAGTAGGCATATACCTAGTGGTATGTGTGCACGTCATTCTATTTTCCTAAAGTGCAAAAGGTAAGAATCTAGGCCATTGTTTAATTTCACCATTACATGCTTTAGATATGGCTTTCATAATAGGTGGATGTCCTCTCTCTATTTTACCATTGGCCTCTAGATTATATGTAGTAGTGACACATCCACAAACTCATTTTCAGCCATACATACATCCTCAAGTTGCTTCCTCAAGTATGCAACATGTGCCTCATTACACACGGGATACAAAGAAGCAACAGTGTCCCATGTTTGTCTTGATGTAGAACATGACCGAATGTATGGAACTATATGATGCTTCACAGAAAGAGAAATCAATGCATGAACTTGAGCATCTTTTCCATCCCATCTAAGCTTCTCTTGTGTAGGTGGAGAAGAAGTAACCACTATACTTGAAGAAGAATCTCCATCTGTGACAGTAGACTGTGAAGTAGAAGAATCTGCAAGTCTTCGATCTACATCGATCACTATGTTCCAAAGTTGTTTAGCAACAAGAACATGCTTCATCATGTAAGACCACATTAGATAGTTGGTCCCATCAAACTTATCTTTAGCTTGAAACATGCCAAACAATTCATTGCTGCCCTCCATTTCAGTAAAGAACAAGAATGTGACAAAATCTTCACTTCGATGAAAGTTGAAATAAAGGTTGAAATTTCAGCTTACAAATCGTCACTCCGAGGGCGATTCTGGCTACATGAATGGCTTTGAAATGGGGGGTAAAACGTCAATGCAACTTGGTTGAAATGTTTCTTGGCTTCTAAAATTCATTGTTTTATGCTTCGAAGTTAATTTGCACTGTTAAAAGTGTGCATGCACCCTGATGCCAAAAGCCGAAACTTAAGAAGAAGCTAAGCCTGCTCTGATACCACTGTTGGGAGTGTGTAGAAGTGTGAGAGACACAGCAAAACCACACACAAGGACCACAAATGCAGCAAGACACACGGAGAAGACAGATGGTTGGAATAGCTCACTCTATTGATGATGAATTGAACTGAAGTAAGAGCTGAATAATATCCCTAAGTACAAAGTACCACCACATATGAGTGAATCATGTATGTGGTAACATGGTAAAAAAACCTCTAGCCAGCACTAGAGCAAAAAGTGCCCATGTATAGGGAAAAGGTTCACATCAAAGCTACTTGAGGAACACATAAGTGTAACAACTAGATACCCCAAGACAACATGAGCATAGAGCTCTTATTTAATAAAGAAATTAATGAAGATTTTTGAAGTTTTATACCCTGACAAACCTAGCAATGTTAAACCAATCATTATATTGAATTCAAGGACCTAGAGGTCCTAAGAAAGATCATTGTAATAAAGTAATTCTATGATCTAAGGGTTTGGCCGGTTCATACAGATCTAAAATCGAACACCATTTGGTCACTCATGTGCATGGCCAAAGATTTAGAGACTAGACTTAAGCATAGGCTCATGTGATCTCTTAAATAAGTGATCCATTTAGCCTAGTGGTTAATTCTCAAGGTTATGAAGGAGGAGATATTGGGTTCAACCCCTGTGGGTAGCATGGGGACAGAGTTTTGTGCAAAAACCTCTAGAGACTTTCAACTCAAGTTAACGTAAGTCAACTTGAGTCAAGAGAGATTTAACTCGAGTGGAAAGTACACCATGTGGTCCTCATTGATTCAATCATCTATATATATTGGCATAAGTTTGGAAGGATAATCATCTCTCTAGCACGTGGTGGTCATAATTTTCAAGTCTCTTGCATTGGTATCAGAGCTCAAGGTTGGGATTCCATGGAGATCTTGATGGTTCATCATCATCTTTCTCACACAAGCTTCAATGGACATCTTGCACATGCATCATCTTTCATTCCTCTTGATGAATTCATTTCAGGAATTATTCCTCTTTCATGTGCAGGTATTAGCCTTTGAGAGACTTTTGACATATCCATCACAACACTAGTGATGCATAGGGTGTTTACCATAGAACATCATCTTAACAGAGTTTCACACTATTTGTGATTCAATTCTTAGTAGAAAAATGATCTTGCTATACATATTTGATAGGTTATATTTTTTGCATCCATGAACTTACAAATCATGGGCAAACATGATTTGCTAAGCATCAAACCACGAGCACTCTTTGAATTGTTTTTCATGAAATAGTTATTCGTGTTTGTAAGAGTTGCACATTGTGCTGCAAAACCATGATCGAGTGTTGCTCATTTGATGAGCGGATGCAAAAGAGTATACCAACAAGCGTTGGAAGGTGGAACTTTATCCCGTGACCTACGAGAGCTAAACAATGTATTAACTACTAATACCATCTAGTCTTGCACGTAAACTTTGCTACAAAGATATTTTTTTTAGCTCTACATATATCGGCTATGTTCCAAGAAAAAGGATCTTGAAAATGCTACGCAAGGGAATCAAACCTATGCACTATGGACAAGCAGCACTTGAACTATCCATAAGTGCTACAGAATGTTGCTTACCCAATATTGAGTGAGCAAACGTGCTATGGATGGTCTTAAAGCTATGATTTTATGGATGCTTACAATAAAATGGTCCTCTGAAGTGGATAATGGTGACTATTGCGGTTACCAAATGGATGCAGCGGATGCACACATGATCTAGAATGAGGCTGAATTCAAAGTATGAATCTTTCACCAAGTAGATTTCAATATCAAATTCATGAAATCTTGGAGTATGATGACACTTCTCATGAACAATGGAACAGTATAGCTTGATTTGGAGATAAATATTTTACATGTTGATGCTTTCATTTCAATACTTGCCTTCCCCCTTGCTTTCATGTAGCTTGCATTTAATTATCATGGATTATAGTATAAGTCTTGATTTTTATAATGTTTATGTCGCTTTTGAGTGATCAATGCAAGCAAAATGGATGAGCATGGAAGTATTGAAAATTCATCAAGAACTTGCTTGCATCTATGAGTCTTTATGTCCACTTCATGCATGGAATGAATGATTGTTTGTGCATTACTCCTTCCAACAGAATGCTTTCATGCATAACACATGGCTCCTTGTTTCAAAAAGAATTTGATGCACTTAATCTTGTGCACTTGCTTCTTTATATCTTTTAAAGGAAGCCAAGTTAGAATTTTTGTGCATGGATGCATGACATGCATGCATTGAAAGCTCAAGAATTGCTTGATTTAGTTCAATGCATGAAAAGCAAAACATGCCAACACATGCATGCATGCACATGCATTTGCATATGGTAGTGCATGATTCTTTGCTAAGTAGATGAATGAATGCACTTTCCTAGTAGTTAGCTTACTTTTAAATGCTCAACTTAGATGTTAGGAAAAAAGGAAAACTATTTATTTGCAATGTTATGCTAGCTACCTTGCAACTCAAGTAACTAGTCCATTCTTCCCAGGTTATACTTTGCTATCACATACTTAATGACGACTTACATGAAGTCTATTAGAAGTCTTGGTTAGTAAAACTAGGCATAATAAAGTCAATCATTCACTTTTCTTGCCATCTTGATTAGCAAGAAAACATGAATACTTGCAAAATTTTAAGGTTTATGATGACTCTAAGTGCAAGAGATAGTTAGAGGACCATAACGTCAAGTTTAAAAAGAGATTTTATACTTGCTTGTGTAATTTCTTCTTCATCCCCCCCCCCATAGTCCAATTAATCTTTCAACAGTGCTACATCCCAGCCCCATCACACTACCTCAACCATCCCATCCTCATCAATTAGTGTCCGAACCCATCCATGTAACATATTCATCGACCTTTGTAGATCTAGTGTTTACACCTACACAATCACACCACTATTCACTATCAGTTTACTAGATCAAACTTCTAGTGATATGGATATTTCATCACCCAACGCATCTCCACTCACATCCATCTTCACTACTCACACACACACATCCATGCATTTTTCCACTACCACCACAGCATCCACACTCCCATACCTCCCTCCCTCCCTCCCTCCCTCCCTCCCTCCCTCCCTCCCTCCCTCCCTCCCTCCCTCCCCCCCCCCCCCCTCCCTCCCCCCCTCCCCCCCCTCCCTCCCTCCCTCCCTCCCTCTCTCTCTCTCTCTCTCTCTCTCTCTCTCTCTCTCTCTCTCTCTCTCTCTCTCTCTCTCTCTCTCTCTCTCTCTCTCTCTCTCTCTCTCTCTCTCTCTCTCTCTCTCTCTCTCTCTCTCTCTCTCTCTCTCGATGATGATGATGATGATGATGATGATGATGATGATGATGATGATGATGATGATGATGATGATGATGATGATGATGATGATGATGATGATGATGATGATGATGATGATTCAACGACTTTATGGTTACATTCACTTTTTGGGGTGGAAGAAAGTGTAAACTTCCTAGTAACATGTAGCAACTTTTTTTATGAGGGGGGAAAATTAAACCCCGATACAAGGTACAACCATTTTTTATGATGGAGAACAGTCATTTAAACTTTGATACAAGCGCTAAGAGATGGTCTAAGGATGTAGAAACATGCAGTAGAAGAAGCTAGGACTTCAACAAGTATGCTTTTGATATAAGATACATATGGATGTTTATATATGAAAGTCATGTTACCAAATCTACATGCCCTATCTTTCCATAATCCTAGATTATAACCGATATCTTAGTAGATAAATTACTAGATACAATTTTACACAAGTAAAGAAATCATCATTTTCCCTTTTGACTCAAGTGATGTGGATATGCAATGCAATGCAAAGATTGAAAAGAAACATGCATGAAGTGAAATTGCAAAAAAGCAAGAATGGGAAAAAAATAGTGGAATGAACTTGAAAAAAACAAAGCAATGAACTTGAAAAAGATTTTTTTTTTAAATCATGGATACTCTTGTTTATGAATCGGCCTCGTTGTTGTCATCTTCTTCAATTTCCTCATCTAAAATGTACTCATCATTATCACATTTCTTGAATAGCTTTATCCTTTTACCTGCAATCAAAGTTTTAAATGCAACACCACTTAATTCACAAAGAGCATATGTACCATTGTTGTTGACTTTTGATACAATGTATGGCCCAAACCATCGTTGAGTGAGTTTTTTGTGTGCATCATGTTGAGTGTCAAGTGTACTATATTAAATGAGCACCCAATCTCCTACTTCAATCAGCTTAGGACACAATTGATGAGTTTTGTCAAAATAATGCTTGTTCTTCATTCTAGATTCTCTTAATTTTTCAACGGCATCATCAAGTATTAATTTACCTTGTTCTAATTGTTTAATGTGCAAACTCAAAAAATCATTAGTAGACGTGTTTTCAGACCAAGGCAAATTTGATCATGCAGAAATATGAGACTAAATTGGAAACAACAATTTTTGGCAATACATGAGTTCAGTAGGCATATACCTAGTGGTATGTGTGCACGTCATTCTATTTTCCTAAAGTCCAAAAGGTAAGAATCTAGGCCATTGTTTAATTTCACCATTACATGCTTTAGATATGGCTTTCATAATAGGTGGATGTCCTCTCTCTATTTTACCATTGGCCTCTAGATTATATGTAGTAGTGACACATCCACAAACTCATTTTCAGCCATACACACATCCTCAAGTTGCTTCCTCAAGTATGCAACATGTGCCTCATTACACACGGGATACAAAGAAGCAACAGTGTCCCATGTTTGTCTTGATGTAGAACATGACCGAATGTATGGAACTATATGATGCTTCACAGAAAGAGAAATCAATGCATGAACTTGAGCATCTTTTCCATCCCATCTAAGCTTCTCTTGTGTAGGTGGAGAAGAAGTAACCACTATACTTGAAGAAGAATCTCCATCTGTGACAGTAGACTGTGAAGTAGAAGAATCTGCAAGTCTTCGATCTACATCGATCACTATGTTCCAAAGTTGTTTAGCAACAAGAACATGCTTCATCATGTAAGACCACATTAGATAGTTGGTCCCATCAAACTTATCTTTAGCTTGAAACATGCCAAACAATTCATTGCTGCCCTCCATTTCAGTAAAGAACAAGAATGTGACAAAATCTTCACTTCGATGAAAGTTGAAATAAAGGTTGAAATTTCAGCTTACAAATCGTCACTCCGAGGGCGATTCTGGCTACATGAATGGCTTTGAAATGGGGGGTAAAACGTCAATGCAACTTGGTTGAAATGTTTCTTGGCTTCTAAAATTCATTGTTTTATGCTTCGAAGTTAATTTGCACTGTTAAAAGTGTGCATGCACCCTGATGCCAAAAACCGAAACTTGAGAAGAAGCTAAGCCTGCTCTGATACCACTGTTGGGAGTGTGTAGAAGTGTGAGAGACACAGCAAAACCACACACAAGGACCACAAATGCAGCAAGACACACGGAGAAGACAGATGGTTGGAATAGCTCACTCTATTGATGATGAATTGAACTGAAGTAAGAGCTGAATAATATCCCTAAGTACAAAGTACCACCACATATGAGTGAATCATGTATGTGGTAACATGGTAAAAAAACCTCTAGCCAGCACTAGAGCAAAAAGTGCCCATGTATAGGGAAAAGGTTCACATCAAAACTACTTGAGGAACACATAAGTGTAACAACTAGATACCCCAAGACAACATGAGCATAGAGCTCTTATTTAATAAAGAAATTAATGAAGATTTTTGAAGTTTTATACCCTGACAAACCTAGCAATGTTAAACCAATCATTATATTGAATTCAAGGACCTAGAGGTCCTAAGAAAGATCATTGTAATAAAGTAATTCTATGATCTAAGGGTTTGGCCGGTTCATACAGATCTAAAATCGAACACCATTTGGTCACTCATGTGCATGGCCAAAGATTTAGAGACTAGACTTAAGCATAGGCTCATGTGATCTCTTAAATAAGTGATCCATTTAGCCTAGTGGTTAATTCTCAAGGTTATGAAGGAGGAGATATTGGGTTCAACCCCTGTGGGTAGCATGGGGACAGAGTTTTGTGCAAAAATCTCTAGAGACTTTCAACTCAAGTTAACGTAAGTCAACTTGAGTCAAGAGAGATTTAACTCGAGTGGAAAGTACACCATGTGGTCCTCATTGATTCAATCATCTATATATATTGGCATAATTTTGGAAGGATAATCATCTCTCTAGCACGTGGTGGTCATAATTTTCAAGTCTCTTGCATTGGTATCAGAGCTCAAGGTTGGGATTCCATGGAGATCTTGATGGTTCATCATCATCTTTCTCACACAAGCTTCAATGGACATCTTGCACATGCATCATCTTTCATTCCTCTTGATGAATTCATTTCAGGAATTATTCCTCTTTCATGTGCAGGTATTAGCCTTTGAGAGACTTTTGACATATCCATCACAACACTAGTGATGCATAGGGTGTTTACCATAGAACATCATCTTAACAGAGTTTCACACTATTTGTGATTCAATTCTTAGTAAAAAAATGATCTTGCTATACATATTTGATAGGTTATATTTTTTGCATCCATGAACTTACAAATCATGGGCAAACATGATTTGCTAAGCATCAAACCACGAGCACTCTTTGAATTGTTTTTCATGAAATAGTTATTCGTGTTTGTAAGAGTTGCACATTGTGCTGCAAAACCATGATCGAGTGTTGCTCATTTGATGAGCTGATGCAAAAGAGTATACCAACAAGCGTTGGAAGGTGCAAAGATATTTTTTTTAGCTCTACATATATCGGCTATGTTCCAAGAAAAAGGATCTTGAAAATGCTACGCAAAGGAATCAAACCTATGCACTATGGACAAGCAGCACTTGAACTATCCATAAGTGCTACAGAATGTTGCTTACCCAATATTGAGTGAGCAAACGTGCTATGGATGGTCTTAAAGCTATGATTTTATGGATGCTTACAATAAAATGGTCCTCTGAAGTGGATAATGGTGACTATTGCGGTTACCAAATGGATGCAGCGGATGCACACATGATCTAGAATGAGGCTGAATTCAAAGTATGAATCTTTCACCAAGTAGATTTCAATATCAAATTCATGAAATCTTGGAGTATGATGACACTTCTCATGAACAATGGAACAGTATAGCTTGATTTGGAGATAAATATTTTACATGTTGATGCTTTCATTTCAATACTTGCCTTCCTCCTTGCTTTCATGTAGCTTGCATTTAATTATCATGGATTATAGTATAAGTCTTGATTTTTATAATGTTTATGTCGCTTTTGAGTGATCAATGCAAGCAAAATGGATGAGCATGGAAGTATTGAAAATTCATCAAGAACTTGCTTGCATCTATGAGTCTTTATGTCCACTTCATGCATGGAATGAATGATTGTTTGTGCATTACTCCTTCCAACAGAATGCTTTCATGCATAACACATGGCTCCTTGTTTCAAAAAGAATTTGATGCACTTAATCTTGTGCACTTGCTTCTTTATATCTTTTAAAGGAAGCCAAGTTAGAATTTTTGTGCATGGATGCATGACATGCATGCATTGAAAGCTCAAGAATTGCTTGATTTAGTTCAAGGCATGAAAAGCAAAACATGCCAACACATGCATGCATGCACATGCATTTGCATATGATAGTGCATGATTCTTTGCTAAGTAGATGAATGAATGCACTTTCCTAGTAGTTAGCTTACTTTTAAATGCTCAACTTAGATGTTAGGAAAAAAGGAAAACTATTTATTTGCAATGTTATGCTAGCTACCTTGCAACTCAAGTAACTAGTCCATTCTTCCCAGGTTATACTTTGCTATCACATACTTAATGACGACTTACATGAAGTCTATTAGAAGTCTTGGTTAGTAAAACTAGGCATAATAAAGTCAATCATTCACTTTTCTTGCCATCTTGATTAGCAAGAAAACATGAATACTTGCAAAATTTTAAGGTTTACGATGACTCTAAGTGCAAGAGATAGTTAGAGGACCATAATGTCAAGTTTAAAAAGAGATTTTATACTTGCTTGTGTAATTTCTTCTTCATCCCCCCCCCCCCCATAGTCCAATTAATCTTTCAACAGTGCTACATCCCAGCCCCATCACACTACCTCAACCATCCCATCCTCATCAATTAGTGTCCGAACCCATCCATGTAACATATTCATCGACCTTTGTAGATCTAGTGTTTACACCTACACAATCACACCACTATTCACTATCAGTTTACTAGATCAAACTTCTAGTGATATGGATATTTCATCACCCAACGCATCTCCACTCACATCCATCTTCACTACTCACACACACACATCCATGCATTTTTCCACTACCACCACAGCATCCACACTCCCATACCCAACCCCCATTCCCCCTGCATTACACACTCAACAGTGTGCCTTTTTGAGCACCCCATCATTATCTTCTTCATCCACTATAGATATCGTGTTTCAAAAAATGTCTTCATGTATGCATCAAGTTAGAGAAGATTTTTTTTCATTAGGACATCATTATCAAGTTTTACAAGAAATGACCACTCAGTTACAAGCCAACCTCAACGCATTGACCATTGAAAATGCATCGCTCAATGCACTTCATCAAGAGCTTTGCAACTCTTATCATTTGATGGAACTAGAATTAGAGAAAAAGATAAAGGACACCATTGTAGATGTTGAAGAAAAAGTACGACAACAAATCATCAGGAATACCCAATTAACAAGAAATATGGGACTCCTACGATGCCACTTAGCAGCAACCAAAGAAGAAAACCAATGCTTACAAGTATAGAACAAATAGAATTTTGAAGTTGCACTCGATCGCCTAGAGGAATTGATCAATCCTAGTCGCTTCAAAGTTGTTCCCTTAGAGACCATGAAAATGCAATTTGATGACCATGCATGACTCCTAGAAGATTAGATAAGCTGATTGAGGAGTGGCAGGCACTCAAAGATGATAATGCCACTATACGACTTAGAGAACCTATGAACCCACCTACCACACAAGTAGTCACACTACTAAAAATCTTGAAAGAATTGAACACCTTAAGGGTGCATGTGTTAGAACTTCAAACTCAAGTATTGGATCACTCAAAGATCCCCACACCTGACTCACCATCTGACATACCAGAGGCTGAAGAAATGGTAACCATTCTAGTCGAGCCCACATTTGAAGAAGAATATGAACCTCAACCTTCCATTGATGGTCGTGTTACAAATGAAGGTTAGGACGTCTTCAAATTACCTACACCTACATGGATCAAAACCATTGAGGAATTAGGAAAACCCCACTCAGCACATGTCAAAGCATAGTTACAAGCCATTGCAGCTATTGAAGGAACTATTCTCCACTTTACCTATTTCATAGAACCCGCACCACAAAGGTATATTTCCATCCATGAATTACACTATAAACCATATTTCATGTACATGGAAAAGTACAATTTAGCCATTGAAAAAATCACGGGGAAGAAGCAGATAGGTGCAACATAGTTTGAACTAGTGTACCTCCCACCAAATGCTCAACAAGGCCACATTTTTCAACCTAACCGGAGAAAAGAGCTACTACAAGAATACCCAAAAATGATGCACATGTGGACCAAGGCTCCTTTGTATCATGGGGAAGGAGATAAGGAAGAGAGCTCTCACACACACTCTCACTCTCAAGGAGAAGCACACACACAAATTGAGGCAAGGAAGAATAATCTTCTTCTTCTTCTTCTTCTTCTTCTTCTTCTTCTTCTTCTTCTTCTTCTTCTTCTTCTTCTTCTTCTTCTTCTTCTTCTATTACATAAAAAGGAATGTACAAGAAATGACCTAAAAAACAAGAATACAAAAAGTGCAATATATGAAGATCAGTACATAAGGAAAAACCTAATGTCCACAAATGAGTGAGCTGGCAAGGAACAAATGTGCCATCACTCTCGATAGATAAATCTAATAAAGCTCAATGAAGTATCCGTGATATATATAGGCGTGACCACTATACATGTCAGAGAAACAAAAAACTGGTATGTGTCATCCTGGATCATCACATGTTGAGCTTGATATCTTAACAATCACCCTCAAGCTCAACGCCATATCGTGTAATCCAAGCATCTCCTGAAATGTCTTCAACTTCTCAGCTCCAAGTGCTTTGGTGAAAATATCAGCAACCTGCTCATCTGTTCTCACATAAACAAGATCAATATCACCTGCTAATACCTTCTCTCTGATGAAGTGATAATGTACCTCGATATGCTTTCTTCTAGCATGGAAAACGAGGTTCTGTGCTAATTGTATGCTGCTAAGATTATCATAATAGATAGTGATAGGCTTTTGCACTTTCACACCTAAATCTGCAAGTAACATCTCCAGCCGTAATGCCTCAAATGTTGCCATTGTAGCACCTCTATACTCAGCCTCTCTACTGGACAAAGCAAAAGTGGGTTGCTTCTTGCTACTCCATGTAATAGCTGCACTCCCAAGTGAATATAGAAAGCCACTAGTAGATCTTCTATCTGGAATGCTACTAGCCCAATTTGCATCGGTGTATCCATAAACCTGCAAATCTGCACCAGCCTCATAAAACAATGCATAATCCAAAGTAGCACTCACATAACGTAGAGTGCACCTCAGAGCATCCAAATGTGGCTTCCTGGGAACCTGCATAAATTGACTTTCAAGTCCAACAGTATAGCTTAGATCAAGCCTTGTAATTGTGAGATATATAAGACTTCCCACAATTTTCCTGTACATAGTAGCATTTTGCAATGCTTCACCTGATGTAGTATCCAACTTCAAATTCTGATCTAATGGCATAGAAATTGGTGCACAACCGGCCATACCATACTTTTGCAGCATATTCAAGGCATATTGCCTTTGTGACTTCCATATTCCTGTTTCTGTATGTATAAACTCAATGCCCAAGAAATAGCGCAGCACACCAAGATCTTTCATGTCAAATTCCTGCATAAGAAGTTGCTTTACCTCTTTGATGCTTCCTTCATTATCACCACCTACAATCAGGTCATCAACGTAAATAGCCACAATAGTGATGCCATCATCAGCCTTCCTTGCATATAGTGAGTGATCTTCATCGCACATAGAAAACCCAATGCTAGTTAAGTAATCAGCGATCCTTGCATGCCATGCATGAGGGGCTTGCTTCAGCCCATACAAAGCCCTTTGCAACCTGCAAACATATTCTGGATGCTTTGAATCTTCTTATCCTTGTGGCTGGTCCATATATACTTCTTCCTATAACTCACCATCTAGGAAAGCATTCTTCACATCCATCTGATGCAAAGTCCACCCTTTTGTTGTAGCTAATGCAACAAGTATCCTGATAGTAGACATTTTAGCTACAGGGCTGAATGTTTCCTCATAATCAATGACATATCTCTATGCATATCCTTTAGCTACCAATCATGCTTTATACCTGCTTATGCTACCATCAGCATTATGCTTTACCTTGTAAAACCATTTGCAGCCTATGGGCTTCTTTCCTTGTGGCAATGGAACCACCTTCCATGTATCATTTCCATAAAGTGCAGCCATCTCCTCATCCATAGCTTTTTCCCAATTTGCAATTCCAATTGCATCTTTAAAGCAAGAAGGTTCAGCATCTTGTATTACCTTTGTCATGTAGGCACAATGACGAGCCATGTAACTATCATATGTCAATCATTGCACCAAATTCCGCATCCTCCCATATCTTCTTGGTCCAGGGTCACTTCTCCTTGTATCATCTGCATGTGCCCTTCTTACTCTTGGAGTCTTCACAGAGGGAAATCCAAGTTCCTCATCAAAACTCTTTTCTGAACCGCTTGAATCCCCATCAATGTCTTCAAAACCTACACATGTTTTATGATCAGTAGAAAGCTTTTCTTTACCTTTCTTGGATGTATTTGATGAATTTCCTGGACTGAAATTTCCACGTAATCTTCCACTCCATGGATTTGAGTTGAAACTATTGCTTGGTGATGCATCCGGTCCACTCAAAACCTAAGATTCTGCACTTGCTTTTTTAGAATTTTCTTTATCATTTGGTTCAAGACTTCGTCCTTCTTTTGCATCTGCATAGAAGCTTCACATTTCATCAAATACCACATCTTTGCTCACCTTTACATGTCATGTGAGTGGGTTATAACATGTATATCCCTTTTGCTCAAGGGAGTATCCAATAAAGACACACTTTTTTGCTTTTGGATCAAGCTTCATCCTCAATTCATCTGGAACATGTAGATATGCAATACAGCCAAAAACTTTCAGATGTGATAAGTTTCACTTTTTACCTATAAACTTCTCTTCTGCCATAACGTGATGTACAGCAACAGTCGGAGTTCTGTTCATGATGTATACAGTTGCATTCATTTCAAGAATCTTCACATTTAAGGTGAACATCCTACCCACTTTGTTTCCTTTGGCAACCAATCGTCCATCCTACTTGTACTCTTCTACATATAATCCATTAGCATTGAACCTGACTTGTAATCCCTGCTCAACCATTTGTCCAACAGAAACCAGATTCTTTGTTATATTTGGAACATGCAACACATGAGCAAGATGTTTTACCTTCCCATCCTCCATAGACAATGCTATGTTTCTTGTATGCTCAATAGGATGCCATGTATCATCACCTGTTTCAGCATATCCAAGAACTCGCATTTTCTGCGAACTACTAAACCATTCTGCATGACTGATCATGTGATTTGAAGCACCTGAGTCAACATACCAGACATTATCATTCAATTTTGAAATACCAGCAGACATCGTATTCATCATGTGGTGTTGAACCATGAATAGCTTCTCAGAATCATCTGCACTTGCCGATGTATAGTTGTTTTGTTGCCTTCTGTTATTTTGATTCTTTAACCTGCAATCACGTTTGAAGTGTTCAGGTTTACCACAATTCCAGCATCCTTTACTATCATTACCTGAATCATTTCTTTGGAACTTTTTGCGACCTCTTTGGCTCCCCCTGCCTCGAAAATGTCCTCTTCCTCCTGCATGATTCTGTTGTTGACCTTGGTCTTGGTTGTTGTTTCCTCTTCCACTTCCAAAACCTCTACCTCTGCCTCTTCCTCTACCAGAGTAGAATACCTGCTCAAAACTAGATTTTCCTTGGGAGTTTGAGTCCTCACCAAGATTCTTTTCTTCAATAATTAGCATAGATACTAGATCAGCAAAATTCAGAATATTTTCCGTGGTCTATATAGAAGTTCTGAACTGCTTATATGCAGCTCCTAAACCACAAAGACACACTTCCACTTTATCATCATCATCTACATTCACGCCAATAGATGCAAGTGACTCACATATGCTTTTGATTTTCAAGGTGCAGTCACTTACTGACATGCTCTTCTTCTCCAATGTATGCAACTCATTCTTGAGTTACAATTTCTGTGCCTTTATATTGGTCTCATACAATGTGACCAAACTCTACCAAGCTTCTTTTGGAGTCTTGGCATCCTGTATGTGTCCAATCATGCTATCCTATATGCTAACAGATAGCCAGTACATTACCTTTCGTGATCCTTGATTCCATTCCTCATATGCTCTTACTTGATCTACAGTCTGATTCCTTTTTGGTAACTACGGAGCATTTTCATTCTCTCCTTCGATGTACTTCCAGTAGCCTTTTCCCATCAGGAAATTCGTCATTCTGAATCTCCAAGCATGGAAGTTGTTCTTGTCCAGGTTATCGCTCATAAGTTGACTCATTCCATCTACATTTGCCATTTTTGCAGCAATTCACAACACTACAAAACACTATAAGCAGCAGTTCTCCTTGAACACTGTTGCACTATGACATGACAGTTCGATCTCAGAAAAACATAGTTTTCGTGTATCAACAGTACACGGAATTGCTTAAAATTCTGGATCTGGAATATGTGAGTGTTTCCCAACACAACACGAGTTACAATTTCTAAAACTGGCCAGGTTTTTCTACGGGCCCCACCTTGTGGGCTCGAAACGGAGGTCGAGATGGCTCCGAAACTTCGATCTAACAAAAACTAGTGACCCTAAAGGGTTAACTATCAAAAATATTTTGAGGTCTTCTACCTTCACGTTGATTTTCGTAGCAAACGGAGGCTGTTTGTGAATCGCATTTTCTCCATGCCTTGCTACGTACTCTTCACCGTCCCCTTTTCCACGAGCTCTCTATAGCCACGCTGGCTTTGATACCATATCACGAGGAAGGAGATAAGGAAGAGAGCTCTCACACTCACTCTCACTCCCAAGGAGAAGCACACACACAGATTGAGGCAAGGAAGAATAATCTTCTTCTTCTTCTTCTTCTATTACATAGAAAGGAATGTACAAGAAATGGCCTAAAAAACAAGAATACAACAAGTGCAATATATAAAGATCAGTACATAAGGAAAAACCTAATGTCCGCGAATGAATGAGCTGGCAAGGAACAAATGTGCCATCACTCTCGGTAGATAAATCTAATAAAGCTCAATGAAGTACTGGTGTGACCATTATACATGTCAGAGAAACGAAAAAATGTTACGTGTCATCCTGGATCATCACATGTTGAGCTTGATATCTCAACACTTTGGACCTCAAGTATAACCCATGCTATGGTCCCATGCCCCCTCGTCGCTCTTGAATATCTTTTGCAATTAAAATACAGAATAATAACCAATATATAGAGTGGCTAAATCACCCCTATTTTGCACCACCTTGGGGTCCTTTGACTATCGGTTACTTGATGGCCACCAACAGGCATTGGCTCCCCCATCTATATAGAATGAGCGATGTGGCCACTCAGATGGCCATCAAAATTTTTTATCTTATGCAGAGGACATTCAAAGTCTTCCAACACATCCATGCCCCACATGTTTCCACCTCTGGATTGGATCACGATAATGGCGATTTAGTATATGACATGAGTACTACAGTGTCTCTCCAAGTGCATTATGCTTGGCATTGTGGAATTAAATATTTATCTGCATGCTATAAGCTAATGTTCAAAGAAATGTTCACAACAAGCTTTTGGGAGTACCATTTTGAAGTATTTATTAGCAGGCCCACACATCTGTTATAACTTTTTGCACGTGAACAAATGGTATATTCCATGCACTATCGACTCCCAACCCACGATGAGCCTCAGATAATTGATTGGGAAAAGTTGGAAGTTGATTTAGCACAAGGCCTCAAGATTACCAAACATACCCTCGCCAAGGATCTCTTGCAAAATTACATCACTCGGGCCCTACAACAAGGATATGTCAGGGATGACAGAGATGAGAGGGAGGGGGTGTTGGCAATAGCACCGATGGCAGTATCCATAGAAATCATCACTAAGGAAGTATTTAAAACAAGATGCATGAAGATTGGGCGACCACATCCATTCTTTTTCCAAAAACATTTTTTTCATTATAAGTGATCGAACTCTCAACAGTGATTTTAATCACTCATGCAACATCTATAATTAAAGAAATCCAATTTTGTTAGGAGCCACTCCATTTTGTGCAACCCAAGGAGTCTTCAAACTTGAGGAGCCTAGATAGATCATTCATACCAAGTTTCGTAATTTTTGGACTTTGTTTGAACCTCCAAATAAGTCATAGAACCTATTTTTTTAACTACACTAGACACTAGTTTTGAAACCGATCAAAAATAGTGAAAAAACTATAAAGAGATCTAGAGAGCTCATTTTGAGAGGCTAGAAGGATTAGACAAAGTTATATTGTAAGAGTGTGAGTGTAAGAGCTAATTGAGTAATACAAGTGTGATTTATACCTTCCATTGTGTCTCCTCTTGCCTCTACCTTGTGTGTGTGTGTGTGCACTTGTGTGCTTCTCACCTTCACCTTTGTGCACATCACTCATTCATTATCTTCATATCACCCTACCTCTTCCATGGATTGACAATTAAGGAGGTGGAGATTTTTGACTTGCCATTGTCTATAACAACACCGTTTTTATTAACAAGCAGTTATTTCTAGGGACCACTTAATCTATTGCACACACACAGAATCTTTGTGCCTCTAGGAATGAGAAGCCCCAATGGGGGTCCAAGTAGGCCAGCGGTCCCCATGGCCAAGGGGAAACCAGGGGGCTAGTGGTCCCATGGTGTGGGTAGCGATGGTTCCACCAATGTGATTGTAAAAAGATTATTCCATGGAATACCCCTCTAGGACTCTAAAAACATTCATTAGGTTGATTAAACAGACCCAAGTTGACTATGGGATTTATGTGGGCAACCACCCATGGCTAGCCATCTCCAAAAGGCTACACATCTCCATTAACTTATATGTAAATGACTCCTACACTACCCTAGAAATGTTATTGAGCCAACACACCTCTACCTTGTAACTCCCTATCTAGAGTTGTTTAGATCATTGTTTAGGCTCCACCTTGAGAGTGCACAAGTGGACAATGCCATCCTCTTTGTACTTGCTCTGAATAGTAAGTTTTTGTAATTCTACTATATTTTTTAACTTCTTGATATTGCTCGTGTAATCTCTTGCATAACTCCTTTCTTACATGCTATCATAGATGTTAGGTATCTATTCGTAGAGAGGTTTCATTTCTAAAGTTGCAAATATATTTTTGTTAGGTATCTATTCATAGAGAGGTTTTATTTGTAAAGTTGCAAATATATTTTTGCAAATATGTACATGAATGATGGCTTCATCTTTTCATGTTGGTGCATCTACTAATATTATTTCAGCACCAAGTTGCATTTTCCACCTCCATCATTGAAGGGGAGGCTTGATGGAACAAATTACACGCTCAGGAAGTTCAAAATTTTTGCAATATCAAACTCTTATGAGTTATTGGATAATGTCATGGAGCCAACTCATCTTAATCCAATGTCAATTGTGGTGGAAGATCCATCAAATCCTCAAGTGACAATCTAGCCTAATCTAGATCTTCTTTGCTTTTGAAAGAGGTGGAATGCAAATGCATCATGTGCAATGGTTAAGAGTGTAAGTGATTTTGTGCTTACCATAGTCTTGCACACCACTAAAGCACATGAAGCTTGTTGAATTTTGCCTCACCAATATGTGACCATTCAAAACCCTAAAAATTAGTTAGTAAATGAGAAGCACTCCGAGTTGGAGAAGCCTGAAGACCTCATCAAGAAAATAAAAAATTTACAAGATCCACTAGTTTTTGTTGATGTTCACATAACACGTGAAGGAATATCTCATAGGTTTGTTCAAATTGTTCCCGCAAAATACGACGGGCACATAACTTACCTTAACACTTAGTTTATACCTATATGTCTTAACTTTGTAGATTTTAATGGAATGCTTTTAGAAGAATAAAAGTATTTAAAGAATAGGCATGGTTCAAACAATGCAGCATTTTCAGTAAATGCAAAGGGCAAAGGATCTTTTGATAGTTTAAAGAGGAATCCAATGAAGAAGAAGTTCATCACAAGCCATTTCTATTGCAAAGACAAGATTCATGCCATTAATCATGATAGAAGCAATACTCTCAAATCCACATGGATGAATAGGGAATCAACAAATAACACAGAACTTGAACTATGGGTTACCATAGAGTAGGTATGTACACCTGCCTAAACTCATGCGAATGAACCTTTGTTATTTGATAGTGGAGCATCTCTCCACATGACCAATAAAAAGGATTGGTATCATTATTGAGTGCCTCTATAAGAACCCATCAATGTAGTGGTTGGAAATGACTCCAAAAGTAGTTGAAGGGTAGAGAACCATCTCTTCTATTGCTGCCACTAGTGTTGAGACAAAACTCTTTGATTTTTTGTATGTTCATGCACTAAAAGGAAATTTATTGTCATTTTTTTCCATAATATATCGTGGACTCGATGTACATTTCAAAAAGGATGGTGCATAAATTTTGTATGGAATAGGTAAAGCTATAGGAAAAGTAGTGTGGAAAGATAACTTGTATAAGTTAAGAATCCTCACTATTGCTAAAGACATATGTTGTAATGTACATTTTTAAGGCTCATATTATGAGGAGAAACCAACCATGCATTACCCAATTGATGGGAATCCCAACTTGCATGTTGGATGAAGGTCAAATTGGACCATCTAAGGTATTTTAAGTAAAGGAAGTTAGTAGAAATATCTACTCTAGAAAAACTAAACAAAATCCAAGCCTTCCAAAAGATATCATATACATTAGATGGATATATACATAGATAGAAATTGCTTCTACAAGATGATTTTATATAAAATGGTGTACCACTGGAATAACTGTGTGAATTGTAGCACACTATTTGGGGTTTTTCTGATATGCTTTTGTGAAGAAGTGATGAGGTCTTGCTTCTCAACTATGTCCTTGAGAATTCCACAAAAACGAATGCCCAAAAGCATTATAAATAGGGAAAAAATTGCATGGAATCTTGTGCCTCTTCATGTATCCATGCATCTTCTCTCTCCTCATGACCTTCTACATCTTTTCCTTTGTCCTTCCATTGCCTTTGGTGACTTTTGTGCTCTAGAACACTCTATATGGATAAGATGGCACCTTCTTTTGTATCCCCTAGCTTGTTACTTATCTTTTGACTCTTATACAAGTTATATGCACATAAGCTTGCATCTTTATTTTCAACACTCCCCCTCAAGATTATGAAAGTAGTGTCTATATCTTTAAGGCCTAGCCTTTCTTTGAAATTAAAAAGTTTTGAGACATCCTATCTTTTGGTAAACATTTCTAAAACCTTCTTTTTAGTTGGCACAAAACGAGCATTTATGTCTTTACTCAAAACTTTTTGTCTCATAAAATGATACTGCACTTCGATATGCTTGGTTCTAGCATGAACATAGGATTTTTTGCCTAAATACTAAACATATTATCCCCATGAATGGAAATTGTCTCCACCTACACATCAAGATCATTTAAGAGCTTCTTTGACCGCATGGATTCACAAGTAGTAAGAGCTAGTGCTTGATACTCAGCTTCTATGGATGACAATGCAATTTTTGGTTGTTTGTTTTACATCCAAGATATAGATTTTGTACCTAGCATGAAAACATAATCTGAAGTAGACCTTAGATCATAAATTGATCCAACCCAACCAACATCACTTCATGCACTTAGAGTAAGCTCTTCTTCATACCTATATAGTTATCCATTGTTTACGTAAGCTCTTCTTCATACCTATATAGTTATCCATAGTTTATGGTATTCTTCCCATACCTAAGAACCCTTGTGGCCACATTAAGATGCTCACTTATGATACATGTATAGATGATGAGCTAATACCCTTATAGTATAGCTTAGATCAGGCCTTATGCTGGTTGCATATATCAATGATCCAATGATACTTGTGTATAATCTCAAGTCCTCAAGCTTTTTACCACATTGGGAGAATTCAAAATTTTCTTTTATTTCCCAAAGTGTCCCATAGGTAGCACTCAAGCATCACAAGCTAGGAGCATCGCTAATATGCAACACTATATATAGTGATGCTTATCAAACACCATCATATAAGCAATGGTCTGTGTCACTTATGCAACGATGACTCCTTTTTCCGTAATACATCTCTTATGCAAAGCTCTAAGTCTAGAGCATCGCATAAATGATGAAATCCATTTTTTCTATATTAGGGGTGTTGCTATGCACCCTTTTTCTTGTAGTGGGAGAGAGAGAGAGAGATCGCTTTGAAACATGAATGCATTTTGGATGGAGGCACACTGATTGGAAGAAGAAAATTGGCCTTCTTTGAAATAACTGAAGAGGTTGTCTTTCAACTCGATTTTAGGAGCTTCAAGAAAATAGTTCTGCAATCTCTCTTTTACTCCATACCTATCATTTTGATATAAATGATATTCGTGTACGCCCATTATGCATACATTTTTCGAGTGAATGTAATTAAGGTGATGTGGCTTATGAAATAGCACATATGAGAATCCATCAGAGAAGTATGATTCAGAGGTGGGAAAAAACTCGAGATGACAAGAATTTGTATTGAGTCAATGTTATAATTAGAAAAAAAAACTCGAGATGACAAGAATTGGTATTGAGTCAATGTTATGATTAGCAGGGTTGCATCATTGATCTACTCTGAATGTTTTGGTTTCTCGCAACTATGATTGTATGCAAACTAAGATGTTCTCATTTGACCTCCCCATGAGTAGAGTTGTTTATTTCATTGTTGATTACGCAAATATTTGAGTTGGTTATTTCATTGTTTTTTTCCTTTTCTTTTAAACTAGGAGACGTCTTACACATCAAGTCAATTCAATCATTGGCTTCTATGAAGATTACATCATATATCATAAAGTGGGCATCATGTCATGGCTTATGCGTGCAAGAAGCTGGCTGCAATAGAGAGAGAGAGAGAGAGAGAGAGAGAGAGAAGGACGAGAGAGTGACACAGAGAGACAGAGAGACGAGAGTGATTGTGTGTGAGAGAGAGAGAGAAAGAGAGAGAGAGAGAGAGAGAGTTAGGGGGGAGAAAGAGAGAGAGAGCGAGATTATTAAAAGAGAGAAAGAGAGAGAGAGAGAGAGAGAGAGAAAGAGACAGAATAAAGAGATAAGAGAAAGAGAGAGGGAGAGGGAGAGAGAGATGAAAAGAAATAGATAAGAAGGGCTAGAGAGAGGTAGAAGTAGTAAATGAGTAAAGAAGAATAAAATAGGTTTAGATTCAAATAGACTAAAAGCAAGGCTAACTAAAGGCTAGGAAAATAAAAAGATAAATAAAATATGTGTATTTCAACGTACATTAGTTCTATTAATAACGGTTTTTTAATGTGAGCTTTAGCATGCTAACTAGAGTTTAAAGTAAAAGAAGTGAATGTGTCAAAGCAAAAGTGAAGCAAAAATTGATGAAAGGACGAGCAAGAAGTTGAAGTCTATTCTCAATAGGATTTGTCTTTCACTTTCTTCATTGTATTTATTAGATATGAATAATGAGGATGCATTGGGAAAATACACATTTGATGTATTTTTTTACTAGGACACCCTTGGTGTATCCTCCCTCTCACTAGAATGTAGAGACTTAAAGTACCACCCTATGCTTGATTGGTTGATTCTCTTACATCCCAAAATTCTTGTGAATAGAAATGATGAATGATTTTCTCCTAAGAAGATGATTAAACATTACCTATGAAGTTATGTAAACCCTACTTTGATACTTAAATAAGAAGCATACACTAGGTTTTGTTTTTCTTATATTCTTCATCTTTCATGTTATCCGTAAACTATTCCTCTTAAATCACTTCACCTAAACACACCTAGGCACATAAGCACCATGTGTGCATCACGTGGTAGGCACATCTTTATTTACTTTACGATAGTGAACCTCATGTCAAACATGGCATGTTTTTCTCAGGTTTTAGGTTGGACTAACAAGGTACAATTGATCAAAATTTGCATATATTATCTGTGGGAGTTGATAGTTGAAGAGTTGAAAAGCTTTCCACTTGAAGTGTAAGCTTAGCTTTCCATATAGTTCCCTAGATATTGAGGGCTGATCTTTAGGAATGAAAGGACCTCTTATCGGGATTCGTGGTAGATGACTTAGACTCCTCCCTTCTCCCTTACCATCAACTGATGTGGATTCACATATGCATTCTTTGAATTTAGGTGATTGATTTGACTTTAATGTAAAAATATTTTGGTACATCCACTCACTACTCTAAGCCTCTACATTGATTCAAAGGGAGGTTAAATGTAATAGAATGCCTAGATGTCTGAGGAACAAGCCTAGATTCATGGGCTTCCAAAAGATATGTTGATGCTTTAGCATCTGGATCTATCTTAGATAGGGTCTAGACACATGGTAGCCTAAAGTGGATCCCCTAAACCTGATCTCTCCTTAACACACGTGCATAGAGAGTTTATGAGAAGGTTTTCTCAACTACTAGAGGTTGAAAGGACATCATTGAACCCAAATTTAGTGTTCCATTTTTTTTATTCTAAATCCTAAATATAGAGTGGAAGTTGAGTGACAATTAGAAGAACCAAGAAAGAGATATGGTTGAAGTGGTATGATGGTGATGCACCACAGTGGATTACTCTTGAAAAGTGTTTCATAACAATGCTCTCATAGTATAAAGAATCGAGCTCTTGGCGGCATGCATGATACTCTACATAGACCTATAGAATACACACAAGCTACACAGTATACAAAAACCTGGAACACATATTTCCTAGGTTTTACAAAATGTTGTCAAACTTAATCTATGGCTATCCAAACCACTATATGTTTTATTAAAGAACATATAGAAAAGCTTTTGATGGTCATTCGCCCTTTCACATGGACACTAATAGCAACAATCTCCTACTAAAGGCCAATATGACCAAAGTGAACTATGAGAGAAAAGAAACAAAGAATGATAAAGGATACCTGAGTGTAAGTATACAAACTATACCTCCCACCTAATGGGCTTGTTACACAATGTACAAGTAACTATGCAGCAAAATGAATCAAGTAGCCCCCATCAAGTGACAACAATATCAAAAGCTATCATATGATAGAGCTTTAGTCAAAGAATTTATATCATTATTTCGAGTATGAGCCTTCTCAAGAATATAGCACTTAGAAGCTAAGCAATCTCTAATGAAGTGATACCTCACCTTAATGTGCTTATTCTTTTCATGATAGATAAGATTCTTAGCCAAATCAATGGCACTCTAACTATCACTCAACAAATGAGGTGCATGTTGAGGTAAACCCATTTCACAAGCAAGAAGAGAATCCACAATGCTTCCTTATATGCCGCATTATTTGCAACATACTTTGCTTCTATAGTGGAAACAATTTATATTCTTGAAGACATGATCTCCAATACATAGCACCTCCAAGAAAGTGAACAATGTACCCTTATGTATACTCTCAATTGTGTATACAACCAACATAATCAAAATTTGTGTAACCAATAATGTATGCCTCTCTACCCAAGCATAGAGAGTGGTCCTTACTGCCACTCTCATATCTCAAAATCATCTTGACTAATTCCCAATGCTTCTTTCTAGGATTATACGTATATGTGCTCACAGGTTCTATTGCAAATGAAATGTCCATTCTCATAGCTACCATAGCATACATGAGACTACTAGCAGTAGATTGATAAGGAATTTTGGTCATGAATTCCTTTTCCTCATCTGATTTGGGGCAATCATCCTTGCTCAACTTCACATATGTAGATAAAGGTATACTCAATGCCTCGAACCTTCATATTGAACCCATGAAGTACTTTGGATATGTACTCACTTTGAGATAAGTATATGTATCTGTTACTCCTATCATGAGTTATGTGCATGCCAAGAATAAGTTTGGCATCCCCCCAAATCCTTCATATCAAATGTCTCATTCAAGTTCTTCTTGAGGAATGATGGTATTCTATTGGCAAGTTTATGTTGATGGTATTATACTCCCAAATCGTTATGTTGATGGTATTCTATTGGCAAGTTTATGTGATGAGAAAATCATTAAGGGGGCAATTGTTGTGCATCAAGCAAAGTACATTAAGAACTTGCTTCCACATTTCAGTTTTGAGGATCTTAATCCTACCTCAACATCAACGGAGATAGAATTTAGGTTCTCAAGAGGATGTAGGTGATGCATTTGATACTTATCATTATGAGTAAATTGTGGGATGTTTGATTTATGCATGTAACACAAGGCCAAACATAAAATATGCAGGTTCCAAGTTGAGCCAATTTATGCATAGCCTTAGCTCTAAGAATTAGCAAGTGATAATATAGCCTTGGACCTAAGCATTGGCAATCGATAAAAGATGTGTTTAGACATCTAAAATTTACTTTGGTTTTAGTTATCTTTTATGGTAGAGATGTGCATCCATGGTTGCATACTTTTGATTAGGCTAGTAGTTATGATACATGAGTTCTCACTAGTGGTAATTGTTTTTCATTGGAGGATCATCTATATCTTGGTTGAGTAACAAGCAACTTACCATTGCAAAAGTCGAGTAAAGGGCACTATTCACAACTATATTTGAGTGTATATGGCTGACATCCCATTGATGGATCTATCCATATATATTGATGCACCTAGGCATAGTCTCACTACTAGTTATAGTGCATTCATGATTGCAAGAAATTAAATGTTTCATGCACACAAAAATCACATTGAGTTTCATTATCATTATGTGAGAGAGAGCCTTCATGTTGGAGATATTGATTTGTTATATGTTCCTACACAACACAAGATAATGTGGCATACATATTTACCAAAACTCTTCCATAGGAAAAGTTTGAAGCTTTTTGCAATGTGTTAGGATTATTACCTTGTGGGGGCTGATATGTCACTCCTTTATGAGTTCACATTATTCACTCTAGGGGGATTTGTTACACTTATGTGTCCCTTGAGTAGTTTTTATGTGAACTATTTTCCTATACATGGGCATTTTTACTCTACTGTTGGCTAGAGGTTTTTCCTCTATGTGGCCACATATACATAATATACTCATATGTGATAGTACATTGTACTTAGTGATTCATTTATAGCTCTCACATCAATGGTCCCAACAATGACTTCAATGACTTGGAATTCAAGTTATGCCAAGGTTTATGCCTTGTTCATCACCTTAGTCTTAAGCCTTGGTCACCACAAGCCACAATGTGTTGTGCACCAATGTTGGTTGTGTTAGTCGCACAACAATGATATCCTTTTACTACAAACTGCTCTAATAGTAGTGAAATGGTGTGATGGCATTGCACCGTGATGGATTCCTCTTGAAGAGAGCTTCACAATGATACTTTAATATTATAAAAATTGAGCTCAGGGAAACATGTATAGTACTACACAAACCTGAAGCTACACAGTACACAAAGATGTAGAATACAGATTTCCTAGGTTTTACAAAATGCAATCAAACTTATAGTATTTGGCTCCTTACACCACTATATGTTTCATTAAAGAGCATACACTGAAGTGTGCGATGGTTGTTTTGGCCTTTCACATAATAGTAGCAATGGGTTGATTGCCCATCGACAAACCATGAAACATGTTATAGAGGCGATTGCTCAAATGAAGTAACACCAATCACTCTTGTACGGTCTTCCTACATCATCTCAAGCTAGGGACAATCAAATAAGAGATCCTAATGTGACTTCAACTTCTAATGTTGCATCCACATCCATGACTCCAATTGAGCTATAACTTGAGATACTAAGTAAGGAGATGGAAATGTTATCACAATGCAAGCAACTTTATCAATAAAGATTATTGTTCTACATAAAAAATTTTATACTATGGATATTCAAGTGTCGACCAAAAGTCAACCTAGTCCTATACAAGGCATTCCACAACCTATTATGATGCCACAAGTACCACCACTTGCTCAAATTGCTATTATGTAATAGCTGCCTCCTCAATCGAGCCAATTTATGGAGTTACAAATTATGTGGCTCATATGTTGAATGCTATGAATTTGGTCTTACACAACTTTATTCCAAATGTGATTATGCAATTTTACTAATGACATTCTAATAAAAGGTTGTGAGGAAAGGGTGAAAGATGAGATCAAAGATCCATCTTGTTATAGGAAATTTATCACCGATCATATCTCTGACTATTAAAAAATCTTCGAGGAACTCCAAGAGCTTGTGACATTCTTCCTAAAGAAATCTATTTTTTATGTTAACAAAGTTCTAATTGTAGGACAATATTGAGGAAAGTTGTACCAACCAAAATTTGATGCCATTAGAAAGAGTTTTTGAAGATTGTGGTAATGTTAGTGAAATGAGATAAAAGGTGCCCATTATAGTGAAACAACTCACATCCAAGCTACTCGAGGGACACATATGTGTAACAAAACCCCTCTAGAGCAAATGATCTGAACACATATCAAGAGTGACACATCATCCCCAACAAGGTAATAATGCTAAAGCTTTTAAAAAAGCTTCAAATGTTTCCCATGGAAGAGCTTTAGTGAGCAGATTTGCCACATTATCTTCTGTAGGCACATATACCAAATCAATATCTATAGCATGAAGGTGCTCTTTGAAATAATGATAATGAACCTTAGTCTGCTTTGTGCATGTATGAAACATCATATTTCTTGCAATTGCCACTACACTCTGGCTATCAGTGAGAATATGCATAGGTGCATCATTCTCCATGCATAGATCCATGAATGGGTATTTCAGTCATATACACTCTACTATAGTTGTGAATACTACCCTATACTTAGCTTCACGTGACTTGATGTGGCTAGAATACATTACTTCTTATTCAACCAAGATAAGCATGATCATCCAAGGAAAAAGCAATTACCACTAGTGGACACCTGTCTATCATAAAAACCATCCCAATAACTATTTGTAAAAGCATGCAAACATGGTTGAACATCTCTACCATAAAAGTGACCTAAACTCAATGTACCTTTGAGATATATAAACACACATTTTATTGCTTCTGAATGCAATGCTTAGTGCCAAGGCTATGCATTAAATTGACTCAACTAGGAGACTTCATATTGTATGTCTGGACTTGTATTACATGCATATATCAAACATTCCATAGCTTGATCATAAAGACAAATATCAAATGGATCGTCTACATCCTCAATTGAGAACTTAAATCATGTTTCCACTGGTGTTGAGAATTGAGATAGTCTTGCAATCCTCAAAACCAAAAGATTGAATTGGCTTCTCAATATATTTTGCTTGATACACAAGAATCCTCTCCCCAATGGATACAAATTGGATTCCAAGATAATACTCCAAAAGGCCAAGGTATGTGACATCAAAAGAATGCTACAAATCATCCATAATCATGTCAACATCACATGACCCAATCAAGGGAATGTCATCAACATAAAGAACAAGCACTATAAGATCAACCCCATCTTTATGAACATAAATTGTGCTTTCAATTGGACTACATGTAAAACCAAGAGAAATCAAGTTCTTGTGTATCTTGTCATATGATGCACATGGATCTTGCTTAGGTCCATCCAAAGCCTTACACAAGTGGGAAACCATATGCTCTAAACCTTTGATAGAAAATCCATGAGGTTGCTTGACATAGACCTATGTGACCTCTTCTTACAAATCACCATTCAAGAAATTTGTTTTATATGCAATTGATGCACTTTCCAACCATGATGGGTAGCCAATGCTATCATAGAATGAATGGTAATCATGCTTAAAGTAGGTGCAAAAGTCTCCTCATAATCTATGCCATATTTTTGTGCATAACCTTTTGCAACTAGTCTAACCTTATAGAAATCAATGCTACCATCTAAATCTCTTTTAATTTTGTAAGCCCACTTAGTACAAATGGCATCTTACTCAAGTATAGTTTTATGAGTAGGATCCATTTATAATCACGTTGCACTCATCCAATTTGAATCATCATATCCATCTTGAAAAGTGAGTGGATCTTCATTACATGTGGTTGCAATAAGAGATGCATCCGCAAATCCACAAAATGCATGGAAAGAGCTTGTTCTTGTTCTACCAAGTAAAGAAGCATTCAACTTGCTGTTTTGTAATACTTTTTATGGCCATTTTGGCATAGACTGTGCATCCTTGATAAACATGCATTCCTCATGTAATACTCATCAAATGTATGTTAGTGTTAGTGTCCATGTGAAAGGCAAAATGGCCATTGGACACTTCTTTGTATATGTTCTTTACTAAAATATATAGTGTCCTCGTCATTCATAGACTGTAAGTTTGACCACATTTGTAAGACCTAAGAAGTTTGTCTTTGTGCTCCTTGTGTACTGTGTTTCCTGTGTATTCTAGAGACTTTGTGTGACTACCGTGTGTGACCTTCGGAGCTCGTTTTTCTACTCCAAGGATATTTCCATGGAGCTCGCAAGAAGGAGAGTGCACTGTGGTGCATTGCCATCAAAATACTTCATTGATATTAGAGAAGTTTGATGCGGAAGCTTTGTTCTTTCTGTGCGAGTGAAGCGAGCACCCCTTGACTTTTGCCAAGGCTTACAACTAAGGTGGAAACCAAGGCATAGACCTTGGCATACCTTGTCATCCGAGTCACCAAAGTCACCGTTGGTGTCATTGGATGCATGTGAGGAAGGACCTCAACGATCAAGGAATATAAAGGTTCTCGATACTTCCCAAGAGGTCACCCATCCCAGTACTATTCCCCCCAGAGCTCGCTTAACCGTGGCAATATCTTGCCACTAAGCTACACTCTTGTGGTGTCTAAAGAAGGGGAAAGACTAAGGTTGACATTACCTTGAACATGTTTTGGTCCCTCAAAGCTTCATTCTCTGCTTTCAAAGCCTATTTTTGAAGCATTTTTGGGGTGTCTTTGGCAGTCATTTTGGAGTACTTTCACACATAGTTCTCCTCACACAAGTCCAAGAACATCAAGAAGAGTGTCCTTTGTACTTCTTTGACAATAAATATCAACCTTTGGGGCTGTGTTTTCATCCACACTCGTAAAACTACAGTTTTCTCCAAAGGTTTCAGTTTTGGTGGGAGCAGCCACTACAAATTTATGCATGTTTTTTAGCCTAAAACATCAGAGTTGACAGACACTTGCAGGTGTTATTGGCTAGTTTTTGGGCTGTTCATTCACTTTTTAGTGTCATTTTATTGCATATATTGAGAACATACACACCATGTACTCTTCTGTGGATATCGCTTATGTACGTCCATGTGGTCATTGATATAGTAGTTATGTTTGTTGCATAAAGCCTTTTACATTTGATAAAGAGGGTAATGATGAGGTTTTCTTAACTAGGAGACACCCAGATGTCGGGGTATCTTTGATGATGTAGGTGGAAGACTTACCCAACCTCACCATAGGAGATGTATGATAGTTGTTCATAGGTGCTCGATAAGCCTAGTTGGCTTTTATTGGGTAATTGATTATATGCAGTGGAGTCAATGATTCACTATGCAAGTAAACATTTTAGTACTTGTAGTTTTATGATATTTTGACATTGGTCATATGCTCATTTTGCAGAGGATACTCTGGCAAAATTTTTCTAGATTTTTGGTTTTGTCAACTATACAGTGGTCAATGTACTCCTTGATACACTTATTTGTTGGTGTTCAGACTCTTCTAGCTCCATTATCATTCTATTCAATTTTCTACCATCATGGCATCATAGGTCTCAGGCACATCCGGTGGATCAGGTCTAGTGCTAGTGTTCCAAGGAGGAGCTATAGCTTGCAGGGCAAAGACCATTTTGAGATTCAAAAATTTGATGGCACAAACTTTGCTCTATGGAAGAATGAGATTAAAGATGTGCTGATTCAAAGGAGGCAATGGAGTCCATTAAATGGAATTTCAAAGAAGCTTGCTCACATGGATGAAGATTATTGGGATGAGTTACATGAAATGGCTAGGTCTATCATTCGCTTGCACCTGGAAAATAATGATTACTTTACAGTATTAGACTATGAAAGTGTAGAGGAGCTTTGGAAGAAGTTATGCAATACATATGAAAAAGAGACGGCATCAAATAAAGTGTATCTGATGAGAAATCTATATGACCTTCATATGAAGGACATAGATAGTGTTGTTGCTCATCTAAATGAGTTTGATGCTATATTCTCCCATTTACAGGCTCAGAAAATGGATATGGATAATGAAATGAAAGCAATATTGTTGTTATGCACCTTGACATCATCATGGGATATGTTTTGCACGGCTATTAGCAATAGTGCACCTGGTGATAAACTCCTCTATGATGACATATGTGGAGCACTCTTGAGTGAGGAGATTCGTTGAAAATCTACGGTTGGCACTTAGAGTGGAGATGCATATAATGTTCGTGATTCTTACCAAGGAAAGGGTCAGCAATGTGGCAGGAGAAGGAACAAGTAAAAGCATGGTTAACAGAATAAGAGTAGAAGTAAATCAAGGAAGAAGGATATTGAATGCCATTATTGTCATAAGAAAGGACACATGAAGAAAGACTCTTATGCATTAAAGAATGCTAAAGGTAAAGGACATAATGTTGATGGGCATGCTAAACAATTACCTGCACCATCCACTTTGACTATGAAGATTGAAGAAATTAATGCTATTTTTTATGATGCTGATGTGTTGACACTTGATAGCATTGTGCCAATTGAGGCTCTTATGGATGATTCTCTTTCCCACATCTAGCTGCTAGATTCTGGTGCTTCTTTCATGTGACACCACACAGAGAATGGTTCTCTAATTATGCCGCGAATTCTCTTGGTACCATAAGACTTGGTGACTCTTACCAGTGTGATGTTGTGGGGATTGGAGATTTGGTTGTGTAGTTCATTGATGGTTCAAAATTTACTATGCATAATGTACGCCATGTACCTCAATTATCATGCAATTTGACGTCAGTTGGTCAACTTGATGACCTTGGTTACAAGGTGGCCTTCTATGCTCAATCCTTTTGCATATCAAAGGGCAATATGGTTATTGAAAAAGGAAGCAAATTTGGCTCACTTTATCCTTTATGTGTATCACAAAAAGAACACTTGTTATTTGTTACTCAATAGTCTATGGCTTGTATTTGGCATGGTTGATTGGGCCATATATCTCGTAGTTGAATGGAAAATATTTCTCATTTTGTCTACTTACCTGTGTTATCTTTCTCTGATTTTTCATTTTGTGAGCATTGTCAATATGGAAAGCAAACCAGAAATGTGCATAGAATGCATATTGACTCTTCAATTCAACCTTTAAATATCGTTCATACAGATGTGTGTGGTCCTATGCCAACTAGATCCTTAGGTGGTTCTCATTACTTTGTCACTTTCATAGATGATGCTACAAGAAAACTTTGGGTATATCCTATCAAGTCGAAGGATGAGGTATTCCCTACTTTCAAAAATGGCTTGCTCTAGTTGAGATTGAAAAAGGAACTAAGCTTAAGGCTTTACATTCAGATAATAGGGGTGAGTATACCGCACATGAATTCAACCTTTTCTATCAGTCTAGAGGGATTCGTAGAGAGTTTAGAGCTCCTTATACCCCAGTACAAAATGGTGTAGCTGAGTGGATGAATAGAACTATTCAAGATAGAGTAGTCTCTATGTTGCATCATGCAAACCTCTCACAAGGTTTTTGGGCAAAAGCAGTATTGACTGCACTTCATGTGATTAACCTTTGACCTAGTACTATCAAATGTCTGAAAGTGGCACAAGAGTTATGGACAAGGAAGCCACCATAATAATGATCATCTTCGAGTTTTTGGGTGTGAAGCATTTGTTCATATACCCAAGGATCTTAGATAAAAAATGGACCATAAGTCAAAGAAATGCATTTTTCTTGGATATGGTCGAGAAGGACAATTTGGATATCACTTATGGGATCCTGAAACACAGTCAGTAATCTAAAGTAGTGATGTCATTTTCAATGAGTCTAAGATGCATAAACAGCCCATTAAGGAGGTTGAAGTGAGAAGAGTGGTGTTTGAGTATATTGGTGCTTCGGTTAGCATGCATAAAAATGCTACACATAGGGATATTCAACAGAATGTCCATTCAGATCAATCTGCACATATTCATGTTCAGCAACCATTGATACGTTCTACACGTGTCTCACATCCACCCGATAGATATGTTCTAAGTTTAGATTTTGTTATGCTGATAGATGTCGGTGAGCCTTCTTGCTACAAAGCGGTTATGTAGATAGAGGATCATGTCAAGTGCGAGCGTTGTCAGGATGAAATCCCTCAAGGAAGTGTGCATTGATTTTTTTTTCAAAGTTCATTGTCTTTCTTGTTTTGGTGTGATGTTTTGATCGAGAAAGAGTTAAAAATTGTGCATGTTTCTGTTGATTTAATTGGTTAGGAGATGCGAAATAGGTTTGATCTTTGAAACCACTTGAAAACCTGAGTTTTACCCTATGGAAGCCGTAGGTTGGACCCTTAGATTTATCATTGTTGATATGTTTAGGTAGTGATGTGTGTGAACACACTACGACCGCCGGGGCACTTTTTTCCCTCTTTAGGAGGTTTTTTCCCCCGGCTTGTATATATGCCTATTGCCCTAATGGGCTACTTATCTTTGTACATTCTCTAGTAATACATTCAGTATTGTGTGTTTGTGCTCCAAGCTTCTTCTTCTTCCTTGTGCTATTTGTGTGCTTCCGCAGACGTCTAACTCCAACAATTGGTATCAGAGCAGGTCGTCGCTTCATCTAGGATGCCGTGGACACTCCTCCGTTTGCAATCTCAGATTCGCACAAAATTTGGTGAGCATACTCAGGGTGTTTCAAAGATCAAAACAGCTTTGTTGTGTGGTGCCAAAATTGCGATCTGAGCTCGTTTCGGCCTCTGAACGCACTATCGCAGTGCTTGTGCAGGCTATTTGGTCTTTTTGTGCCAAAGGTATATACCAGTTTTTGTTCGCTAGTTTAAGCATCTCGAAGTCTGCTACAGGTCTAGCAGATATCGTCTAGGCAGTTCTGTTCAACTTTTTGAGATACAATCAATTTGATCAAGGTATTTTAGTCACCGGCCATGGCTGAAAGCAGTGATGTATTCCGTATGTTGGTTGTTGAGGATAAGTTGGATGGTACCAACTACCCATTGTGGGCTTATATGATGCGACATGTATTGGTTGCAAAAGGATTGTGGAACATTGTGCAGGGTGTTGAAAGATGTCCTGTTACACCTCTGACTACAGGTACTGCAAATACAGGTGCTGGAGCTGATGAAGATGGTGTCGAAGAGGATATTCCGCAAATTCCTGTTCGTGCTGCTGTTTTTGCTTCACCTATTGTAGAGCAGATTTGCGGGGATGGCAGAGATGCCTAGGCACATACATTGATAGCTTTGTCTGTCAAACGTGCCATTATTCCTCATATTCGCTCTTGCAGAATAGCTAAGGATGCTTGGGATACACTTACTACATTGTACCAAGCTAGGAATGAGGCTCGTGTTGCTTACCTCCGAAAACAGTCGGAGAGTGAGCACATGAATGAAGGTGATTCTATGGACAGTTTCCTAACAAAGATCAAAGACTTGAAGGAACAGTTGATTTCTACTGATGAGGTTATATCAGATAGCTCACTTGGACAGGCCGTTCTGAATGGTCTTCCTGATTCATATCAGAGTTTCGCTTCTACTCTTCGGTTGATGATGAAAGGCAATCCCAATGCCTTATCATTTGAGGAGTTAGTCTCTGTTCTGTTGCAGGAAGATCAGTCCAGGCAAAACAGGTCCATTATGCGAGTTGTAGATCAAGCTTTCTTGGCTAGTTAGAAGGGCAAACAAAAATGGAGCTCTTCAACTAGTAAGCAGAAATCTGCTAATTCTGCATATACAAAGAAGGAAGATAAAGATGAGAAGAAATCAGAAAAGCAGAAATTGTTTTGTAAGTACTGTAAAGGGAATGATCATATCATAAAGAACTGTCCAAAACTGGCTGCGAAAGAGGCAAAGAAGAAAGAGGCTGGAATGGTTGTTGCAGAGGCCTCTACACCAAAAACAGAGTCTACAAATCTTGTGCAGGAAGAAGAATGGGCGTTTACTATTGTCTGCAGTTTTGACCCGTCTTCTCATGAACAGTGCATGTCTGTAGTAGACTCAGATGTTTGGTATTTTGACAGTGGGGAAACCAAACATATTACCTTGCAGCGCAGGGAATACTGTTACATGCGCCAACAACTCCTCTTATCCTGTTATGGGAGTTGGTAAGATCATTTTCACTATTGTTGATGGTAGTTCTTTCACTTTGTCAGATGCTTTATTTGTGCCAGGGATCAAAAAGAACCTGTTATCAGTTTTTGCATTAGCCAAGATTGGCTTGGTTGTGAAATTTGTTGATGACAGGTGCACAGTTCATGATCTGTCAAATGGTGATATGATTATTGCTTCTGGCATTTTATGTTGTGGGCTGTATAAACTCATAGACTATGAAAGATCTAAAAAATGATTTGGCATGTGCAGTAAATGATTCTTAGGCTATGTTAGATGCAAAGCTTTGGCATGCACGCTTTGGCATGCACGCTTTGGTCATCTGAATTTTGCTAGTTTAGTACGCCTGCAGAGATCTAAAATGGTGTCCTCTTTGCACAAACTTGAGGCACCTGGAAAACATGTTTGTGAAGGTTGTATTTTGGGCAAAATGCAGCGTTCCTCCTTTCCAAAAGATGGTTCAGTTCGGGCTACATAGTAATTGCAGCTTGTACATAGTGATGTCTGTGGTCCTATGCAGACACCCTCTTTCAGAAATTACCTTTACTTCATGACTTTCATTGATGATTTTTCCAGGCATGCATGGGTATATCCACTCAAAGCAAAGTCGGAAGTGTTCATGTGCTTCAAATAGTTTTTGGTTTTGGCTGAAAATCTGTCAGCATGTAAAATGGGCACCCCCCGTTTTGATTGAGGGAGGGAATATATGTCTTCTGATTTTAATGCATTTCTGGTTGAACGTGGGATAAAACACCAGTGTACAATGTCGTATAGACCTCAACAGAATGGAGTTGCTGAATGGAAGAACAGGTCACTCATGGAGATGGCGAGGTGTATGGTCAAGAGTTAAGCTTTACCTCATAGTTTCTTGCTTGAGGCTGTCATGTGTGCAGCATATGTACTGAATAGGTGTCCCACTAAAGCAATACAGTCTATCACTCCATATGAGGCTTGGCATGATTGCAAGCCATCTGTTGCTCATCTGCGTGTTTTTGGTTGTTTGGAATATGCACTAGTGCCTGAACAACATCGCAGAAAATTGGATGATAAGGAAGTAAAATGTATTTTTGTTGGGTACAGTTCTGAAAGTAAAGGCTATTGTCTGTATCATCCACAGACTAAATGCATTCTGGTTAGCCGTGATGTTGTCTTTGTGGAAGATGTTATTCAGCCATTGCTTTCATGTACTAAGGAGACATCTGTTAGCTCCAAAGACATGTATGATACTTTGATGCCTCTTTTTACAGGCGAACAGTCTAGTGCTGGTCTTAATGAGGCAACTTCTCAGCCTTTGCAGGTTTCAGATGATGATGCAAATCATTCCATTTTTGATGCAGATTTACATGATGCACTTGTTGATGAGAGAGCTGATATTGAGTAGGCAAAAACTATGCCAAAATGGTTGGTGCAGACTTTGTGTGACAGCAAATTAGATGCACCTTTGTCATATCATACTCGTTCAGGCTCTCATAGTGCCTCCTTTGCATCAAATTTCTATGTTATGGTTGCATCTAGTCTCTGTGATGAGAATGAGCCTGTTTCTTTTGATGAAGCACAGAATTCAAAAAATTGGATGATTGCTATGCAATCTGAATATGATGCTATAATGAAGAATGGTACATGGTCTTTATGTGACTTGCCTCCTAGCAAGAAGGCCATCGGCACTACGTGGGTATACAAGTTGAAGCGTAAACCTGATGGTACAATTGATAGGTATAAGGCTAAGCTTGTTGCAAAGGGTTATGCGTAGGAAAGAGGCATTGATTTTGATGAGACCTTTGCACCTACATGTCGTATGACTACTGTTCGGAGTATTTGTGCACTTGCAGCCCATCATGGTTGGAATGTACATCAGTTGGACATTAAAATAGCATTTCTGAATGGTGACTTGCATGAAGAAGTGTATGTTTTTCAACTCGTGGCTTTGTGCAGAAAGGGCATGAAAACCAGGTGTGGAGCTTAAAAAAGGCATTATATGGTTTAAAGCAAGCACCATGTGCTTGGTATGAGAATATACATGCCTATCTGGTTGCACATGGTTTTGAGAACAGTCCAACTGAAAGCACCTTATATGTTAAGCATGCTAATAATATGCTTCTGATCATTGTTGTCTATGTTGACGACATGCTGCTCGCTAGTCCTATTGAGAAGCATATTGCTGATTTCAAGGTTGATTTGCATGCCTCATTTGAGATGTCTGATTTGGGGCATTTGCATCACTATTTGGGCATTCAGTTTATGCAAGTTGATGGTGGAATGGCTTTGTGTCAAACAAAATATATTGACACATTATTGCAGCGTTTTGGCCTTGAAGACTGTAAGCCTATTGCCACTCCTAGGGAGACAGGTTAACGATTGAGTCTTCATGATGCTGGAGATGCATTTGATGATGTTCTCTATCAGCAGGCTATTGGATGCTTGATTTACTTATGCATTACTCGTCCAGATATTCAGTTTGTTGTCTCATAGATGAGCAAGTTTATGCATTGCCCAGGAGTATGCATTGGAAGGCGGTTAAGTGCATCTTTCGCTACTTGAGTGGTACTCGGCTACTTGGGTTGTTTTATCCCAAGGGGGGATCACTACCGCCAGATTTGCATGCTTTTTCTGACTTTGATTGGGTTGGTTGTTATGACACTTGTGTGTCCACTAGTGGCTTTTCTTCATGCTTGGTAGCTCATGTATATTTTGGTTGAGCAAGAAGCAGCCTACTGTGGCCACTTCCAGTTGTGAGGCTGAGTATAGGGCAACTTTCACAGCGACTGTTGAGTGTGTGTGGCTCAGACGCCTTATGGCTGATTTGGGTGTTGGTTAGTCTTCTGCCACCACCATCTTCACTGACAGTCAGAGCGCATTGGTAGTTGCGAGGAACCCTATGTTCCATGCTCGCACTAAGCACATTGAGGTGCATTATCACTATGTGAGGGAGAGGTTCTCTGCTGGGGAGATCAGCTTGGCATATGTGCCCACGCAGGAGAACATTGCAGACCTTTTCATGAAGGCTCTGTCCAGGGAGAAGTTTGAAGCTTTCCACAAAGCTTTGGGCTTACTTCCTTTTGTGGAGTGATTTCCACATAGGTTGGCACTTCTTTATACATAAGTGCCAGCTCCTTGTTCACCGCATCACTCCCAAGGGGGATTTGTTGATATATTTAGGTAGTGATGTGTGTGAACACGCTAAGACCGTTGGGGCACTTTTTCCCTCTTTAGGAGGTTTTCTTCCCCCGGCTTGTATATACGCCTATTGCCCTAATGGGCTACTTATCTTTGTACATTCTCTAGTAATACATTCAGTATTGTGTGTTTGTGCTCCAAGCTTCTTCTTCTTCATTGTGTTGTTTGTGTGCTTCCGCAGACGTCTAACTCCAATAATCATTTACCCTAAGTTCTAGCCTTTAATTTGATTTAATTTTGAACATTAAGTGTGAAACCAAAAACCTTAGTTTAGAAAAAAAATCCGAAAATTAAAAATTTCACAAGGGAGGTTAGAAGATTCTAAAGAGAGAACTCTTAGGGAAAACCTATAAATAGAGGTCATATGCTCATTTGATTTTTCCCACGGATTCTCTTAGGTAAGCTTCTTGTCTTTTCTTGTTCATTCTTGTTCATGCTTTACCTTTATATATTCATACTTTTCTTGAGTGAGAGAGTTGCATAGAGGCCACAAACGTGGGAATTTATGAGGTTGATCCTGTGAGAAGTCATATGCTTCCCTAAAATATTGCCATGCTTGTGTTTCTACAGAATCTATCAATCCTTCTCATCTTTAAATTGCATCCGATATATGTTTAATCATTAAGTAGAGAGGGGCTTTATAGAGCGGAAGATGTTTGCTACAAAGAGGATTATTTTGTCTCAGGCTAGAGATTATATGCAGAGATAATAGATTGAGGATTGTTCAAGGACTGCATCGTTTAATTTTTGACGAAGGGAGTCATCTGGTCATAAGAGCAATGTTGTTGTCTTGAGCATGTGGCTTGGTGGAGTAAGAGGCTATGGATCTCGTCGAATACATTCACGCAAGGCCTGTCGAGCGACCAAAAACATGATGTAGTCGAGAGAAGAGATAGAAGGGAGTTCGTGCTGGTCTTTGTTGGATGGAGCAGAGACAGGGAGAGTCGATTAAAGGTAGGAACAAGTGGTACTGCGTTTGGTCTTTCCATGGTCTTGGGGGGGGGGGGGGGGGAGGAGTTTTGAGTCCACCACTCACTTCTCCTCCGTAGGAATCTCTATTCATTCACAAGGGGCATGAGACCTTCATCCATACATGGGAATCTCTGTTCACAATGGGCATGAGACCTTCATCCATACGTCCCTGGATGGTAGAGTAGGAACAATGTGGCACAAGACTAGACCGGTGATGTTGCTCCAGAATGGAATCAAAGGAGAGGTGACGTCGGGATTTAAGAGAGAAGTGAATTAAGCCATGGCAACAGTAGGGAACTCGACGGGAGCACTGTTCGGAAAAGGTCATGCAAGGAGGGAGAGAGAGAGAGAGAGAGAGGGGACAACGCAGACGGGCAGAGATGTGGCAGCGCACCGCGAGGAGAGAGAGAGAGAGAGAGAGAGAAATCACTTGTAGATCGTCTGTGTAGAAGAATCAATGGTGTTCATTGAAGATCTATCGAAGACAAAGAGAAGGGCGGTGCATAGAAGAGAGGGAGAGAGGATGGGAGCACGTGCCAGATGTTGTGATGCCTTCACCTATTCCTTGAGCGGTGCTGAGAGGGCCGCCGAGAGAGAAAGTCGACGATGGCGGTGTGCACAGAGAGCACCGCTGAAGACTGTGTGCATACAAAGAGAAGATGATGAAGCGATGGATAGATTCTGCCTTCTGAGCGGTTAGCCTTCTTGGGGGCGGTGCTGCCGTAAAATAGAAGGAAACAAAGAGAGAGAGAGAGACAGCTATTACCATGTTAATCCTTAAAAAAGAAGCTTTATGAAATACTATGAGTGGATGGTTCAATACTTGCTTCAACTACTTAGGTCGGCATTATATGAGAGCATATAGGAACAGATTTGTAATCAGAGTGATTGTGCATTGAAGATTATCGAGTAAAAAGTATACTGATTAGATAGAATTTAAAAACTTTATAGATGCATTTAAGCTAAAGATCATAGATGAACGTCATTTCCTCATAGTTATTCAATGAAGAATGGATCACAACGAACTATTTGTTCCTCTCTATCACACAAAGCAAATACGTATGACTTTCGTTTTGATTCCTTGGGTGAATATGTTGCAAATTATTTTCTTAATCTTATTATCTAAAGAGAAAGAGAGAGAGACTCAACCTTTGAGAGTAATTGATACTTGCGATAAAGGGAGAATAAGAAGAAAAATATAAAAACAAAAACACAAAGAAAGTCAAAATAGAATATTGAATTTTGTTCATGAGTGTGTCTTATTTGAATTAAAGTTTTCTGATAACCCCTCGTGAATTTTCCTTGTGGATCTTCTTTCCAGGTTGTAGTTTCTCTTGATTTGAAAGCACTGATTGAAAGATTATATGAAGTGAAGAAACGTTATTGAAGAACAAACCGAAGCATTACCCCCCATGGATTTCCTTGCAGACCTTCCTTCCTAATCTTCCCTCCAGGGGGTTTCTCATGATTTGAAGAGGACTATATGAAGTAAAGAAAAGATTTGAAGACCAAAGTCAAGAATTATAGCCCTGTGGATTTTCCTTGTGGATCTTCCCTCCAGGTTATTATGGATTTATGAAGTAAAGAAAGTTATTTGAAGAAGGCTTGGAGACCCAATGCAAAAAGCACAGACTTGAAGAAGGCTTGAAGAAGCACAGACTAGATTTTGAAGTAAAGTTCCTACCACAAAGACCAAAGAGAAGCCCGTGGCTACCTTCTCGCACTGTAGCGGGAAGTCTACTCTATATTACCAATCCGCACAGTAGCAGCCTATATTTGTATCACCAATCTGCGCTATAGCGGCCTATTGTATTATCGATCTGCATTGTAGCGGCCTATTGTATCATTGCTCTACATTACTGATATTTATTGGAGGACTCCAGTTGTATTTATATTGTATCATTGAGCATTGTTGTTTCATTCCACATTGTATCTCGATCTTTCATCCGTGACGGTTACCTTCTATGCATGCGACCTTTCACTTGTCCTTTCTCTCTCCAGGCGTAGGCCTATGATGTGTGATACAAGTCATCATACCAAGGGCGAGGCACCCAGCGTGCAGATCTCGCTCGTTGAATACGGAGAACGGCCCACACTGGGACCTGATCCAACCCTGTGCCGCTCTTCCCCTTTTGGCCTCCTTCGTGATAGCGTGCCATGAGGAGTGAGTTGGATTCCATTCACAAAAATGGTACTTGAGATTTAGTACCTTTGCCAAAGGGCAAGAAAGCTTTACCATGTAAACCGGTATATAAGCTGAAATTCACATCAGATAGTGCTTCTCCAAAGTATAAAGCATGACTTTTTGCAAAAGGTTTTAAGCAACAAGATGGTATTGATTTCGAGGAAATCTTCTCTCCAGTGGTCAAGATGAATACCCTACACATGTTGCTTGGATTCGTTGCAATGGAGTACTTAGAGCTAGTCCAAATGGATGTGAAAACTGCTTTCTTGCATGGAGATCTTACAGATGAGATCTATATGGAACAACCAAAGGGTTATGTAGTTCCTGGCAAGGAAAGTCTAGTTTGTAAGCTTAAGAAGAGTTTGTATGGACTTAAACACTCCCCTAGAAAATGGTACCAAAAGTTTGATGCTTTTATGAACTCTCAAGGCTATTCTCGAAGCAATGAGGATCATTGTCTCTACACAAAGAGATGCTTAGATGGCAGCTTGATATGCTTGATACTTTATGTCGATGATATGTTGATTGCTGGGAAGTCCTCTTATGATTTGTCAATTCTCAAAAAGAAGTTGAGTCAGACATTTGATATGAAGGACTTGGGGGATGCCAAACATATTCTTGGCATGTGCATTACTCATGATAGGAGCAAAAGATGCATATACTTATCTCAAAGTGAGTACATATCCAAAGTACTTCACAGGTTCAATATGTTGGATGGAAAGGCATTGAGTACAACTTTACCCACGTGTGAAATTGAGCAAGGATGATTGCCCCAAATCAGGTGAGGAAGAGGATTTCATTACTTAAATTCCCTATCAGTCTGTTGTTGGTAGTTCATGTATGCTATGGTATCTACGAGACTAGACATTGCATTTGCGGTGCGATTTGTGAGCAGATATGTGTCTAATCCTTGCAAGAAACATTGGGAAGCGGTCAAGATGATTTTAAGATATCTGAGTGGCACTAAGGACAAGTATCTATGCTTAGGTAGAGGGAAAGCATCCATTATTGGTTACACAGATTGTGACTATGTTGGTTGTGTAGAAAATCATAAGTCTACATCAGGGTATATTTTTCATTTTGTTGGAGGTGCTATCTCTTGGAGATCTCGTCTTCAAGAATGTAAAGTTGTTTCCACCACAGAAGCAGAGTATGTTGCAGCAAGTGAGGCATGTAAGGAAGCATTGTGGCTTTCTTGTCTTGCTTGTGATATGGGTTTACCTCAGCATGTACCTTGTTTGCTCAGCGATAGTCAGAGTGCCATTGCGTTGGCTAAGAATCCGGTCTATCATGCAAAGACCAAGCACATTGAGGTGAGGTATCACTTTATTAGAGATTCCTTAGTCACTAAGCACATTATTCTTGAGAAGTTTCACACTCGAGTTAATGATGTAGATGCTTTGACTAAAGCTCGACCACACGATAGCTTTCAATACTGTTGTCACTTGATGGGGGGTTACTTGATTCATGATCGTACACACTCACTTGTATACTATGTAACATGCCTATCAGGTGGGAGGTATAGTTTTTATACTTACACTCAGGTATTCTTTATCATTCTTTATTTTTCTCCCATAGTTACTTTCACCATGTTGGCCTTTAGTGGGAGATTGTTACCGTTAGTGTCCATGTGAAAGGCCAAATGGCCACTGGACACCTCTTTGTATATGTTCTTTAATAAAACATATAGTGGCCTAGTCAGTCACAGACTGTAAGTTTGATAGCATTTGTAACACCTAAGAAGTTTTTCTTTGTGCTCCCTGTGTACTATGTTTTCTACGTATTCTGCAGTCTCTGTGCGAGTACCGTGTGCAACCTTAGGAGCTCGGTTTTCTATTCCGAGGATATCATCGTGGAGCTCGCGAGAAGGAGAGCGCACTATGGTGCATCGCCATCAAGAAGAGCAAAAAAGCTCAAGAAGTTTCAGAAGACGCTTGGATTAGTGGACATGGCGTTGAGCTTGAGGGGGAGTGTTGAGATATCAAGCTCAACATGTGATGATCCAGGATGACACGTATGGCTTTTTCATTTCTCTGGCATCTATAGTAGTCATGCCGATATATGTCAAGGATACTTCATTGAGTTATACTAGATTTATCTACCGAGAGTGATGGCACATTTGTTTCTTGCCAGCTCACTCATGTGTGGACATTAGGTTTTTCCTTATGTACTAGTCTTATATATTGCACTTGTTGTATTCTTATTTTTAGGTCATTCTTGAGATTCCTGTTATGTAATAGAAGAAGAAGAAGATCATTCTTTCTTGCCTCAATATGTGTGTGTGCTTCTCTTTGATTGTGAGAGTGTGTGTGAGCTCTCCTCCTTATCTCCTTCCTCGTGACATATTTGACACTTCAAGAGTGCACGGGCTAGTCTTGTGTTGTTTGGTTGGACCAATCTTCATCACTTGGCACCTCAAATTTCTACCTCGCTTAAGCTTTTCCAAGTTATCTTAGTTGTATTAGAGCTAAATCAAGATGGATGATGCATTTCCCTCAATGATTGAGAATCTTGATAGAAATAACTATGCTATTTTGCAAATCAGAACGGAAGCTATTTGCAAGGTAGAAATCTCTATGGAATTATAACAAGTGATGAAGCTATTCCTACAAGATCCAAACGAGGACCTACACAAGAGGAAACAAAGAAACTCATACTTTGGTGTGCATGGGATGCTCAAGCAAGGTCATACATACTAAAACATATCTTTGATTTTTGTTACCACATATTAGAGGATGCAAAACATCTCAAGAGACAGGATGCAAGACCTTTTCTACTAGTACCAAAACAAGAATGAACCATCAATGGAATGAGTTTAACTAAATGAAAAAGACACCAAAACAAAATATCATAGAGTTTGTTACCAAGGTCAAGGAGGTTGTAGATAAGTGAGCATCCACTAGAGAGCTAATTGAAGAAGAAGCCATGATGATGAGGTAGATCCTAAATGGAATTAGAAGTGATAAGCAATGGCAATCCTTCACTACAACTCATGAATTCATTATGGATATATAAACTCCAAATTTCAACATATTCCTTGGAAAACTCTTCAACCAAGAGGCCAACAATAATCTAAAGGAAGGTAACTCTTATCAAAATAATTCAACAAGTGCATTTTATGAAAATAAGAAAGACAATAAGCACAAAGGTAAGAAAAATGAAGAAGGTGATGAGGAGGTTTCCCAAGCCACCTATGCATGCAAGAGCAAGAGGAAAGGGAAGCAAAAAGGAGCAAAGCATGATAGATCAAAAGGAGAAGATGTTCAACCATGTGACATGTGTAATAAGACCAACGATACCACTCAAAATTGCTGGTTCAATGGAAGAAATTATAAAAGAAAAAAAAATGCATAATCCAAAGTAGCATTCACATAACGTACAGTGCACCTCAAAGCATCCAAATGTGACTTCCTAGGAACCTGCATAAATTGACTTTCAAGTCCAATAGTGTAGCTTAGATCAAGCCTTGTAATTGTGAGATATATCAAGCTTCCCACAATTTTCCTGTACATAGTAGCATTTTCCAATGCTTCACCTGATGTAGTATCCAACTTCAAATTCTGATCTAATGGCATAGAAATTGGCTTGCAATCAGCCATACCATACTTTTGTAGCATATTCAAGGCATATTACCTTTGTGACATCCATATACCTATTTCCATCTGTATAAACTCAATGCCCAAGAAATAGCACAGCACACCAACATCTTTCATGTCAAATTACTGCATAAGAATTTGTTTTACCTCTTTGATGCTTTCTTCATTATCACCACCTACAATCAAGTCATCAACATAAATAGCCACAATTGTGATTACATCATCATCCTTCCTTGCATATAGTGAACGATCTGCATCACACATAGAAAACCCAATGGTGGTTAAGTAATCAACAATCCTTGCATAGGAGCTTGCTTCAGCCCATACAAAGCCTTTTGCAACCTACAAACATATTCTGGATGCTTTGAATCTTCATATCTGTTAGACTCAAGATATAACTGGCAAGAGATGGTTGAACCACATCCTAAGAGGGAGGATTAGGAAGTAATCCTCAACCATGGCTTTTGGGGCAAGTGGTTAGCACATCGTACTCCTAGCCGGGAGGTCTTGAGCTCAAATCCCACAATTGGTATCAGAGCTAAGGACATAGACTTCAGAAAGGCGGATGGAAGGCGCACGCATCAATTTCAAAGGTAAGCTTAACAAAGATTTGAGTGTATCTCCCAATCTGTAGGTCGGATTTCGACATGTAATATACGGTTGGAAAGCTCTCAGAAGGAGCATTCCAATGGAGATACTAGATTGGGGATCAAGGATACCTAGCATGGGTGAGAACTAGGTTCAAGAGACCGAGGTTGAGAGCAAGGCAAGTCCGTAGGCTAGTTTCCAAGAAACAGAAAGGCAAGGTTCAAGATACCAAGGTTGAGAGCAAGGCAAGTCCGCAGGCAAGTGGCCAAGAAGCGGAAAGGAAAGGCTCAAGAGACCAAGGTTGATGACAAGATGGTTCAAGAGACTGTGTGAGGGTGAACACATCAATCCAAGGGGAGATCAAGGATTGATCATTGAGGACAATGATCTCTAGAAGGGGAAGAGAGTGTTAGACTCAAGATATAACCGGCAAGAGATGGTTGAACCACACCCTAAGAGGGAGGATTAGGAAGTAATCCTCAACCATGGCTTTTGGGGCAAGTGGTTAGCCCATCGTACTCCTAGTCGGGAGGTCTTGAGTTCAAATCCCACAATATCCTTGTGTCATCTGCATGTGCCTCTCTTACTCCTGGAGTTTTCACAGAGGGTAATCCAAGTTCCTCATCCAGACTCTTTTCTTAACGGCTTGAATCTCCATCAACGTCTTCAAAACCTACACATGTTTTACTACCAGCACAAAGCTTTTCTTTACCTTTCTTGGATGTATTTCATGAATTTGCTGGACTAAAATTTCCACGCAATCTTCCACTCCACCGATTTGAGTTGGAACTATTGCTTGGTGATGCATCGAGTCCACTCAAAACTTGAGATTTTGCACTCCATTTTTCAACGTTTTCTTTTTCATTTGATTCAAGATTAAGCCCATCTTTGGCATCTGCAAAGAAGCTTGACATTTCATCAAATACCACATCTCTGCTCATCTTCACCTATCGTGTGAGTGGGTTATAACATTTATATCCCTTTTGCTCAAGGGAGTATCCAATGAAGACACATTTCTCTGCTTTCAAGCTTTCAAATCCAGCTTCATCCTCAACTCATCTAGAACATGTACATATGCAATACAACCAAAAAATTTCATATATGATAATTTTGGCTTTATTTCACCTGTGAAATCTTTAGGTCTAACTTGATGTACAACAATAGTTGGAGTTATTTTCATGATGTATACATCCGTATGCACAGCTTCTGCTCAATAACAATGAGTCATGTTCTTCTCAACCATCAAGGCTCTTGCTATTTCTGCAATATGTCTATTTTTGTGTTTCGCAATGCCCGTCTATTGTGGTGTGTACGTGCATGAAAACTGATGTTGTATGTATTCATCTCCTCCATCAGATCTTAATGTCTTAATATACTTCCCTATCTGCTTTTCCACCACAGCTTTAAAATTATGGAAGTGAGTGAACACCTCGGTCTTCTCTTTCATGAAATATACCCACACTTTTCATGTATGGTCATCAATGATAGTAACATGAAACACACAATCACCCATAGATGTGGTCTTTGCAGGACCCCAAACATCTGTATGTACTATTTCTAGAACATTCTCACTAACATGCGTGTCATGTGGAAATGATGATCTTGACTGTTTACCAAATTGACATGTTGCACATACCTTTTGCATCTCTGCAGCCTTGAAAATTGGTATTCCATGGGCAATCCCCTTTGATTGCATCAATTTCACCCTCTGCAAGTTTGCATGTCCAATTCGTTTGTGTCAGATCTCCATATCAACAATAACTCTTGCACCTTTTGCAAACATGGTTGCATTCATTTCAAGAATTTTTACATTTAAGGTGAACATCCTACCCACTTTGTTTCCTTTGGCAATCAATCGTCCACCCTGTTTGTAATCTTCTACATCTAAACCATCAGAGTTATATTTGGAACATGTAGCACATCAGCAAGGTGTTTTGCCTTCCCATCCTCCATAAACAGTGCTATAGTTCCTGTATGCTCGATAGGGTGTGATGTGTCATCACCTGTTTCAACATATCCAGGAACTGGCAATTTCTACAAACTACTAAACCATTCCACATGACTAGTCATGTGATTTGAAGCACCTGAATCAACATACCAGACATTATCATTCGGTTTTGAAACACTACCAGACATCGTATTCATCATGTGATGTTGAACCATGAACAGCTTCTCAGAATCATCTACACCTGTGGATGCATAGTTGTTTTTCTGCCTTCTATTATTTTGATTCTTTAACCTGCAATCACGTTCAAAGCTTCCAAGTTTACCACAATTCTAGCATCCTTTACTATCATTACCTGAATCATTTCTTTGGAAATTTTTGCGACCTCTTTGGCTCCTCCTGCCTTGAAAGTATCCTCTTCGTCTTGCATGATTCTGTTGTTGACCTTAGTCTTGATTATTATGTCCACTTTTGATTCCAAAGCCTCTACCTCTTCCTCTTCCAGAGTAGAATACCTACTCAGAACTGGGTTTTCCTTGGAAGTTTGAATCCTCACCAAAGTTTGTTTCTTCAATAATCAGCATAGATACCAGATCAACAAAATTCGGAACATTTTCCTTGGTCGGTATAGAAGTTCTGAACTGCTTATATGCAGCTCCTAAACCACGAAGGCATACTTGCACCTTATCATCATCATCTACATTCATGCCAATAAATGAAAGTGACTCACATATGCTTTTGATTTTCAGGGTGTAGTCACTTATCGACATGCTCTTTTTCTCCAATGTATGCAGCTCATTCTTAAGTTGCAATTTTTGTGCCTTTGTGTTGGTCTCGTGCGATGTAACCAAACTGTTCCAAGCCTCTTTTGGACTCTAAGCATCTTGTATCTGCCCAATCATGCTATCCTATATGCTAATAGATATCCAATACATTACCTTTCGTGCTCCTTGATTCCATTCTTCATACGCTCTTAACTCGTCTACAGTTCGATTCCTCTCTGGTAACTGCGGAGCATTTTCATTCTCTCCTTTGATGTACTTCCAATAGCCCTTTCCCATAAAAAAATTTGTCATCATGAATCTCCAAGCATGGAAGTTATTCTTGTCCAGCTTATCACTCATAAGCTAACTCATTCCATCTGCGTTTTCCATTTTTGTAGCTATTCACAACATTGCAAAACACTACAAGAAGCACTTCTGCTTGAACATTATCGCATTATGAGGTGACAGTTCGACCTCACAAAAACACAATTTTCGGGTATCAACAGTACATGGAATCGCTTGAAACTCTAGATCTGGAATATATGAGTGTCGTCGAATAGGTTCCAAGTTACAGTTCTGCAAATTGACTTGGATTTTTGTGGGCCCCACCTTACGAGCTCAAATTAGAGGTCGAGATGGCTCTAAAACTTTGATCTGTCAAAAACGAGCTCTCGAAAATATTTTGAGGTCTTCTACCTTCACGCCAATTTTTTTTAGCAATCTGAGGTCGTTTGTGAATGACGCTTTCTCCATGCCTTCTTGCGTACTCTTCACCGTCGGCCTTCTCCACGAGCATTCTGCAGTCACACTGGCTCTGATACCATGTCACAAGGAAGTAGATAAGGAGGAGAGCTCACACACACTCTCATGATCAAAGAGAAGCACACACACAGATTAAGGCAAGGAAGAATGATCTTCTTCTTCTTCTTCTTCTATTACATAAAAGGAATGTACAAGAATGACCTAAAAATAAGAATACAACAAGTGCAATATATAAGACTAGTACATAAGGAAAAACCTCATGTCCGCACATGAGTGAGCTAGCAAGAAACAAATGTGCCATCACTCTCAGTATATAAATCTAGTACAACTCAATGAAGTATCCCTGACATATATAGGCATGACTAATATACATGTCAGAGAAATGAAAAAGCGATATGTGTCATCCTAGATCATCACATGTTGAGCTTGATATCTCAACAAAATAGACCTTATAGCCTTGTGATTACTACAATAAAATCCATTATGTACTTAGGAACATCATTGAGAAAGATTTGATATAAAACAATTAGGCTTGCACAATGAGTAGTCAACAAGAGTTGCTATTTTGGGTTGAAACATACAACTTCAAATGCTCAAAGCAGATAGCATGATTACAATTGGTAAAATTCCTTTTGGAAAAATATCACACATAGTTTTGAGTAGCTAAAATGCATAAGAGTACAGTTTATAAGAAAGGTATGCTTCAGATATAAGTTTAACCCTGAAAGAATGTACCCCCAACTTTTCAAGGACGTGTAGAAATAGACCCCAAGACCTTAAAATGATAATTTCTCACAGTCTACTGAATCAAATGCTATCAAATTTTGTATGCACCAGTACACAACATTAACTTTGCAATGAATGATCATTCATTAAACTTGAAGCCTTATAGAAAGAGAACCAATCTCTGCAAGTTGACTAGAGTTGAAGATGATGGTGTAGAGAAATGAAGTAGAGCAAAATATGAAGATCAAATCATACGTATATTGAATCAACTTAATGTACAACAGATTGTGGGTATTTTTATAGAATCCCTTGATGTTTTCCACTACTTTCTTTTAATGAATTCGAATTTGAATCCACACGGTCTTAGTGGTTGTGACGAGCAAACCACTTTCCTATAATCTAGGAAAATTGAAGTTAAGTCTAAGAACTTGATTTTAGGTGATTGATTGATTAGCAATCTCACCAAATCCAAACTTAGGGTAATTTATTTTTACTTTTATCATTTTACAAGATTGAAACTCTAGAATTTTACATGATTAAGCGATCCATAAAGTATCCTTATGAAATACCATAAATAAACATCAATGAATACTCTTCAATAGATATCTTTGACACATTCCAAATGATGGTTTTTGATGTAGAGAAAATCCACCTCAAGCATACTGTAAACTTGGTGATCTAACAAGATGGCCTACATGGCCATAGTCAAGTGCACCACTTTGAAATAAATGCATAAGTGTATGAGACACATCATATGAGCTAATTGTTGGTTGAAATTTAAACATAGGCATTATGATAGTGTGTTTTGAGGCCAAAACGAGCTCAGATCGTAATTTCCACACCACAAAGCAAATAGATTTTGAACTCCTAATCTCCCTAAGTATGCTTACCAATTTTCATGTGATTCTAAGATTGTGTCTAGAGGGGTGTCAATGACACCCTAGATGAATAGGTGACCTGCTCTAATACCAATTGTTGGAGTCTGAGGTCTGCGGAAGCACACGAATAACACAAGGAAGAAGAAGAAGCTTGGAGCACAACACACAATATTGACTGAATACCAGGACAATGTAGAAAGATAAGTGACCCATTAGGGTTATCGACATATATACAAGCTGGGGGAAAAAAACCTCCTAAAGAGGGAAAAAAGTGCCCCGGTGGTCCTAGTGTGTTCACACACATCACTACCTAAATCTATCAATAGTTTGAGGCAACTCTCTTATATTTATCCAAGCAATACAATCCATTGCATAATGTCCCTAACATCACAATAACATCACCATTGTTGAAACCATAAACCATACAATTGTTAACAACAAAGTGTACATGAAGTCGAGCACTAACAATAGTAGGAATGGAACTCAAGTTAACCTTCATATCGGATTCATACAATGCATTCATGATTGTAACAATACCTCCATTTGCAGCTAGAAATTGAATTTCTCCAACTCCAATACTAGGGTAAGAATCATTGTTTGCACATAAAACATGTTGTACCTTGGGCTCATCTTTCGAAGGTGCAAAATATCTTTTGCACGAAGTGATATGCTCTAAAGCACCACTATCAAAAAACTAATCAAAATTGCGAGAATATCGAGATGTGTTTGCCTGGAGTTACAAATACTTGAAAGGAGTAGATCCAGATATATGCTCCCATAGAATCCCTATGACTCTAGAAGCAAAACCTACGAAACAGAAACCATACACGTACAATGATAACTACGCTATGAGGATTAAAGAAGAAATAGATCGTTTGATAGAAGCATGATTCATTTATGAAATTGAGCTTACTGAATGGGTATCCCCCAATGTGGTAGTGCCCAAGAAGGATGGAAAATTGTGTGTGTATTAACCTTAAAAAAGTTAATGCTGCTAGGATTAAAGATAGTTATCCTCTTCCTATCATGGAACATTTATTAGAAAGAGTTGCAGGCAAGGAAGTTTACAGCTTTCTTGATGGTTTTTCATGCTATAATCAAGTAGCCATTGCTCTAGAAGATCAACACAAGACGCCTTTTGCCACAAAATGGGGCATATTTGCATTTCATGTAATGTCTTTTGGGCTAACAAATGCACCCGCAACTTTCCAGCGACTCATGTGTCACGTTTTTAAGGAATTCTTATGCAAGAATTTGGAAGTGTATGTTGATGACGTATGTGCACGTTCGAATATGAGACAGATACATATCCCAGAATTAAGGCAAGTATTTGACAAATTCGAGAATATTAGGTTTGTTTGAACCCAGAAAAATGTGTTTTCATGGTCATACAAGGCAAAATTCTAAGACATATTGTGTAAAAGAATGGAATTTCTACGGATGAGGAAAAGGTGAAATTAATTGCAAATCTACCTAGACCAAACAACGTAAAAGAGGTACAGGCATTTATGGGTCATTGTGGATATTATAGACGATTCATACATATGTATGCAATCACATATGTGGATATTACTCTCTTTTGACCAAGTTTGAATGGACAAATGAGTGTGAGAATTCATTCAATGAACCGAAACGACGATTGTGCTCAGCACCTATATTAACAACCCCCGATTGGAGTAAGCCATTCCATGTACATGTGGATGCATCCAACTATGCCATAGGATGTGTGTTGGCACAACCCTCGAATGAAGGAAATATAGACCTCCCCATAGCGTACGCGAGCAGACAGTTGAACACAGCATAAAGAAATTACACCACAACGAAACGAGAAGGATTAGGAATGATCTACGTAGTAAAGAAATTCAGGCATTATTTGTTGGAAAACAAGTTCAAGTTTTTCACGGATTATCAAGCGTTATTGTACTTAGTCAATAAGCCATGTAACATAGGAAAATTGATACGTTGGTTTCTATTACTCATGGAGTACAAGGAATAGTGGATGAATTACCTGACGCATATTTGTTTAACCTTGAGATAGTAAAAAAATGGGTTAAGCAAATAGTCCCTATTCTCACATATGGACCCAAGAATCCCAGGATAAGGATCAAAGAAGGAGAGATTACCAAGTCACAAAGATATCAAATCATAGCAAGAAGTATATATAAACAGGATAATAAAAGATTCTTTCTTGTTGTGTAGATGAATCAGAACATGCGAATTGGTTGCCATTAGCACACGTAGGTGCAATAAAGCAACATCATTCAAGACAACGTACATTGCAGACTCTGCATAGATTAAGAGTGTATTGGCCTTCTATAGAAGCAGACATCTACAAGTTGTGTAAAGAATGCCCTGTTTGTTGTGAAAGACCACCAGTAGAACATGCTACGTTATATCATGTGTCTCTCACACCAGAATGGAGTGAACCCTTAGTGATGTACTTGAGGACAAAAACATTCGCTCAAGGAATGACTTTAGCATGACAACAAAGTCTAGAGCAGGAAGCTGAAGACTACTCACTTATTGGCAAAAATCTATACAAACGAGGATGAGATGGATACCTAAGACAATGTGTTCATGAGAACGATTATTTGAGTGTACTAGAGACTGCACACCAAGGTGTTGGAGGAGGTCATTTTGGCCCCGATAGGATTATCAAATCCATCCTCTTTGCAGGATTATGGTGGCCCACTCTTCACATGGATGCGCATACCTATGTTAAGAGATGTGATGTGTGCCAGAGAATGCAATTTCCTACTCGCAGAGATGCAATGCAATTGAAACCCATGATGGGAGGACGTGCATTTTCTAAGTGGGGTATAGACTTTGTAGGAACCATTAACCCCCCTGCAAAAGGTACACATGCCGAATACATCATTGTTGCGACAGATTATCTTACCAAATGGTTAGAGGCAAAGGCCACAAAAAAGAATGATGCACACACGACTGCAAAATTCTTATTTGAAAATGTCTTTACAAGGTATGGACTGCCTATAGAGTTAGTGAGCGATAGAGGAACTCACTTTCTAAACCAAGTCATTGAATATTTGTTACAGGATTTTATGGTGATTCACAAGAAATCCGCACCATATCATCCTCAGGCCAATGGTCAAGCAGAAAGTACTAACAAGATCCTTTGTAATGTACTGACGAAACTCGTGAACAACAAATGTTCATATTGGGACAAACAGTTACACCATGTTGTTTGGGCATATCGAGTGACCTACAAGACCGTACTCAATGCAACTCCCTTTCATATGATTTTTGGTCAGAATGTTGTGCTTCCTTTGGACTTCTTGATACCGACCCTTAAGGTGGCACAAGAACATCAGCGGACCGGCCATGAATTATCATCAAGAATAATGGACTTGGAACGATTAGGAGAAATCAGGCTGAAAGCAGCAGCGGGTATATATGCAGCAAAGAAGCGATAGAAAGCCTATTTCGATGCACATGTGAAAGATAAAGGCTTAAAAGAAGGAGATTTATTCCTAGTGTATACATTGAAACAACATGCACGAAAACTAGAAAAGCGAGGTTATGGACCTATGATCATTAAGAGACTCTCGACAAGTGGAGCAATACAATTAGCCACCCTAGAAGGAGACATAATGTGTAATTACATTAGTGGTTGTAGAGTCAAGTTATACCAGGAACCTCTTATTGAGGATATGCTTAGACGACTCACGTTGGCAAAGAAGCATAAGGAGGAAGAAAAAAGAATACGCGCAGAAGCTCAGGCAGAAGCTATAGAACGCATTAAGCACATGAAGCTAAGACGACAAGGACTAGGGAGAGAACATTATAACCATCTAGAAACAACACCCAGATACCCCATGGCCATGTGTCAAGCAAAGCCAGGTAGTTATCCTAGCATCGTGGATAGGAGACCATTCATTACAGTCAGGCTAGAGCACGGCAACCCTTGCCAAGAGCTTAGGGCTTTAATTGATTCAGGTGTTGCGACTAGTGCGATTAGATGGTCCCACTATAAGGACTCATGAATAGAAATGCGGCCAATTAAGGCATACATCATAGGGCTAGGAGGCATGGAAACCCCTTGCATGGGTGAGGTGGGCATTCCTATCCTCATACACGATGTGACCATGACAAAGAAGCTACTAGTGTGCTATGATGAGGACCTGATAGAACCCCTAATCCTTGGCCAAGATTGTCTATACGATCACTCAGTGGACCTAAATCTTAGACAAGGCTCCTTACAGATTGGAAACTTAGATCAGCAGCGAGTGATACTGCTTGACTTCCCTAACTGCACTCCACCTGAGGTATGTAACCCTAGACCATATGCACTGCAAGCGGCGGAGGACCGGAAGATCTTTGGCCAGATCCCTCGACCAAGCACGCTCTCTCCAAAGTCAACCCATGAGAGCTTGGCGATGGATAGTTGCCAGATAAAAGAGGGTCAACAGATTTTCCCCTGGTCTTCCAACAGTGGTCAAGTAGGTTTCATTAGCGGTCAGGTGGATTGCATCAGCAGCCACATGGGCAAAACACCCTGCAGTGCCCATCCTTCCACACTTATTGTAGATTGGCCTAGATTTTTGATACAAAACGAAGTGCTTCCTAATGGGTAGGTTTTACAGGTGTTGGAACTCCCTTCTTTTCCAAAGCAAAGTGCCCATCCAACCTCTCAACCCCAACCATGAAGGAGTCAACCACAACAAAGGAACCCAAACCGACGACCCAACTAGGTGATGCAAAGAAAGCAACAGTATCAGCATCACAGAACAAGCGACACGAGACAAATATGGAAGCCAAAAGGATAGAAAGCACCAACAGATTTCAAAGATGCAGACCATGACAAGAGGAAGTTAAGGCAGAAGCAGAATCAGCATCCGACATCTCCTCGATGCTCTTCTACAAGTACGAATAGTCGACAGATTTGGATCGCCAAGAAGTACCTTGCAAATCGACCCACACCCATGCAAATTTGGGTACCCAAATAGTGTATTATAGCTCAACACTCAAGCCATTTAATATATAACCCTCAAAAATCTTTTCACCCCTCAATACCACCACATACAATATCACCTTTTGTCCCCTAACAGACATATACCACCTGCTCAACAACTCTTAGGAAATGGATACCGAAACATATCCAGTTGTCTTCTCAAAACCCGTTGTCTAACATAAATCCCATCCCTACTAATCTCCATCCTTGTAATAAATCACCCAACATTGAACTTTGTACAAGTCCACACACCATAACCCAACATCACTCATAACAACAATCTCATCAAGCAATGTATGCACCATCAAAAGCATGTAGGTGTCTAGAGACCTGCATTAGTTTTGCAAAAAATCATTCCATAAACCACCTCACAACACTCGGCTACACGGGTTACACATCAGTTATGAAAAGGGTGGTCTCACTTTAATGGGATCATGATTAATTTCCATACTAGTGTGCTAATCTTTTGTAGCAGATCTTCTCTACATTCGCATCATTCATCATGCAGACAAAAGAACCATCTGAAGCTCGCCCCAGTGTACCGATGGTCAATATTGGTGAATTACTGGCTCAACCCCATCCGACGGCACAACCCCTGGAATTTCAAGGATTCCTAGGACCGATGCCCATTGATGGTCCTCCTAGAGGATATAGCGAAAAAGTTCACTAGAACTCCCATTGGTTCCAAGGTTTAGAAGGACCTTTGGCAGATGCAGATTTTATTTTTGATGCCAATTTGACTTTCGAAACTAATAAGTGGGACAAGTATTAGTTCTTCTCTAGAGAATTTGAAGCACTCCAAAATACAGAAGACTTAAAGCATGTTTGGGTGAGAGCAAGCTTCACTTAATACTTCAGTGATCCCTTGCCTAAACCAGATTTCTACAAATGCTACTGCTTGGTAACCACATTGACAGCTTCTGAAAACAAGGATTTGCCAGGCACTTTTATTTTGCCATCTTTAGTAAATGACCCCCCATTCAAGAAGTTCTATCTTTCAAAGGATTTGATTTGAGCTGCAATTAACATACATGGAACTCACACGCGGACAGAACGAGAAAGGCTGATTCTAGAGCCGATGAAGCATGGTGACGTTACCAAATGGGAAGACATTTTGGCCATCACACCTGAGCTGTCTAAGCCATTACGCATATGTATGTATTGTAAATACCACCACTGTTATCGAAGTAACCACCCCACCAACTGCTCCTCTTTCACCTCCCGTCTCTCATGTATACCCTACCTCGCCCAGACAATCCATATCTTTCGATAGCACGATAGCAGAAGCTTTTGTTGCCTCCATTCCTCCCACCCTTTATGCACCCACACAACCCAGCCTCCCTCCTAGAACTTCCACCCTTCTATCCAGTCTATTTCTCCATCCATCCTTCCCTTCCTTTCCCACCCCTCCAAGACCCTTGTTCCCATTCCCCCCTCCATTGAAGTTCTCCCCTGTTTCACCTCCCCAACCCACCGAATTTCCTCTTTCTCCTCTCCACCAAGCAGTACAAGAAACCCCATCTGTAAATTACTCTGCCACTTTTGTAAATCCTGTATTTACACCCACGCACACACCCACTATCACTCCACTATTCACGGTCACTGGACTCGACACCACGTCCAGTGACATGGACATATCATCACCCACTGCACCAGCAATCACTTCATCCATTGCACCACCATATTTAGGCACATCACTTTTTTCCACAATCACCACTACATCCACTTTCCCATTTCCATTTCCCTTTCCCCTTGCATCAACACCCACACACATAGCATCTTCACTCACCCCACCATTACTATTATCACCCACTATCGACACCGCGTTTCACCAGATGTTTGCATGCATGACGCAAGTGAGAGATGAATTCACATCTCTAGGTACCAGTTATCAGATGCTACAGCAGACCACGAATGATTTACAGTCACAGCTAAATTCTTTATCAATCAAGAATGCCTCACTTAACACATGCAAGAGCTATGCCAGGCCTACCACAAACTTGAACTCGAAAGTGAAGAAAAGACAAAAGAGGCCATCACTGATATTGAAAACTTGTTAACGGTTCAAACTATTCGCAATGCTACGCTCACTAGAAACATGGGTCTACTCAGACGCCACTTAGCAGTAGCTAAAGAAGAGAATCAACGTTTACAAGAACAGAATAGAGAAAACCTTGAAGCTGCTTTAGATCAACCAGACGAACCCTTGAGTCCTAGTCATTTCAAAGTTGTCCCCTCCGAATCCATGAAGATACTATTGGAAGATCATGTCTAATTACTAGAGGAGTATGACAGTATGAATGAAGAATACCAGAAGCTCAAAGAGGAGCACAAAATATTACAGTTACGCGCACCAGTACAACAAGCACCACCAACTCCTCCGGACCCGTCTCCTAAAATCATCAAGGAACTCAACGCTCTAAGGGCCCATGTATTGATTCTTCAAACACAGATAGCATCATACAAAGCACCCCCTAGGCCAGACTCCCCACCAGAACTACCCGCAGATGAAGAAACAATGACTATCCCGATGGAGGACACTTTTGAAGAAGCTTACGAACCCCAACCCATCTCAGAAACGGATGTGTCACGGTCAAAGGCCAGGCCACATTTGAACTCCCTACCCCCACATGGATGAATACTGTAGAACTTGGGCGGACCCACTCAGCATGTGTGGAGGCACAGTTACATGCAATGGTGATGATCGAAGAGCGTATTTTACAATCCCCATATTTCGTGCACTTGGCCCCTCACAAGTACATATCTAGGCACGAGCTACAATATAAGCCATATTTTATGTTAATGGCAGAATATCAGTTGGCCATCGAAAAGGAAACAGGCAAGAAACTTCTCACGCAACTTAGTTCGAGCCTAACAATTTACCACCAAACACGCAGAACGAAGAAATATATCAACCAACTTGGCGCCAGGAATTATTACAACAATATCCAAAGATGATGAGCACATGGGTCAAGGCACCACTCCACTTAAAATATAACCCATGTTGGGGACCCATGCCACGTCGCCGTATGGAAGATAGGTTGTCTTCAACCTCTGTATTTGGTACTTGAGACAGGGATGGTGCATTCTTTTCTTGTGCCTTTGAGGCAATAGAGTTCCTATGCAGATTCTTTTTCTCATTGCTATCGACCAAGTATTCTAACCTCTCCAGTAGTCCTTGAAAATGTAACTCGGGCTTTGCCATGTTATTTCAATTAAGATATCGAGAGCCGTCGAACATAGTTTGTGCTAATTCTTCCATCTTCATGCAAAGTTTAGTTCTCTCATTTCTAGATCTGCTCGAGGGTAGTTCTTACTCATTTCAGCTATCTGGGGTCCTTCTTTTAATCTAGCTTGATATGCATGAAACATCATGTCTAGGTTTTTTGGTATGGGTTCCGCTAAAACAGATCCTGATTTCTGAGCTATGTTCTCTTGATTAGATTCTTGCAAAGTCAGCTCTAGGATTTTAGCTTTGGATTCCTTTAAAATTCCTTCCAATTCAGTTATCTTTTTACTCCATTTTCTCTTAATTCTTTCTCTAGAATCTTTCCAAGATTTCATCTTTTTATTACTAGACTCTCCAAATTCGCTAGTTCCGGCTATTTTCTCAGGATTAAGCTGTTGATTATGTAAGAGTGTCTAGGCTCTTTTTATGGCTTGGATAGGCACGTAGGTAGGGTTGGATCCATCTACATTATGTACAAAACAATTCCTATTCATTGATCGGTGCCACATTTGAAGCATTAGCAGGGTTCTTTGGACAATCTTTTATGACATGCTCTTTACCACACTCAGCACAAAAGCCTTGTATGTTATATTATTGTGATTGTCATGCTATCAGAGGATGTGGACAATCCTTTATGAAATGATCTCCTTGGCACCTAAAGCATGGTCCTCTAGGGCCCTGTGGTCTTGGCTGTCTTAATTGGGGCCGCGGATTAGGGCTTGTGTACATCACGTTAGTGTAATCGAGCTCCCAACTAGGTTCGAATGGTGGACTATCATATTGATATGTTTCCATGTGTTCTGGTGACTCCGTATAATATGCGAGTGGACTATCTACATGAGTAGAGTCAAAACTATTAGAATTAGGGCCACTTTCTGTGATCAAGGGTGAAGAAGGCACTAAAGCCCTATTTAGGTTCTCTTCTGCAGTAGCATATTTGACTGAGATGACATTAGCTGGTGAGGGTGGCTGATGAGCTAAAATAGGTAGGTCTCTGTTGAGCCTAATAAGGGTAGTTTTGAGGAGGTCTATCGTAATGAGGCTGAGTATTGTATTGACCTTGATACCTACCTGGTTGTGGGTATGCTTGCGGGTAGTTCTGTCGTACTGCTTGTTTGTTATAGGGGCAGTCTTGAGCCATGTGATTCGTGTATCATCTCTCAATTGTACAGTATTGGCCACTAGGGTTGGCTTGTGGTTGTGTTGCATTGGGACACACATTTGTCATATGATCACCACCACAGGTGTAACAACGCTTGTTTGTTGTTAACCTGGGCATCTGTTTACTAGAAACTCCTAGTTTCTGGGCCACTTTTTCTTCCAGGTCCTCTATCAAGCTAGACAATTTTGAGGATGCTAGAGATGAACAATCTAAGTCTTTATAGACCTTTGAGAGTTCCAAATTTTCTCCAAGGTTGTCCTCAATGTCTATACAAATTCTTACACATTGCTCTAGCATTCTGGGTTCCTTCAAGTATACATAGGAGCGTAGTTTAGAGCTCAAGAGGCCATCTAAAAACAATGACACTTAGCCTGTGAGGATAACTCTTGCATCGGACATCTTTCAACATATTGTCTAAACCTGCGTCTTGCAAGTCTAACTGTTTCCTAAGGGGTCTGTTTGAAGCTATGAATCAACGAAGACATATCATGCCTAATTCCACTTTTAGAGAATTCAATGATGAATGACTCTAAAAGGTGATGGATATCGCTGAATTGCCTATGTTGCAATGGTTGGAACCAAGTTAAAGCCATGTTCTTTAACGTTAGTCCAAATGCATTGTATTGCGTAAAGATGTCTTCTACTTGCTCTACTCATAGCACTTGCTTAAATTCTACAACATGGTCATAGGGATCTCCTATCCCATCAAAGTAGTTTTTCATTGACTTTACTAACTGAGTGGGTCTTAATATCCTTGGGTGTTCACATGGTCTACATAGAGGAAAATCATCTCTACCACCTGGTATTCTAGGTTCCCTTTGTCTTTCCACTCTATCGGTGTCCATGGTGGTTCTATCTCTCCCTATAGGATGAGTGAAACTTACTTTAGGTCTCTCTTTGTTCCTCTCTTTTTGAATTCCATGGGTTGAGGATGTTCCAGCACCCTGATGGCTCGTGCTTATGTTTGTTTGAGATGGGGGGAATACTAAATCACCTCTCCATGTGTAGGTATTTCTCACATGGTTTGGTACTACAAATACTCGCTCTCAAGTATCATCCAGGTTTACAACCTTTCTCGATGTATCTGGGTCCTTGACTTCGTAGATCATGATGGAGCCTACCTCACTAGGTTGTTCCATTCTGTACCTCCAAAATGCTTCATCAGTTTCCTTATTCATGAACAACTCTATGCTTCTATTGTCCTGAGGGATCCAATCTGGGATTAGTACTCTTGTCAGTATAGATTTCCCTCTAGGTGTCCTAGGTTCTTCTCCTATTGGTTCTTTTCCTTGTGTTCTCGCTTTCATCTCTGGCTAAATTACACCAAACTCATTGGTATTATTTGGCTGAGTACTTAGGATGTACATTGTTCCTTCTTTGTCTATATACGCGTCTCTTTGGAATTTCACCATTGGACGTTCCAATCCAATGGGTTGATCAGAATTGTGCATTTGCACCACTTGTCTTTGCAAACCATCCTCATAGATGCGAGCACCTAAGCGATTGGTTCAGACAAATTCTAATTGAGTTCTATAAGGTCCTTCGGTTCTTTTCAAATATGCTATGTTTAACCCTCCTTCTGGTCTTTCTATGCTAAAAGCCATTTCTGACTCACTCGTATCTGAGCTCAACTCGTAAGGATAACTATTCAATTGTTGAGCCCACGAATGTGCAGTAGTTCTTATACTTGCCTCTGATGATCTATGGCTTCGTCGGTCTGACTTACATATATGCTTGCCCGATCTAAGGTTCATGAATTTACTTCCTGGTACTTCTCTGATCGTCAATATTTCTTTGTTCTTTATTACTTGTTCTTTTTAAATTCCTTTAAGTTCTTGTCTTATCTTACTATAAGCGTCAGGAATCAACTTTTTGTTGTACTTTTGAGTTCTCGTTCTGTCATACTTAAATTCTTTCCTTTGGGTTTTCGCATCGCACACTTTTATCTTAATCTTGGACTTGAAAAGTTTAAGTCTCTTGAACTTGATCATTCCTATCATCGTTCTAATTTAATCCAAAATGCAATCGTTTAGCCTAAGCTAATAATTGACTGAGGGGGTTGAGTATTCTTCCAACCTCAAGTCAGCTCCTTTGATTGCTCTTATGCCCAAGAAGTCGCACTTCCCAAGCCTTGCATTCTGCACTGCCTTGCTTTGATTGCCCTTGCTAGACCTATAAAAATTCAATGTTTAGACCAATTTTTAAATGGATGCTCAAGCACTTGAATATATACACCTTTTAGGTTCCTTTTTCCTTGGCCCAAATTTTTAATGCCCCCTAGCTTTTCTAGTCCCAACAATGGTCAACCTCAAATTATCCTCTCTAAAAATCAATGTCTTCTTTTTGAAAAAAAAAGTTGAGGTCATGTAGTACTCGTAAAGAGCTTTCTAATGAGCTATAAAGCTAAAAAAATGGACTTCGGATGAAAAAGATATGAGTGTTCAGGCCCTCGGGGGTAAAAACTATCAATTAGGTTTTTCTTCAAATATGAGCTAAGAGGTCTATTGAGCTTAATCAACCCAGAATTTTCTCAAAATGGCCTCAAATTCGCCCAAAAAATCAAACCCTAATTTTTGCATTTGGGGTGGACAATCGCGATGGTCTGGAACAATCGCGATGGTCTAGGACCGTCGTGATGGCTCAGGTGAATCGTCACATGGCATGGTAAAATCGCGATGGTCCGAGGGTGCGACGCATCCGGATGGTCTAAAGTGAAGCGTCACAATGGTCAAAAGTGAACAATCGTGATGGTCTAATCAGCGAGCAATCACAATGGCATCGATCAATGGTCAACATAACAATCGCGATGGCATGAGCCTGTCGTGATGGTCACGAGGCATGATGGCTTGAGCCAATCATGATGGTCCAACTTTCGAGGCATCACGATGGCGTACCTGGTATCATCGCAATGGTCTGGCTTGACACGTGGTAGGATCGTCATTATGGCATGGGCCAATCGCGATGGCGTGGGGTTGACGCGATCCTTGCGATAGTCACGGACCATCACGATGGCTCAATTGAACCATTCCAATGGTGTGAGACCGTCGCGATGGTCCAGTCGAGCCATCATGATGGTTGCGATGGTGTGACACAATCGTGATGGCGTGAGCCAATTGTGATGGTCCACCAAAATGCAAATTTTTGAAATGCGTTTGTGGATTCGTGTATGCACTAGTGTCGCCTACCTCATGGTGTGGTCGCTTACCAAAAATGCCGAACTTGGCAGACCATCGTGATGGTTTGACACACACAACAGATTCTGACAAAAAGTGGATTTTTTACCTTTTGGAAGCTTTCCTGCTGCTCTAGAGCACTGTACCTATAAGAAAACTCATATATATATATATATATATATATATATATATATATATATATATAGAGAGAGAGAGAGAGAGAGAGAGAGATTAAAAACACAAGATTGATGCAAAAAAGAAAACAAAAAAACATACAAAAAAACTTAATCGATTGATAGATAGAGAGAGAGAGGGAAATGAAATGAAATGTTGGTTAATGTTTGACAAGAGAGAGAGAAAGAGATAGAAATTGACATGTAATGAAATTTTGGTTGGCATTTGAGAGAGAGAGATAGAGAGAGGGAGAGAGAAGAGAGGGAGAGAGAAGAGAGGGAAAGAGAAGAGAGGGAGAGAAATTGGAACGTAATGAAATTTTGGTTAGTGTTTGAGATAGATAGAGAGAGAGAGAGAGAATAGAGAGAGGGGGCAGAGAGAGAGAGAGAAAGATAGAGAGAGAGAGAGGTAATAGAGAGAGATTTTGGGCAAAGTACAACATTCTTACTTCCCAAAAGATGGTTCAGTTAGAGCTACACATAGATTGCAACTTGTTCATAATGATGTTTGTGGTCATATGCAGACCCTTCATTTGGGATTCACCTATACTTCATGACTTTTGTTGCTGACTTTTCAGGGCATGCATGGACGTATCCATTGAAAGAAAATTCTAAAGTGTTTATGTGCTTTAAATAGTTCTTGATTATGGTTGAAAATGTCTCAGTAGGTAAAATGGCCTCTTTTCTGAGCGGGGGAGGGGGGACATATCTCCTCTAAGTTACTACATTTCTATTTGAGTGTGGGGTGAAACATGTATAGTGCCACATAGACATCAAGAAAATGTATTGATTGAGAGGAAGAATAGGTCTCTCATGGAAATGGCAAGGTGTATGGCCAAAAGTCAAGCTTTACCACATAGCTTTTGGCTCAAGGTTGTTATATGTGCATCATCTTTACAAAACATGTGTCCCACTATAATATTTTAGTCTATCACTCCATATGAGGCTTAGTATGGTTGCAATCCATCTATTGCTCATCTACATGTTTTTGCTTGTCTAGCATATGCATTAGTTCTTGAACAACAACACAAAAAATTGGATGATAAAGCACTGAAAGTATCCAACTACCATACAAAAGTATCCAACTACCATTTGGCCTTTCACATGGACACTAATGACAACAATCTCCCACTAAAGGCCAATATGGCCAAAGTGAGTATAGGAGAAAAATAAAGAATACCTAAGCATAAGTATACAAACTATACCTCCCCACGTGATGGGCATGCTACACAGTATACAAGTAATTGTGTAAGATCATGAATCAAGTAACCCCTATCAAGTGACAATAGTGTCAAAAGCTATCTTGTGGTAGACCTTTAGTCAAAGCATCTGCAAAATTATCTCAAGTATGAACCTTCTCAAGAATAATGCACTCAGTGGTTAAGTAGTCTCTAATGAAGTGATACCGCACCTTAGTGTGGTTGGTCTTTGCATGATAGACCAGATTCTTAGCCAATGCAATGACGCTCTGACTATCACTCAGCAAATGAGGTGCATGTTGAGGTAAATCCATATCACAAGCAAGACAAGAAAGCCACAATGCTTCCTTACATGCCTCACTTGCTACAATATACTCTGCTTCTTTGGTAGAGACAGCTATATATTCTTGAAGACGAGATCTCCAAGAGATAGCACCTCAAACAAAATTAAAAATGTACCCTGATGTAGACTTACAATTATCTACACAACCAACATAATCAAAATCTGTGTAATCAATAATGGATCCTGTCCCTCTACCTAAGCCTAGACACTTGTAAAATCATCTTGACTGCTTCCCAATGCTTCTTGCCTAGATTAGACATATATCCACTCAAAACTCTCACTGCAAATGCAATTTCTAGTCTTGTAGTTACCATAGCATACATGAGACTACCAACAACATTCTGATAAGGAATTTTGGTCATGAATTCCTTTTCCTGATCTGATTTTGGGCAATCATCCTTGATCAATCTTACATATGTGGGTAAAGGTGTACTCAATGTATTTCCACTCTCCAATTGAAACTATTAAGTACTTTGGAAATGTACTCACTTTGAGACAAGTATATGCATCTTTTACTCCTATCAAGAGTAATGCGAATAAGAATGTGTTTGGAATCTCCCAAATCCTTCATACCAAATGTCTAACTCAACTTCTTTTTGAGAATTGACAAGCCATAAGAGGACTTCCCAACAATCAATGTATCATCCATTAAAAAAAAAAGATTCAAGCATATGAAGCTACCATTTAAGCATCTCTTTGTGTAGAGACAATGACTCTCATTTCTTTGACAATAGCCTTGAGATTTTATGAAAACATCAAACTTTTGGTACCATTGTCTAGGTGACTGTTTAAGCCCATATAAGCTCTTCTTCAACTTACAAACTAGACTTTCTTTGACAAGAACTACATAGCCCTCTCATTGTTCCATGTAGATCTCATCTGTAAGATCTCCCTGCAAGAAAGAAGTTTTCACATCCATTTGGACTAGCTCTAAGTCGTCCATTGCAACAAATCCAAGCAACATACAGAGGGTAGTCATCTTGACCGCCAGAGTGAAGATTTCCCCAAAATCAACACCATGTTGTTGCTTAAGACCCTTTGCAAAGAGTCGTGCTTTATACTTTGGAGAAGCACTATCTAATGTGAATTTCAACTTATATACCCATTTACATGGTAAAGCTTTTGTGCCCTTTGGCAAAGGTACTAAATCCCAAGTACAATTCTTATGAATAGAATCCAACTCACTCTTCATGGAATGCTTCCACTTGACATGATCCTTTGTCTACATGTACTCTTTATAGCAAGAAAGCTCACCAACATCTATTAGCATAACAAAATCCAAACGTGGAACATATCTATCAAGTGGATGTCAAACATGTGTAGAGTGTCTCAATGGTTACTAAAAATGAACATTTGCAGACTGATCTGATTGGACATTCTCTTGAACATCCCTATGTGCAGCATCTTTATGCATGCTAACTAGAGGACTAGTCTCCTCAAACACCACTTTTCTCACTTCAACCTCCTTAATGGGCTGTTTATGCATCTTAAAATCATTGAAAATGACATCACTACTTCTAATCATTGATCGTGTTTTTAGGATCCCATAAGCGATATCCAAATTTTCCTTTTCAACCATATAAAAAAAAACATTTCTTTGACTTATGGTCCAACTTTTGTCTAAGATTCTTGGGTATATGAACATATGCTTCACACCCAAAAACTCAAAGATGATCATAATATGGTGGCTTCCCTATCCATAACTCTTGTGCCACATTTAGACCTTTGTGAGTACAAGGTGAAAGGTTAATCACGTGAACTACAATCAATATTTCTTTTGCCCAAAAGCCTTGTGAAAGGTTTGCATGATGCAGCATAGAAACTACTCTATCCTGAATAGTTCGATTCATTCTTTCAGCTACATTATTCTGTATTGGCGTATAAGGAGCTGTAAACTCTCTACAAATTCCTCTAGACTGACATAAAAGGCTGAATTCATATGAGGTATACTCACCCCCATTATCTGAATGTAAAGCTTTGAGCTTAGTTCCTTTTTCAGTCTCACTCTCACTCATCTATTTTTGAGTCTTAAGGTGTGTATGTTAAGGTTCATCTGTTGGAAGATCATGTAATGGAAGCCCTTTGCAATTAAAGTACAAAACAACAAACAATGCCAGGATTGGTTAAATTACTCGTACCTCACACCACCCCGCGGACCACCCACGGTTGGATATATGATGGAAACGATTCACCACTAGTTCCCTCGCTTACGATGAATGGATGATGTAGCAATGCATATGACTATCAAAATCCTTGACATGATACAAATAGTATTCAAAGTCTTCCGTCGCATCAAGGCACCACACGTGAACACCCTAGGATTCGAGCATGGCAATCAAGATTTAGCATATGATATGAGTACGACACCATCGCTTCGAGTGTGTTGTGCATGGCACTCTCGCATCAAATATTTACCAGTGTGCTATAAAATAACCTTCGAAGAAATGTTCACTATCGGTTTTTAGGAGTATCACTCAAAGGTGTTCATCAGCAGGCCCACCCATCTACTCCAACTATTTGCCTATGAACAACTAGTGTACTCCATGCACTACAGACTCCCACCACCAGAGGAACCTCAGCCCATAGATTGGGAAAAACTTGAAGCACATCTTGCAAGAGGTATCCGCATTTCATAGCACACCCTCGCTCATGACCTCCTACAAAACTATATCCGATAGACCCCACAACAAGGTTCTATCGAGGATGACAGAAGCAAGAGGGAGGGGGTGTTGGCAGTAGCCAAAGGCACAGACGTCGAGGAAGCATGTAAAGACAAAGCACAACGAAGTAGTGGGGAGTCAATCATATTATTTTTCAAAGAAATATATTTTATATTACTTTTCAAAAACTCTCAACAGTGATTTTCATCACTCTTGTACCATATGTAACATAGAACAACCAGTTTTGTAATTCATAGCTTCATTTTGTGCAAGCTAAGGAGTCCTCAAGCTTGAGGAGCTTAGGTAGAACGAGCCTACCAATTTTGGCTATGTTTAGACATCGTTTAGACCTTCAAATAGCACCTAGAACCTATTTTTTACCTATGACGGTCACTATATGTGAAACTAGACAAAACTAGTATAAAAACTATAAAAATAGGTAGAGAGCTCATTATTTAAGTTAGTTAGTGTTGGTTAGTGTGAGCTTAGAGCTATTTTAAGCTTATAATCAAGATCTTCATTAATAGAGTCTATTTTCCTACCTTCCATTGTGTCTTGCTTGTCTCATACTTGTGTGTGTGTGTGTATGTGTGTGTGCATCTCTATGCTTCTCACCTTCACTCTCACTACATCTCACATTCACGATCTTCATATCACTCCTATCTCTTCCGTGGATTGACATTAAGGAGGTGGAGCTTCTTAACGTGGTACTTACCATTGTGCTAGAGCAACAAAGTCATTATTGGGGTTAAAACAAGTTGGCTTTTTATTTATAAAACATGCGGTCATAATAGGCACCCATATAATCGTTGGTATAGTTATTAGTTTGCATTTTTTCAAGCATCTTCCAAAGGTCATATCGACATCATGGATGATTGTCGGTATGGCTAGCATCGGTATGAACCTAATCTATAGTTGTGAGAATTAGTGGATGCTTAGACTTAAGCAAGAGAAATCTTTGTGTAAAATCCCATGGGTAGTTACTTAAAGCTTTAATTAAAGAGGAATCTAAATGCAAGAAGTAATAAAACTCCTGTCTCTACGAATTGGTTGAGTAAACACTCTAAGTCTTGAATATAAGGAATTCAAGTAACTTGGAACTATATTTCTTTTCTTTTAAAAACCTTCAAAAAGAAGGATGGATGTTTACTTCCATCAAATGCTTTCAAAGCTTTCCAAACAAATTACATGCCAAGATAAGATCTTTGAATGATCTGATATCGAAGAACTTGAAACCTAGTGAAGATTAAGATAAAGGCAATTCCTTGACTACAAAACTATTGAGATTTTGAGTAAGAAGGTACTCTATATATAGATCTTTCGGAATTCAGGATAAGTATCACTTCATGTCAATGTGAATATACAGTATGATGCGATGGGACCTAGATTCTATACTCACATTGATGTAGGAAAGATGGTGTGGGACATCAAACCATGAGATGATAGGTAGTGTTTAGTCTTAGGGTGATTCTTGAAGTTAGATTGAATTCCTGAGGGAATTGAAACGTCAAAGGTGGATTTCAAGTTCCAAGGTGTTCAATACGATGATCCAAAAGAACACTTCAAGAATAAGCAAGTTAGAAGATCATGAAGTAATTAACTTCTCGGATCTTCATTCAAAATTCAAGTATGACAAGCATAATCTTACTTGAATTGTGAACACTTCAAGGTAAAATGTTCATATAAAAAATATTCAATAAATTTTTGAAGAAATAGAACTTACAAATGATTCTTTCAATCAAGGTTAGTTAGGTTAAGTTAATCCAAGTTTAAAGCACCCAATCGATAGTAAAACTCAATGAAATCAATCTCTTGACTTATAGCAATGCATAAGGATTACATTCCAAGTAAAGAGTCTCAAAAGTAAAGATCAACTTGGTCCTAGATAAAGCATTAGTGTTTTGACTAGAGTTGAAATGTCATCAATGGAAGCTCACTGAGTCAACACATCAATTTTTTATACCATGTTAGTGTTTATTGGCTAGATAAGATTATAGTTTTACTCCTAGAATCTTTATGAGAAACAATTTTAATCTTTTAAAAGATAAATAAAATGATTCAAAACCTTGAATTGAATAGATCTTTGAAAAGTCAAAATTTTTGCACCACATTGAGCTAGGCTCATATCAAATGAAATATCTTAGAGTTTCTTCTTCTTGCTTTCCAAAATGTTTCAACTTGACTTGTATAGAGTATCTCACTCTTTTCAGTAAAGGTCAAGGCTAGTTGGTTGGAACATGTAATTGAATTAAATATCATAGATAGATGTTCGATGCAAAAACCATTCAATCTTGAAAGATGCTAAGTCCAAATTGACTCATCCATCTAAGTTTGCTTCAGGCAAAGTGCTTATCAAAAAATGCAAATAGATAAAGAAGATTTTCACAAGTCCTCTATAAGAGTTTTGAACCTTCTTAAAGAGAAAAAAATTAGTAATCGGTCATAGATTTGACCAAGAAATTAAGCTAAGTCTTTGAGAAAAGTTTCCTAAGTCAAATGAAATCCATTTAGAATTCGCTTTGTTCTAGTTCAAGTAAAGGTTGAACAAAGTTGTATGGAACACTTCATTTAACATCCTATATTTTTAACCCTAGTCAAAGAAACTAGTCCACCATTTGGGTAATAGATCAAGTAGATATTGGTTGGAAGTGACCATGTTATGAATATCTAAATTAGATATTTGGGTGAATCTAAAGTTATAGTTCATCTTAAACCAAATTCAAATGAAATAGAAGTTATCAAACTCTTGTTAGGGATAAGAAATCCCATGCTAGTTGCTAGTTCCATGCACTAATATTGTCCAAGAATGGATCATTCTTCAATCCACCCATTTCACTTGTTAGTTCTCATATGGGACAAAGTGAAAATGGCTTATTGGGTGGGGATGATTTCTAATCACTCCTGTCATTCATTCCACACTTTGCACTTGGTTAAGCTTACCAAAGTGCAGACCTAGATGGTATCTTGAATTATTTAGGCATATATCATATAATAGATTCCTTTCTATCCATTTGGAATACAAGGTGAATCCCACCATAGAGATGAAATCATGTTCTTCTAGACTAGAACATGAGGCTAAAGGGTATGCCTATAGTGTTCCATATATCGCTCTATTTTTTAGACAAAAATGTTTTCCAAGGGGCAATAATATTATAAAGTAGTCCATGAGCATCCAATTGGTTGAGACAAATCTGAAATCAGACATCCTTTGGTCATTCTCATGTAGGTCCAAATATCTTGAAATTAGACATTTGGAGTATTAAATAAGTAACCCACTTAGGCTGGTGGTTAAATCTCAAGGATGGAAGGAGGATGTTTTGGGTTCAACCCCATGGGGAGCATGGGGAGAGAGTTTTGCCCAAAGAGCTATAGGGCCTTATATAAGCATCCACTCCAGCCAGCAAGAGTTAACTTGAGTCCAAAGAGACTTAACTCAAGTGGTGATTGCACCTACCACTAGTGGACTCAAGTGAAAGGTTTTAAAGCAATGGTGGAGATTGCACATTGCATTTCTAGTTAATCCATAGGTCAATATTAATTTGAAGAGATATATATAGAGGCATAAGATTGGAAGAAGATTCGTCTCTCTAGCACATGGTGGTCCTTATGCTCTATCTTCTTCAAAATGAGAATCGAAGGCTTATGAGAATGCTCAAAAGCTTCAATTCCATGTGGAATAATCCCACATACTATACGAAAATACCTCTAAAAGCCTCTATAATGAGCTTGCTGGCCTTTTCTTCCAAGACAAAGAAGAGGGAGCAATTTTCCATTTGTGCTTGCCACCAATTAGGCTCCTGTTTGGGTGCTCGATTGGCACGTGGTCATCTTTGAATGTGAAAGGGTACCTTGGGGGAACCTTAATGTTGTATAATTCATGGGTTCATAAGGCTAAATGTATGGATTCTAAAGGTTAGAATATAATATACATTTGCCTTGGTTTAGCCCTTGAATTACCCTTGGAACATGCTTGAACCTTTGGCTTGAACCCTTGGTTTTAACCCTTGGGATATTTATTCATATGATCTCCCAATCGAATTTTTGTGAACTTTAGGCTTGATTTATCCTAAAGTGCAAGAACCTTAGTCTTGGGAGAAGTTTCTCTAAGTGCCACCTTGGGGTGTACATGAGAGAAGAATCTCATTTTATTTAGAAGGAATATGATAGAACTTGGGAACATAGAAGGCATGTGATCACCATCAGGAAGGTGTCCACATGAGGGACACTTGCCTGGACACTTGGCCAAACCCAAGGACATGCACCCCCTTGGCCTAGAGGTATATAGATGTGTGGAATTGGATGGGTGGAGATGTGCGTTCTCTTGCTATGGGTAGTCTTTGTTTGTTAGTTTTGATGGTTATATTTATTCGTAGGATTTTCTAGACTTCATTGTATTACATTGGTACCATAAGCTAATTGCTTTTAGCCTTTTGTGGCTCATCTCATTTTCTTGTACTTGTTGTGTGAGTTTGTTCTTCACCATGGAGACGAGCATCTAGTTCTCCTTGAGAACAGGACTAGCAAAATAGTTCTCATGTGACTCCCTCCTATGGAGGAGAGCCAAAGCACCTTTCTCAACTCATTGAAATGGGTACAAAGCTCCAATAATAGTCCTATCAAGCTCTCAAGCACCCGTTCTCTCTTCATGAGAGTGCTAAATGAGCAGAGAGAATCCACACATTCCTCTTGATTTTGATTTGTTGGAGACTCATACTTCCTTTAGATATAGAGTTCTCTTGGATTATTTTACATTTTCCCACCTCCTGTTCATAGTTGTGGCCACGCAAGGATTGTCATTTTTCTCTTAGCTTGATTATTTGCAAATAAGGACAATCATGAGCCTACCTTATTTCTTGGAGATGACCATGAGTAACAAGATGTCCTCACATGGACCTTGGGGAGAATCTTAGATTATTCTAGACTTGTATGGGGAAGTACTTCATTACTCCCTTTTGTTTATTTTGTTTGAGCATGTTATGTAGAGATTTATTTGCATGTATATAAATTAATGATTAAAGTCAATGTATATATGCTTCTTGTAGGAGCATGGAAGGCAAAATCCATATAGGATTGTGTAATGAGAAGTTTATACTTCTATTGCTTTCTCATATTAAACATGCATTGAACTCCTCATATGTGTGATGTGCCAAGCCCATCATGTGATGGAAACAATGCATGTCTCATAGTTCACAAAGTACTTTCGCGATAAGAGATATGATAAAGTATCCATTTAAAATAAGTGACGTCTTTTCCTTCTTATGGATTGTATATGTATGTGAAATTCACTAAATAAATCTTTGAGCTCATCTCATATTTAACACACAATTAAATGGTATTTCATATACGAGTGCAAGTATACATTTAGGCATCTCTAAAACTCTTAAGAATATGGTCAGGCATACAAGTAAGTATGTATATATGGAAGGAAGGACTTTAGAGGTGGAATGGCCCAACCTTGCATCCTCAAATTTGAAGTATCGAAATGGACAAGCTTCCTCTTGCAATGGACCAAAGGACGGACGTAGCAACCATGAAGATAAATACCATTTCCACTTCTTTCTCATTTATGTTTCCTTTCTTAGCCATGCAAAACATAATGCATGTAGAGATGCATTTCAAACAACTAGGGGGTCTTGATGCTCATTAAATGGTGCATAGATTGAATTATTAAGTGATGCACTAAAGGCATAAATAAAAAGAAAGAGGTTTTTCATTGGCATGGAATGGACTTACCACATGAAGAGTGTTGATAGTTTAACAATTGAATGTTCATTATTGCATGGCATGAATAGAAATTTTGCGCATACATACATATAATGGAATTCCAAGTGTGAACTCCATGCATAATTTAAAGAGAGGCTCAATTCTTTGACCTTATGCATGTGAAGTATCTTCAGAAAGATGCATAAGTATTCGACATACATTAAGTATGCACAATAGCTCATGGTATCACATATGCATGGTTTTATGTCTAATACAAAGAAGATATTTTCAGTAATCCCTGAGTAAGAGCTAAACTTGTCTACATGAAGGTGAAACTATAAATTGGATGGTATGGGACATCTAGGTTTACACTATCACTAAAGTGAATTTGGTGGTATGGGACACCTGATTTAAGGATAATGGAAGCTTGAACTCAAGGATATTTCATGACTTTTTTATTGAAGTTGAAAGAAAATACAAATGAGAACCAATAAAGCTCCAATTAGGTTAGAAATTGGATAAGCATCAATTTCCTTGAAGCCTATTGCTTTTGAGGATCATAAATATGATAATTCTAAGTGAAACGTACTTTCCTTAATCTTATGGTAAAAGTTTAGGAATGCATATGACATGACATCAAGTACCCTATGTTTGAAATAGAAACTCAAATCAAAGTAATAAACAGATATGCAAGAAGGGTATTCATTGAAGAATTCCAATTTGGCACTAACCAAACGTAAGCTATCCAACAATTTCAAGCATATCCATATTAAGGTACTTGAGAGTGCATAAGATGGACCAAGAAATTATTCATGAGAACTTACTTAGGTCAAAGGGATGACATAACTTGCTTGGGCCAAAGGGATGACATATAATTGTTAATCCTTAAGAGAACAATTAAAGGTTTAGAGAACATCAACAAGATGTTAAAGATCGAAGCAAGATGAAAACTCATCAAGGTATGAATTAAAGATCCCCAACAAATCGCATGGGTAAATGTCAAGCAAGAAGTAGCGATCCAGAGAAGAAAAAACTTGCTTTTATTACAAGTCAACTTGGCTAGAGGAACTTTGAGAAAGCCGTGTCCTAAATTGTTCAAAGAGATCAAACCCTTAATGGTTTGATAAATTGGTCAAAGAGTTCATGCGAAGGAAAATTTAAAGATTGATAATATTAATTGGCATAAGGTTTAGAAACCTTCGCCTTTGCTCTCATGAATATGATGCCAAGGAATTCCAAGATAGAATTCATGATAATAGGGAATGATTAGAGAACATTGAAAAGGATAAAAAAGGTGGAAAGGTGAATAATGTTGTTCTATGGATTGGGGAAAGAATTCATTGGTATGGGACAATGGAAAATAACTCCCGTTGAGGATCTTCTTTGATGGCCAGAGAGGAACTAAACTCAAGATCCGATAGGAAACATCAAGATAACACTTAAAGATAACACCACATGAAAAAAAGATTTTAAGTTCATAAAGCGGTTTATCTACTTGAACCATATAAGTACACATGGTTGTATTTATGAAAGGGTAAATGAAATAAGGTTGATATTTACCTTGGGAAAAGGCTATCCTTTATCCTCTTAAAAAGATACATTCTTTTAAATAGAATCCATAGCCAACTTTAGATGGTACAATAGATAAGAGGATAAGAATTTTAGGGATTTTTTCAAGTTAAACTGTTATCAAGATCTTGTTAATGCACACATAGAGGTTACAGATGTAGAAAACACACAAAAAAATAGACGCGCCAGGAGACGAGATAGAACATAGTATTGGGTGCAATCTCCTCCCATGCACTCTGTTTCGACAATCCATAGAGTGCATGTATTTATAGGAATTTTTTATTATTTCAAAATAGTGGCTACATGAGAGCGGCTTTAAAAAGCATATGTGAAAGTAAAAGTTCATAACTTTTGCAGAAAGCCTTTGCTTTTAATATCAGAAATTGCAGTATACGATGACCCTTATTCTAACCACTACTTTACTAACTACTTCTAAAAATAGTACCCTCTACGTGGGTTTATTTACAAACTATATAAATTATCAATTGGATTATTGATGTCCATCCTTTCATGCCTTTCACACCCTCACAAACCTTCAGCTGCTATATCAAAAACACCAAAACACATTAATACATTAATAAATTAACACGCCACTAAGGATGGACATCAATAATCCAATTGATAAAATAAAAATAAACATGGATGGCCAGTCACATGTTCATCACTGAATGAAAATAAGCATGTTCCATGTAAAAACACATGCATGGAAATGTTCATGAAAGAATTACATTAATGTGTTTGTTCATGATATGCAGAAATTAAGTGGTCATAATGGGGTGTTAATTGTGTTTTATGTATCCACATTATTCAATAGAGTGATTTTTGTACTTTACTAAATGTCGATGATATTGAGTACCTATGCATGTAGTAGTGACATCATGATCAATTATTTTCTCAAGAACTAAGATTTCAAATTGTTCTTCAATTAAAGGAGGGTCATCAAGAAGTGGAGTGAGTGGTAAAGTTCCTTTAAATGGTTTAAGTAAACTAATATGAAAAGATTTATGTATATTACAATGAGATGTTATATCTAGTCTAAATGAATTATCATTAACTTTTTGTGTAATGTGAAACAGTACATAATAGCATGGTGCAAGTTTAATGTTAGGATGCTGCAAAATATTTTTAAGATGTCTTTTAATGATACGCAACCATACATGATCAATTTCCTTGAATTCCTTGGCTAATCATTTTTGTATTGATATTACGTGTGTATCGCTCTTGACCTTTCCTAATGTGCTCGTGAACATCGTGAAGTATATAAATGTGATCTTGAGCAATAGAATCAGCCATCGGAATGTCGATTTGGGTGAGTGACATGGGAGTGGGAAGCTTTTTGCCATAAACAATTTCAAAAGCTGCATGACCAGTAGTGGTCTGTGTGGTGTTATTGTAAGAAAATTGAAGCAATGGAAACTTTTCATCCCAATCACTAGGATTATCTAATGAATAACAATGCAATAAATCAAGAATATTACTGTTTGTAGCCTCACTTTGTCCATTACTTTTGAGATGAAATGCAGAGCTAAAATCTATTTTAGAACCAAAATGTTGAAACAAGGCAACCCAAAAATGATTACAAAATCTAACATCACGATCAAATAATATTACTTTAGGAAATCCATGATGTGGGAAAATGCATTTAATGAGTAATTTTGCAGCCTAAGGTGCATATAAAGTTTTTCTACAAGGAATGAAATATGCATATTTACGAAACCTATCAACGATTGTCCAAATCATATCATTATGTGATGAAGTGATAGGAAGACCTGTGATAAAATCCATAGAGATTTGTTCCCATGGTTCGTTTGGAATGGGGAGTGGCATTAGTAATCCAAATGGTTTACCATGATGACGTTTTACATGCTGACATACAATGCATTGAGAAACATAATGTGCAATATCTTTTTCCATGTGTGGCCAAAAGAAGAAATCTTTGCATGCAGAAATGGTGCTCTGTATGCCTCTATGACCCATGTAAGATGGTTCATACATTTCTTTGATGAAAAAATCTTTTAAATCTTGGGTTATACACAATCTATGTTGAAAATATAGTAAACCATGATGAAATGTATAATGTTCGTCAGATAAAGATGCACCGTTGTTAAAGTCATGCCATGCACGTGAAAACACAAATCAGATGCATAAGTGGAAATCATTTCTTGAAAAGAATGAATTTGGATTGCATAAATATTATGCAAAACAACAAAATGTGAAGGAAAACCGCTAAGAGCATCCGCTACAACATTAGCTTTACCAGGTTGATATTGGATCATGGGTTGGAAATTTTGAATGAATGAAGCCCATTTAAGATGCCGATCAGAGATTAAGGGTTGATTTAATAAATGATTAATAGCTTGTTGATCGGTTTTGATTAAGACCTCAGAGCCCATAAGATAGTGTTTCCAAATTTTCAAAGCATGCACAACCGCTAACAATTCTTTATCATATGTACTATAATTCTTTTCTGAGGGCTTAAGCTTCCTACTCTCAAATGCAATAGGATGATCATTTTTCGTTAAAATAGCACCTATTCCTAAACCACTAGCAAGTAACAACATGAAAGGGTCGTGAAAAATCGGGTAACTATAAAACAAGTGCATGTTTGAGTTTTTCAAAGGATTGTTGTCGGGTAAGTCCCCATGCAAATTTTATTTTCTTTTTCAATAAAGGTAAGAGGCAGTGCTAAATAAGAAAAATTTTGAACAAACTTCCTATAGAAACTAGCCAACCCAAGAAAAGAATGAACATCATTGATTGATTGTGGTGTAGACCATTCTACTATCACTTTAATCTTTTTTGGATCCACATGTGCACCTTCACTTGAAATAATATTTCCTAGATATTCTAGCTTACGTTGAAAGAAGTAACTCTTTTTAGGATTAGCGTAAATTGTGTTCTCTCATAGCAAATGAAAAGTTGTTTTAAGATGCTTCTCATCCTCACTATCATTCTTACTGTAAACAAGTATATCATCGAAGAATACAAGAACAAAAGCTTGGTAATCAAGAAAAATGTTGTTCATCATTCATGCAAATTGTAGTAGGGGCATTAGTAAGTCCAAAGGGCATTACCATAAATTCATAATGGTTGGTTTGAGTTCTAAATGTAGTCCTAAAAATATCACTTTGTGTCATACAAATCTGATAGTAACCCGATTTTAGATCAATTTTATTAAAGACACAAGCTCCTCGTAATTTATCTAAAAGATCATATATTTGAGGAATAGGGTATCTATTCTTTATTATGATCTTGTTAAGGGCTCTATAATCAATGCACATTTGATAAGTTTTATTCTTCTTCTCTACTAAGAGAACTGGTGCTCCAAATGGGGAAGAACTATGCCTTATAAGTCCTTTGTGGAGTAAGTATTTCACTTGGTTTTCTATTTCCTTTTGGTGTAGTGGGATGTTGTAGAGTAAAGAAGCACAAAAGAGGAGCTCCAAAAATTTTCAAGTTACGAGCATAAATTTTTCTTCTTGAAAATCCAATGAAACTCACTTGAAGCTATGAAAATGCACTAGAGGAGTCCTCTAGATGCATAAGCCCAAATCATTGTAGCATAACTCTTGTAAGATAGTATAAAATGGCCAATAAAAGTGTCGGTCTCTTGTGTGAAAGGACCCTTTTTAGGGCACATGTATATAAGTCACTTTGTGACTCTTGTAAAGAACTTTTTGCCATTGTGAAAGCTTAAGAAGAAATTTAAATTTGCTTCTTTCCTGCTGATTTCCTCCTTCTCCATGATCTTTCATGTGTGTTTAATGCTTGAAATGTGTGTGTATGACTGTTGTCTACCCCTTCCCATTGCTTTTGAACTGGTGTAGCGTGTGTGTGAACCATTACACATTGTAGAGCGAGTGTTGGTGTTTCTTTCCATTCACTATTTTGTTCATAACTTGAAGTGCATTTGTTTGAGATACCATCATTAGTTGCATCTCATCGAGAGCTTCGAAATGAACCTATGATTGACCATATTTGGAGTTCGAAGCTGAGAGAAAAGTTTGAATTTGTGCTTACTGTTGTAAATGGTATCGCGGCATGCATTTTTAGAGGATTATTGAGTTGGAAAGGTAGTTGAGTCTATTTACATGCATTGTAGCTTAGATACTTCACTTACCATCATGTGCATACATGTCTTCATACACTTGGTTCTTGTGGTTCCTCGGATTGATAATACACTTAGGTACACACATTTTTGGTGCCGTTGCTGGGGAAGAAACCACACATTTTTGGTGCCGTTGCTGGGGAAGAAACCTAAACAAGGTGCCTTTGTGATGGTTATTTCAGTACTTGTTGCTTCACACTCTTGGGGTGTGTGTAATGAGTTTTTAGGTTTAGGGTTAGGAGTGAGGAAGTAAGGGAAGAGTTAGGGTTAGGCAAGAGAGAGGAGTATAGTAGGGGGAAGTAGAATACCTCAAGCAAAATCCAAAAAAATTGTCAAAATTAGTTCAGTTCAGACATTAGGTAACCTAGGACTATAAAAACCAAAAGAATCAGTTCAGTTGGTCACTTGTGAGAACAAGTATCGTGAGAAGAGAAGTGATTGGTATTGTCGAGTTGGTATCGTGCTAAGGGAGCAAAAGAGTGACCTTGTGAGCCCAAAGCTTGGTTAAGGCATCCTTGAAGGTGAGTTGTATAAATTTTTATATCAAAAACACCTCTAGAACACACATGCATGTGACTTAAGTTGTTTTTGGTATCATGGCAGGACAGAGAGTTTTTTGGAAGATTTTGAGTGATATAGGAGGAGAGAGAAATAAACATTTTGCACAAAAAATTTTGGATTTTTGATCATTTTTTAGTGAGGTATCGCGATCGATTGAGTTTTGGTATCACGATACTAAAATTCCCTAGTATCGCAATACTCGCATGGTATTGTATCGTGCATGTCCACTTGAGGTATTGCGATACCATCACAGTATCGTATCATCAAATGTTGGTCATGATCATGGTCACCCGATGGTATCGTATCCCGATCCACCTAGTATCGTATCGTGTCGATCACGGAATCGTATCGTTGACTGAGCGGTATTGTATCACGTGCATGATTGGTATCGTATTGCCACTTAAGTATCATTTAAATTCTGGTATCATATATGTTGAAGCAAGATAATCATCAATGGATGATTACATGAAGTCTAGGAATGAAGAAGTGAAGAAAAGACTCAAGTTCAAAGCATGAAGTCAAGTGAAGAATAGGAAGAAATGTTATATACATTTATGTATATTAGCTTTGGAAAAATACTTCAAAATACTTTGATTTAGTGACGAGTTCATACTCATATGTGTATATATACTCATGTATAGTTGTGATATAGAAGAGAGATTAAGAATAGATGTGAGTATAGTCAATAGAGTTCAAGTTTTTTTAAGTGATGATGTGTAGAGAGTTTTCTCGTGAGATTAGCGACTAGTCTTTCCTAGAATTCTCTTAGCCTGGTTACGTGGATCGGGAAATTTTTTGTACACATCTAATTCAACTAATCAATCTATGGCCAAATTTTTATGCTCTAATTCTCTTCAGGTTGTGTGTATGACAAGTAGGAACATTCATACGTAGAAGTCTGCAAGTGAAGTTCTCAGAATCGCACGTTTTGCTACTCAAAGATTTGCTTGGATCTCAGTGCTCAGTGTAACCTTTTTTATGTTTGAGCATCCAAAATCTAAGTTAGAAGGTAAGGAAGCTTTCGCTAAAAGAATTTAGCAAAATGTGTTAGATTATGAGAGAAATCAACTTAAGAAGTTGACCACGTCAAAGTTGAACATTCATATGTAGAAGTCTGCAAGTTCTCAAAATCGCACATTTTGCTGCTCAAAGATTTGCTTAGATCTCAGTGCTCAGTGTAAAGTTTTTTATGTTTGAGCATCCAAAATCTAAGTTAGAAGGTAAGGAAGCTTTGGCTAAAACCATTTAGCAAAATGTATTAGATTCTGAGAGAAATCAACTTAAGAAGTTGACCATGTCAAAGTTGCCATTTTTGGAAGATAGTTTTTGACATAGGTTTAATCTAAGTGATCAAATTACAAATCTAATGGTTCTTTCAAGAACCAATGATCATTATGATTGTGCAAAGGTAGTATGAACATGTGTGCATCATTTGAATGATTAAAATCAAAGTCATATGAAGAGATTGAAGTTCATTTCTGAAGCAGATTGTTGAAGCTAAAGAAACCTTCACACAGAGAAGTGTTTCTTAATGAACTTCAAAGATAATGTAACTTTTGTGTAGAATTTGTTTTATTATTGATATAGAATAGTTCTTACATCAAGGTAGATCAGACATTTGGAGAATTAAAGGTCTCGAGTAGTGGTATCAGAGCAAAAAGATCAAATAAAGGTGAAGAAGAAGCAAGGAGAACCCCAACTGTTGCAGATATCAAAGATCTTGTCAATTGAAGGAGCAAAGAGTAAAGTCTAGAAGAAAACCTAAAGAAGAACAAAGGAGGGGTTCAAAGGATCAATAAGGATTAAAGATTCATATCAAAGGTACATTATATCACCATAAATCTTAGTAATTGCAGACACAGAAGTCAAGAGATGGGAGAAAGCTTGCAGATTGACAAGCTAGATAGAGAGAACTATCCAGCATGGTCCATGAGGATGGAAGCACAGCTCATGAGCAAAGATTTGATATCATTTATTACAAGAGAAGAAGAAAAGCCTGAGTCTAAGGATCCAAGTGTTCCAACAAGAGAAGAACTTGCAGAATTGAAAAATTGGATGAAGAAAGATGATCAGGCTAGGAGTATCATTTACATGGCAGTAAATGATTATCTATTACCACACATCAGAGGATTAGAAAGTGTAGCAGATGTATGGAATGCTTTGGAAGAACATTTCCAAAACACAACCAAATCAAGGAAGGCTTCACTATGGGCTGAGTTGACAACTTTCAAGAAGAAAGGTTTTCAGTCAATCTCTGATTATGTTACAAGGATGAAGGACATTGGAGATAGTTTGGAAGCAGTAGATGAAGAAATTGAAGAAGACAAGTTGGTAAGGCAAATACTTACATGTCTAAGAGGAGATGAAAAGTGGAAGCCTTTCATATCGTCTAACAAAATTATCATTGTATCATTTTACTCCTGATCTTAATAGATTGCTAGGACATATGCTAACATTTGAGCAGGACATTAAAGGAGAGAATGACAGAAGTTCAAGTCAAGCAATGTCTTCAAAGGACAAGAAGAAGCATGCTAAAAGCAAGCAAATAAATGATGAAGAAGGACCTTCAAGCCAAGTAAACTTCATGAAAGGGAAGATGGCTTTCATAGGTAAATGTAGAGGAGGTAAGAATAAAGAAAATGCTAAAGCTTGTTGGATTTGTGGAAGAACAAATCATTTGGCAAATGATTGCTAGTATAATAATCAAAATGGTGGAAGTTATAATCAAAATTTCAGTCCTAGAGGAAGAGGAGGTAGAAATCAAAGAGGCAATTTCGGAGGAAGAGGTGGTAGGACCTCATTTGCTAGAGGAGAAGCAAGGAGTTTCCAAACTCAATCCTACAACAACACCTATTACAATTATGCTTCAGATCATAAGGAAGACTTGACTCTCATCTTGAATGCAACACATGAAGTAATCAACGAAGATCAAATGGTGTTTTATATTGACTCTGGATGTAGTAATCATCTGAGTGGCAACATCTCCTTAATGACTGATATGGAAGCTAAAGTGAATGGACATACAGCTCAAACAAGAGACAACACCAAACACAAAGTTGAGAGCATTTGATCAGTGGAGACAAAGAGTGGAAGCACACTTTGAAGCAAGGTATTTTATGTTCCAACAATTCCTAAAAATCTAATAAGTGTAGGGGCAAATTGTTGAGAAGGGATATGAAGTCATATTTACAAGTGATGGCGTTTATGTTGAAGATCCAAGCCAAGGATATAAAAGCATTGTTCCAGGGAAAAAGGAAGGAAGATTATTCACTCTCAAAGTCCAAGGTAATGTGGGACATGCATTGTTTACTTATGGAAGTCAAAAGATGTCTGAATTGGATATATGGCACATGAGGTTAGGACATTTTAATGAAAGGGGAATAAAAGAGATGACAAAGAATGGTGTAGTGCTTGGTCTACCAAATATTGAAGGTCAACATATGATATACAAATGTGAGGCTTGTCATCTAGGTAAAGCTCACAAGAAATCATACAATAAGCAAGGATACAGGTATTCAAATATGCTTGAATTGGTTCATACAGATGTGTGGGGTCCTTCAAAGGACTATAGCATAAATGGATCAAGGTATTATGTGTTATTTGTTGATGATGCAAGCACGTGGATTACTCTATATGTAATCAAGGATAAATCTGAAGTGTTTGAGACATTTAAACACTACCATGCTTATGCAGAAAGAATTATAGGAAAAAATCTCAAGAAATTGAGATCAGATGGAGAGGGAGAATATTTTTTTAAGGAATTTGATGAATATATGTGGAATGAAGGTATAAAAAGAGAAGTGACTTGCATGTACTCCCCACAACAAAATGGAGTTCCAAAAAGAAGAAATAGAACTCTTGTGGAGTTTGCAAGATCAATGATGAAGCAAAAAAGTGTCCTAATTATATGTGGGTAGAAGAAATTAATACTGCAACTTATCTTGTGAATAGGTTGCCTTTCAAAGCTTTGGAGGGAAGGACTCCTTATGAAGCATGGTGGGGTAAGAAACCTACTCTTGATCACTGCAAAATATTTGGATGTTTGGCATATGCTTATGTTCCATCTCAATTGAGACATAAGCTAGAACCTAAAGCAAAAAAGTATGTGTTCATTGGTTATGATGATAAACAAATTTGATACAGGTTGTGGGTTCCATCCACAAAACAATTTCTTGTTACAAGAGATGTTACATTTGACGAGCAAAGCACATGGTTTATAAGATCAAACAATGTATGCACAAATCTTGAAGAAATCAAAAGGAAAGGAAAGTCAAAGATGAAGGTATATGAAGAAGATATTGATGATGATGTTTGTAGAAATGAAATGCAGGACAGTTATGAAGATAAACGAAGGTTTGACCAAGAAAAAAATGAAGGAGAGACTTCAAGAAGTACAAAAGTGAGAAGATCATCAAGAGAAAGAAAACAACCTACCAGGTATAGTTATGATACTTCTTTCTTGACAACCAAAGATTATGCTTACATTGTGAAGACAAATGAAGACCCATCTACATATGATGAAGCTAAAGGAAAGGAAAATTGGGAAATGCAATGCAACAAGAGTATGATGCTCTACTTGAGAATGAGACATGGGAATTGGTACCAAGACCAAAGAATCAGAAGGCAATTGGATGTAAGTGGGTGTATAAGACAAAGAGGTTTGCAGATGGAAAAGTTTTTAGATACAAGGCTAGACTTGTGGTCAAAGGATATTCCCAAACACATGAAGTGGACTATGATGAAACCTTTAGTCAAGTGGCTAAGATGTCTACAATCAGAACTATAGTTGCTATTGCTACATGTAAAGGTTGGAAGCTATCTCAATTAGATGTAAAGAACGCATTTTTAAATGGATATATTGCAAATGAAGTATACATGGAGCAACTAGAGGGTTTCAAAGAGTCAAATGGATCAGATTATGTTTGCAAGCTTAAGAGAGCTTTGTATGGTTTAAAGCAAGCTCCAAGGGCATGGAATTACAGATTGGTCAAGTTCTTGAATGAACTTGGATACCAAGCTTTAAAGGCAGATAGTAGTTTGCTAGTGAAAGCAAATGAAGGTAGATACATTTATGTGTGTATTTACATTGATGACATTATTATCACATGTACAGATGCTCAAGGGAGGATCTCAAGAAGCAAATGGAAGAGTTCAAGATAAGTGATTTGGGGAACTTGTCTTATTTTCTAGGGATGGATATTATATATACTCAACATGGAGTGTATGTTACACAAGAAAGTTATATGAAGAATCTTTTGATGAAGTTTAATATGGAGAATTGTAAACCTTCAACCACACCTTTGGCAGTTAATCATAAATTAAGCAGGTATGGAGGAGAAGAGTTCAAGGACATGAAGACATATTAGAGTTTGGTAGGTAGTTTGATATATGCTACCTTGACAAGGCCAAATCTTTCATATGCAGTTGGTGTTTTATATCAATTCATGCATTGCCCAAAGCAAACTCATTGGATTGCAGCACAAAGAGTGCTAAGATATATCAAAGGGACTCTGAATGAAGGTTTGCATTATGGATTCACTTTTGATACTACACTTAAAGTGTTTACTGATGCAGATTGGGCAAGTGGTTTAGCTGATAGAAGATCCACTCATGGTTATTTGTGTTATGTTGGAGATAAGCTAATTTCTTGGTGCTCAAAGAAGCAACATACAGTTGCATTGTCATCCACAGAAGCTGAATACAAAGGAATGGTAGAAGTTGCAAAGGAAGTGATTTGGTTGAGGACTTTATTAAAAAGTCTAGGAATTGATCAGAGTATTCCAATCATATTTGGAGACAATATGAGTTCATTATATTTAGCAACTAATCCATGCTAGAACTAAACACATAGAAATTCAATATCATTTCTTAAGAAAAAAGGTGCTTGATAAAGAAATTGGTCATGTATACACCAACAAAAGAGCAAGTGGTAGATATGCTAACAAAAAGCTTGGATGGACCAAAGTTACAAAGGTTTAAAGAGATGGCAAGTATAAAGAAGGTGCAAGTAATCACAATTGATGATTGAGGGGGAGCTATTGGAGCAAGACAATCATCAATGGATGATTACAGGAAGTCGATATGTTGGAGCAAGACAATCATCAATGGATGCTTACATGAAGTCTAGCAATGAAGAAGTGAAGAAAAGACTCAAGCTCAAAGCATGAAGTCAAGTGAAGAATCAGGAAGAAATGTTCTATACATTTATGTATATTAGCTTTGGAAAAATACTTCAAAATACTTTGATTTAGTGACGAGTTCATACTCATATGTATATATACACTCATGAATAGTTGTGATATAGAACATAGATGAAGAATAGATGTGAGTATAGTCAATAGAATTCAAGTTTTTCTAAGTGATGATGTGCAGAGAGTTTTCTCGTGAGATTAGTGACTAGTCTTTCCTAGAATTCCCTCATCCTGATTATATGGATCAAGAGATATTTTGTACACATCTAATTTAGAAGCTAATCAAGCTATGCCCAAAGTTTGATGATCTAATTCTCTTCAGGTTGTGTGTGTGACAAGTACGAACATTCATATGTAGAAGTCTACAAGTGAAGTTCTCAGAATTGCGCATTTTGCTACTCAAAGATTTGCTTGGATCTCAATGCTTAGTGTAAATTTCTTTATATTTGAGCATTCAAAATCTAACTTAGAAGGTAAGGAAGCTTTGGCTAAAAGCATTTAGCAAAATGGGTTAGATTTCGAGAGAAATCAACTTAAGAAGTTGACCATGTCAAAGTCGCCATTTCTGGAAGATAGTTTCTACCATAGGTTTAATATAAGTGATCAAATTAGAAATCTAATGGTTCTTTTGAAGAAATAATGATCATTATGACTACAGAAAGGTAGTATGAATATGTGTACATCATTTTAATGATTAAAAATGGAGTCATATGTAGAGATTGAAGTTCATTTCGGAAGCAGACTGTTGAAGCTAAACAAAACTTCACACAGAGAAGTATTTCTTAATGAACTTCAAAGATAATGTAAATTTTGTGTAACGTTTGGTTTATTCTTGATAAAGAAGAGTTCTTACATCAAGATAGATCATACCTTTGGAGAATTAAAGGCCTCCAGCAATATCGTGAGCCATTCCTGTATCGTATCGTGAGTTACCTCAATATCATATCATGTTTGTTCCGGTATCATATCGTGTATTGAAGAAGTATCGTATCATCGACTATTTTGGTATCCTATCGTGGGTTGCAGAGGTATCATATCGTGTGCAAGTCCAGTATTGTATCATGCCACTCAATGGTATTGTATCCTCAAAAACTATTGGTATCCTATCGTACCAAGTCTGGTTTCGTATCGTCTGCGTGGTATCGTCAAGAGTGGTATCATCTAGAATGACCCAAGCTATTTGGAGGCAAAATTTGAAGTGATTGAGGAGTGAATGAAGGGGAAGTAGAGAACAGATATAGGCCTAAAGGGATGAATGAACTTAAGATCAAGACGGGTGGTAAGTAGTCGTAGAAGCATCATTTCATTGGTAGGAAATGCAACCCAAGCGAGCCATCACTCAATATATGTGGACACCTCTAGTGAATCAGAGGAGGAACTACCCATGGCCTCAGAGGACATGCATGGTTATGTTCCTAGGGAGAACTTTATGTCAACCGTGGAGGGTGAATAGTCCACCTCTCTGCAATATGTGTCGACTAATCGGCAAGGAATCCCTATTTACCTTGATGGTTTAAATAGTTTTGTTACAAGAATGGTAAACTCTACTGAATCAACAATAGTGCCTAGACCCATAGTGAAGTACAAGGGAGGAGTGTACATGGATAAGTTAGGTCAAATCTACGTAGTGACAAAAAACCCAGATCAGATCAATGAGAGAGGATAACTAGAAGGACAAGGAAACTTTATGTCAATCATGGAGGGTGGTAAACTCTATTGAATCAACAATAGTGCCCATACCCACAGTGAAGTACGAGGGAGGAGTGTACATGGATAAGTTAGGTCAAATCTACGTAGTGACAAAAAACCCCCATCAGATCAACGAGAGAGGAGAACTAGAAGGACAAGGAAACTCGGGTAGAACTAACCCTAAAGAACTTGTGACTACCCCAAGGGGCAAGTTTGTGGTGACTCGAGTCTTGAGAGGGAATTTGATACCTCAAGATTATTACCTATTCGATGTATATCTGATTCAAGGGTCAGATCTACTGTTACATACATATTCTCCCATACGAGGACAAGAAGTGAGCCCAATGACCATCTATGAATTAAAGGATCTAAAAGATGAGTCTAGAGTCACATACCTAGACCAAAGCATAGAAGATATTGGCTAGTAGATGTAGTAGATAGGTCTCAATTGAAATATATGGGGTTGCATGTATTCCCTCCTCGAGAGCATGCAACTATCTCAAACAACCCTTTTCGAACTCACTAAGGAACAGAGAATACAATGTCAGGACAAACAAGCCAACGAAGTATCCCCAACCGAACACATGTAGTTCGTAATGCCGGGGACACATTCACACAACTAAACAAATGTAGGGATAGGTAGCATGAACTATCCACCCATTAGACCAAGGCCAAAGCTAGGTGTGCAACCAGGAATGCATCCAATTAGAACATAAATTCTTGTGATGCCCAGACAACCAGAACCTGTAAGAAGGCTGAAACTGATTCAAGTTGCTAAATGTATGAGAAATCACAATGATGGAACGGGAGAACCATACAACCACATAGCCAAGTTCAAGCAAGTATTACGAGTCAAACAAGTGGACGATTTCTTTGTGCAGTATGAGTCCTTTGGATTGACCCTTATAGGAATGGCTTTGACTTGGTTTCAACCATTGGATCCAAATCAATTTGGAAATATTGAGCAATTTTTCCAAGAGTTCATTGGAGAATTCACTAAAAGAGGGATTAAACACAACTCGTCGTCCTTAATCCATACTTTCAAACAAAACCCAAATGAAACCATAAAAACAGCGGCCCGAAGATTTAACCAATATGTTGATAGATGCCCAGCAATAGAAAGGCCCTCCCAGTAAAAAATGATATCATTATTCTTGGATGGATTGATTAATGGAACATTGAGAACCCTAGTTTATGTAAAACAGCTCGAGACATTGAGTGAGTGTCTTCAGGAATGCATTGACCTAGAAGAAAAACTAGTTGATGACCTCAAAAGTACACCAAGCTCTGCTAAAGCAAAGGACACTAGGAGTACAGTGATGACTAGCTCTAGTAATGTGGAGCTCGAACTAGCAAAATTGGTAGCCAAGAAGTTAGGATTCCATGAGCAGATGAATTACCAGAGCCCACCAATGAGAATACCAATGTTACGGAGATGAAGCCTATGTGGTTGAGATCACCCATCTCATATGTGTGCAAGAGGAGGAGTAGGCATGCCTCAAGCTTATCCATACAATAGGCAGCCACCACAAGGACCCAATCTGTACTGCCATATTGAGTAGAAATACATCAATCATACTATTGGAAACTGCCCATTTAACAGGCAATCGAGGCCAGTGAATCAATCCTAGTATAGGCCTTACAGATACCCTCCCAGAGAACAAGGAAGAGAAATCTTGAGATATGAACCCTATCCAGGCCCACTAGGAGCACCCAGACCTTATGAACAAGGAGGATATGGACAACTGCTACCAGTATTAAGACAACAACCACCCCTTCCACAAAATGTAGTGCCAGTCAAATACACTCAACTAGAGGAGAACATGGAAAGAGCCATAGTACCAGCTATACCATTAGGTAGTACAAAAACAACGAATCAGGGACACGAGCAAGCTCAAGGAGAATACTATCCATATGATGCCAATCTAATGGAGTATGAACAAACTTATGACCAACAATACTATGGTTATGAAGGGTATGATAATCCCTATGGAGGGGAATATGCAAACCTAATGTACACCACATCTAAGGCATCAGCACCTATGAGCCCACCCATTAGATCACCTATGCCAAAAGGACCATGCTAAAGATGCGAAGAAGATCACTTCATAAAAGAATGCACTCTTCCATACAACCCACCACCTCCTAGAACTTGGGAAGGGTACTCCAATGAGTGTGGAAAGGAACATCTATTTAGAGATTGTCTAAAAAATCCCAATAGGACTCATAACACAACACAAATCAATGTGATCGAAGTGATTGAATCATCAGGAAGTGATAAAGAATATATGGTGCCATTAAAAGCCATTACTCGAGCGCAAGCCAAAGGATAGGAGAGATGGAAATTAGATTCCAAACAAGAAATGATTAAGGATCTAGAGCCAAATATACAGGTAGTGGAAGATTTGGAAGATCCATGTGAGAGTAACCAAATGAAGAAGACGCAAAGTTGGAAGACCAGAAGGGAAAAACTTAAAAATAAATGGAAGAAAGATAAAAATAAACTGGACAAGAAGGATGTTAAAGATAGCAGGAAACTGCAGGAATCGAAAGTGCAAGATAATACACCACCTAAGTCCCACACCCAAAAGCTAAAAAAACCAGGATCAATCCTAGCAGACCCAATACCAGAAGATCTCGACATGTGGTTGAAAGCTTATCAATCCAGAATCATGATTGGACCAAATATAGAGCAGCATGAGAAACTCTACCCACAAGGGGAACTAGAAAAGGAGAGATTGGCTATATGTAGGAAGATCATAGAGGTAGCCCAAGCCACTCTAGAAAAGACTATCCTAGTCCTCCCAAAGTCAAGAATACCAGAGAATCAATTCAAGGAATGTATTGAAGAGAACCATCAAAAACTAAAAAAAATACCTAAAGAGAAATGTAGTACGAAGGAACAACAAAGTGTTTAGAGCCACCCAACTTCTATAATCCCTGAACTAGAAGCCGATTGGCCACAGGACCTGTGGGCCAAGATTCAAGAAGAGCGATGGAAGAAGAATGGGAGTTCAAGACCACCCATTGAGGAACTAGACATTGAAGAAAACCAAGCGACCTCAAATTTGGAAGAAGTTTACAATGAGTTTTCTATGTTAGAACAAAATAGGGAGGAAGTACACAACATTTCCACCTTACCTATTTATATGGGAGAGTACAAGAGAAGTTCGATAGTTTTCCATGCTCCCACAATTCAAGGCAAGGAAAATGGGTCTTCAGATAAGACTTCTCAAAACTTAGTAGAACTCAAGAAGACCAAGGTACAATGTCTGATTAAAGAAGCTTTTGAATGGGAAAAGGATGGGAATACGAATCTAAAGGATGAAACCTGAGGGACTAAGACACGAATATTGATGGATATCAACTGGATAGACATCGAAGAAGAGGTCCATCTGATTCACCAACACTTTTTCTTCCCAAACATGCAGCGCTACACGGCACCTCAGAAGATCATAGTGCATCTCTTGTCCCATGCAACCAAACAGATTGGTAATCAAATGAATATGATGCCATACATCCAAGAATGTCTATTTGAAGCTAAGAAGCAATGGAACCACAAAAAGTTCTTGAACGAAAGCATAGCATTGACCACACTCATCTACCATGCATTAGGTATTCAAGAACATTTGAAGAAGATGTCTTCATCCTCAGAGATGGCTAAGTATGCTAAGTTAGCCATAGTACCAAGGAAAAAGAAGGGATTAAAAGTGGTGGAAGAGGCCAAAACCAACTCTCAAACTAGGACGAGAGGTGCCAAGAGACTAAAGGAAATGTTGAAGGCAGAACTGCTTCAAAAAGGGTACACGTGCTTCCAAGGACAAAAATAGAAGACACCAAACCCATTACGGAAGAAGAGTTAAAGGAAGCAATGGAAGATACTCACCAATACATGGAAGGACAAGTAAATCTGCCAGTACAAGCGCATCATTCTCATACAAAAGCTTTGTAAGGAAAAAGTTTGATAAAGTTCCATAGATATAGAGAGTTGGGATTGACCAAGTCTAGTCCATCTTCAAATACCCAGGAAGATCAAGAGCCATCCATGATGAATGTGGACATCAAAAGTGATTCAAAGGATGATGGCAAATGGGATGAACTGAATCAACTCACGGATTCCTTTGGGATGGAAGGTACAAAAATAGATCAAATCCTTGACAACACAATCATGGACACAACAAGGAAAGGATCATCTCAAGAAGAAATTCATGTACTAAGAATGAACGAAGAGACGAAAATTCAAATTACAGAGACTCACCTGGATAGAGAAGTCCTAATAAAGATGCCAAAGGAAGAGAAAGAATAGGAAGAAGTGGAGGAGCCAGAGTCATTCACTCCAATTAGGGTTGTAGCAGAGCCTTCTCCATTAGACATTACATTTCAAGGAAGTGCTACAAAGTCCACCACAAATGAAGAAGAAGATAAAGGAAATCAAATACATTTTCAAATTAGACAACCACATAATGAGACCATACACTTAGATAAGGGAAAGGATGTACTAACAAGGGAAGCACCAAGTATCCTTAAGACATGGCTGAACGTGGATGTGGCTCAACTCAAGCCAGTGGTGAAGCAGATGATACAAACAACCATGGGAACTCAACAACAAATGATCGAAGCCGATGTTGATTATGACAAGGCCTTAAGAGAGCGAAACCATTTCAGGTAATAAGTGAAAAGCTCTTTGCACAAGTAATTCAAGTTCAACAAGCACTCACGACTAAGGAGAAAGAAGTTAAGGAAGCCAAGGAAAAATGCAACGTGTTAATGGCTGATAACCAGAAACTCCAAGATCAACTCAAGGATCTACAAAGTAAGTATGAAGCAGGTGAAGCTCAGAAAGCACAAATGATTGCTAGAACTAAACTGCTAGAATCACAAATCAAAGTATATATGGAGGAAGCTAAAAATTTAAGGAGCAAAAATAAAGAACTCATGAACGCCATCCTGTGCAGCCAACCCATAGAAGCACAAGAAGTGACAACAAGCGACACCAAAGCATTGGAAGCTCAAATTGCAAAATATGAAGATCAGCTGAAACAGGAGCAAGCTCTGAGAGAGGAGTGGGAAAAGAAATACATGTATGACACTAATGAACTTGGAAAAAGATGAAAGTCCTCTTTCTCCCCCCATGCATCATTCACCTATAAGGGAGGAAGGAGAGCCGAGCACTGAAAGACATGATCGGGCATTTGCAAAACTAAGCCAACATGAGAGGGCACTACTGGTGTCCCATCTTACTGAGCAGTTTGAAGATCAAGTGGAAAGGTCATGAAAGAGACAAAGATCAAAAGTAAGAGCTTGGAGCAAATATTGAGGCCATTTAATATACCTTATGGATTCTCAAAGAGGAGATGCAATAGTATATCAGGAAAACTACCAATAAAGAACCTGATCATGATCTGCAGCTCAACCTAAAAACATTTATATATACACAAGAAGAATTTGAAAAGGCAGATCCTATATGGAGATGCATATTTTTGGACAAGAATCCAACATTGAGGGTTCACTAGTAGTCAGCACCATACGTGCTCCAAATGAATCCATATTTTTGCCCAATACCTCGAAGACACTCCTGGATGCAATTTTTGGAAGCACAGCGCTAGGGTAATCTAAATAATCAATGGCTAAACTATCCACTACTACCAAGTCTGCCTTGCAACTACTTACTGACAGAAGAATACATGGTGTGGACCATAGAATTTTGGCTATCAAGATGTGCAACAGTGTCAGATTTATTGGCATTAGCCAGGGTGCCGATGCCCTCATTTTTTATTTATCCACTACCCCAAGTCGACTAACAGTTATGGTAATATACTCGCAGCTGATGTTTCTACTGAGTCCATACATGCATACCTTTCAATAAGCTTTCTTTATAGGCTTTTTTGAAATGGACTCAGAAATTTTTGTCAAAATATATTCCAATTTAAATGCAAGATTGGTGGCCTACGAGCTTAGTTTCTTTCCCGATCATAGGCAGACACCAGATGATGGAGTAAAGTCAACACAATGGAAAGAGTTCATGATATGTGAAGCCAATTTACTAAATCATAGAGAGCAAAAGGTAATACAGACTTACTCATGTCGTCACAAAAAGCCTGTTGGGGATGACACAGTTCATGAGGAGGGATGTGTGGAGGGAGAATCGAGCAAAAAGAGAAGAAGAAGAAGAAGAAGATTGAAGAATAAAACAACTCACTAAGAAAGAACCACCCTCTGCCCAAAGCCCCACAAGGGCATGCATCAGGCTGCACTACAAAAGGACCAAGTCCCGAAGAGTAGAAACAAAGATTTACAACAATCAGGACCTTTCAAAGGGAGACTGTACACAAAGGATTCTTCATTGGATAAGATAACAAATTGTCTAAGAATCCTAGGCGCTTCTCCCTCTACTAGGTGCATGCGGTGGAAAGAAATAAACAGGTTAAAGAAATGCATCAGGTCCCAAAGGATGTAAAAGAAGATTTAAGAACAAGACCTTTGAAACGAACACATGACTAAAAGAGATGCAAGGTTGAACAAGTGAGGCGTGCCGTGGAAAGAAGTAAATCGGCTCCAAAAAATAGAACAGGGTCAGATGTGTGAGAACAAAGCAAATCCAAAGACCAAAAGCTAGAAAGGGGTCGAGGTTGAGAAGTTGAAACAGGTGACTAAGAACATCACATTCTTAGCCACTAGATGCATGCGTGGCAGCCCGAATTAACACAACAAGCGAAGAAGCAAAGCCTATCAAGGGATGACAGAGGCAAAGAGGGGGAGAGTGTTGCAGAGTAAAGAAGCACAAAAGAGGAGCCCCCAAAAATTTTCAAATTATGAGCATAAATTTTTCTTCTTCAAAATCCAATGAAACTCCCTTGAAGCTATGTAAATGCACTAGAGAAGTCATCTAGATGCATAAGCCCAAATCATTGTAACATAACTCTTGTAAAATAGTAGAAAATTAGAGTTAGCCAATAAAAGTGTCCGTCTCTTATGTGAAAGGACCATTTTTAAGGCACATTTTTATAAGTCACTTTGTGACTCTTGTAAAGAACTTTTTGCCATTGTGAAAGCTGAAGAAGAAATTCAAATTTGCTTCTTTCCTGCTGATTTCCTCCTTCTCCATGATCTTCTGTGTGTGTATAATGCTTGAAATGTGTGTGTAGGACTGTTGTCTAGCCGTTCCCATCGCCTTTGAACTGTTGTAGTGTGTGTGAGCCATTACAAGTTGTAAAGCAAGTGTTGGTGTTTCCCGCCATTCACTATTTTGCTCATAACTTGAAGCATATTTGTCATATTTGAGTGAAAATAGAAAATAATTGCGTCTCTTCCAGAGCTTCGAAACAAACCCGCTATTGACCATATTCGGAGCTCAGAACTAAGAGAAAAGTTTGAATTTGTGCTTATGGTTGTAAATGGCATGGCGACATGCATTTTCAGAGGATTAGTGAGTTGGAGAGGTAGTTGAGTCTATTTACATGCATTGTAGCTTAGGTACTTCACTTACCATCATGTGTGCACACATCTTCATACACTTGGTTCTTGTGGTTCCTCGGATTGATAATTAAACTTGCATCAATCCACCACTATATGCACTTGTGGGGCGATTGAGGTCTAGTCTCATTGACACAAGTCCCTAAGACTTCGCGACTTAGGTACCCATGGGCCATCCTTATAAAGTGTTTTATGAGGAGGAGAACTACTAGGAATTAAGTCTATCTTATGGTCAAAGGATCCTCGCAATGGTGGTAGTTTAGAGGGATTATCAAAGATAAAACAATCCTTATAAGTAGTCATGAAAGGTTTATGTGCATCGGGAATTGTATGCATATAATCATTTGTGACATTGACAAAAACAATGCATGAATTGAGGAAATGCCTGGAAATCATGCCGCGTAGATAAAGTAATGATTTGACCTTTAATATCAAAGTTAAAGGTGTGGGTATGGTAGTCAATGCACGGGTTATAATGATGACGAAAAGGCATACCAAGTATAACATCGTAAGATTGCAAAGGTGCAATTAAAAATGTTCATGCATCTACATATGGGCCTATGCTGATCATAACATCTTGCACTTCTTGTGTTACATTATAATGACTACCTTGAAATGTAGCTTTCACTTTATACAAGGAAGGAAATGTTTTTGATTTAAGTTCTTGTACTAATAAATGTGAAATGTAATCATGTGAACTACCATCATCATATAAAATATTAAACAACTTGTTATTGATATTGCATACAAAGTAAAGAATGAATTGAGATATCATTACCCAAGGTACTTAAGTCCTTCTCCAATGCTTCCTCTATCCAAACAGGAGGAATTTCTTCATTATGGGCCTCCATGTTATGCAATTGAGCTACAATTGGTTTCATGTGAAGAGGTTGCAATCAGCACTTTATTTTTGTATGTCCAGGTTTACCACAATTCTAGCAGGTGGTACGTGGTCGCTTCTATTGGGCATCCACCGTTGAAGTTTGGAGGGAAGGTGGTTTGGTAGGTTGGAGAGATGAAGCAATAGGTGGAGTTGAGTAATTGGATTGTGGAGGACGAGGAAAACTAGAGTAAGATGGGCATTAAAATTATGCTTCATAAGAAACGTAGGTTTAACAAAAAGTGGTCGTTGATGTGGTTGTTGTAGCGGATTGACTTGGTTATGGATTGGAATTCCTTCTCTGCATCATAGGCAAAAGAGATAGCCTCGTTGAGGGTTGTAGGCCATAGGATGTGAAGATTAGCTTGGATTCCCACCTCCAAACCATCTTCGTATTTTCATTGCAAGCTATCCTCCAATACATCTTTTCAAGCATTCTAACCAATAATAAATTTTGCCAGAACCGCTCCTTGTAGGTAGTGACCATCTCACCCCTCCTTCCATGTAAAGGTTGTCCATGCACATTGAACATGTAGATGATATTGAGGAGGAAGAAAAGAATCCTTCACTTTATCTTGGAAAGCCTTCCACGTTGTTGGACGATCTGTATTGTGGCATAGGACATTCCACCAAAGCTGAGCTTTTTTTACTAAATAGTTAGTGGCCAATTTGACTTTTTCACTTTCAGCATATGTTTCATCAGTATAAAAATCATCAAACTATGACAACCATGAAAGAACTAAAGGGCCATCCTTACGGCCATCAAACCATAGAAACTAGTAAATTTTTACACCAATCTTGGAATGCATGCCATCTGATTGGGCAGAGACAATAGCTTTGACCACCCTCATAATGTTATCTTCATCAGTTTGCATCTTTTGGAGTACTTCATCGCATTGTCAGATCTTGTTCTGAGCGCATCAAAGTTCATGCTGCAAGAGCTCAAGTTGTTGCTCGAATGTTACCTCGGGTAGAGGTGACTCACCGAAATCCTCCATGGTGAGGGTCCATGAGTATGTAGAGAACAAAACCCTCTTGCTAGATATGTAAAAACAATTTTTGAGATTGCTTGAAATAAAATGTAAAAGGAAGGGTTGTTCTTGGGAATTGAAAAAGTAAGAAAGCGATGAAAATTATGTTAAATATAAGAAAAGAGAACTAGAGTGACAACAAAAAGAGATAGTGTAGTGGTAAAACACTTCCCTTGTGTGAATGAGGTTGTGGGTTCAAATCCTCCCACCTTGGTGAATATAAAACTCCTTATTGCCACTCATATATTAAAATTGGTTCGCACGTAGACAATGGTCGCCAAGGGAGCCTTGGGTGCCAAAGATTCCAAAGTAATGCCTTAGTTATGCCTAAGTTCTATGCCTTAGTTGATGCCTTACTCCGAAAGAGCAAACGTAGGTTCTAGAACAAAAATGAGAAACTGAAACTGGAATTGGGATAGGAACCAGAAATGAGAATGAGAATTGAAATCGGAATCGGAATCGGAAATGCAAACAAAAATAGGAATTGGATCACGAACAGAGAATAGCGAAATAGAGATCAATCGCCAAACGAACAGAAATAGATCCCTTCGTAGTGACGCGTGTAGGGCTCTGATACCACTGTTATCAGGATCTTGCTCACGTGCACACAGAGGTTATGGATACAGAAAACACATAGAAAAATAGACATGCTAGGAGACGAGACAAAAAACAGTATTGGGTGCAATCTCCCCCCATGCACTCTATTTTGACAGTCCACAGAGTGCATGTATTTATAGGAATTTTTGATAGTCCACGAGTGCATGTATTTACATGAGAGCAGCTTCAAAAAGCATGCATGAAAGTAAAAGTTGGTAAATTTTGCAAAAAGCCTTTGCTTTTAATATCAGAAATTGCGGTCTACAACGACCCTTATTCTAACAACTACTATACTAACTATTTCTAAAAATAGTACCCTCTAAGTGGGTTTATTTACAAACTATATAAATTATAAAGCGGATTATTGATGTCCACCCTTTCATGCCTTTCGTGCCCTCACGAACCTTCAACTGCTATATCAAAAACACCAAAACACATTAATACATTAATAACTTAACACTCCAACAATGCCTTGTTCAACACATTCCATAATTCATAACATAAACTCCAAAAGTAAAGTAAAGCCTATTCAAGTATAAAGCCTTGAAATAATCTAGAAAAATCATCTTTTGAATCTTTGAATTACGAGAACAAGTGGTTCAAGAATACTCACTAAGTTCCTAGTAGAATTTGGTATATGAGGCCTAGAAAGAGGTATATTTCTTGCAAAGATTTGGAACTTAAAACAAATAAAACTTGAATCATATAACTCCTTTCAATAGATAGAAGATTTATCAAGAAGGTATCTTGATGGCTTGATAAGTATTTTGGCTCAATAAGTTGAGGATTTGAAGGAATTGGTAAAATAGGAAAATAATTGTTCCTCTTCGAAACGCTTTGGTGACCTTTGAGGTTGGTATATGTAACTATCTTGGGAATAAACCAAAGTTGGTATTGTTTCTCTTTGGAAGAACTTGTAAAGCTAAGGCAAACAAAGAATTTGGGTAGAGATCTAGGAGAATGGTCTATCAAATAATTCCAATTCCTAAATTCATAATTGAAGTCTTTGGATTTATAAAGTATTGTGATCAAAGGTTTTCAAGAGGGATTGATCTAAAAGAACAAGGAAATGTTCCAAGGGTCAATTTAGGGAAAATTAAGGATGATCAATACAAGGATCCATTTTAGATGAAAATGAATTTTCCAAAATTAGGTTTAAGATATGTTGCTCTCAGAATACTTGAACATCATGTTTCAAGAAAAGTTTAGTGAATGATATAAGTCCACTGGACTTGACAAGGAATGAGAAGATAGAAGATCTCCTTATGATATGGAGCATGCCTAGGCAGGGACTAAATAAACCCACTTTGCTAAGTTCATATAGTGCTAAGTCCTACAAATACAAATAAAGTATATTTTGGATTTGAAAGGGACTATAAAAGAGCAATTCAAGTATAAAATATCAAGAGATTCCTCTCCTTTCTATTGAAAGTGGAAGCTGAATCTAGTTTCTCGCCCTTTCAAGATAGAGATAGGATCTCTATTGCATACTCCTAAAAAATTATACATTTATAGGAAGGTACAAATTCTACAAAAATGTAAAATTTTATGGAGCTCGAGGTCCGTGAAAGTGCCAAAAGGAAACAATTAAGCTAAGACCACCAAAGAAGTCTACCCATTTCACTAGTCCACAGGTACAAGACATGAAGCTACATTCATTTGGACTGAGGAAAAGTTATTTGGGTACAAAGTTTGACTCATTTCCTTTTAGATTAAGGAAGGTAGTAACCCTTATTTGATTACAAGAAATGAATCTAAAGAGGGAGATGACCATGCTTAGAGTGTCGAGGATGAAAATTTTGTAAGGGGGGAAGAATGTTGTATAATTTATAAATTCAAAGGCTAAATGTATGGATTCTAAAGGTTAGAATATGATATACATTTGCCTTGGTTTAGCCCTTGAACTACCCTTGGAATATGCTTGAACCTTTGGCTTGAACCCTTGGTTTTAACTCTTGGGTCTTTTATTCATCTCAGCTGCCAATTGAATGGTTTTGAAACTTAGGCTTGATTTATCCTAACCTGTGGGAACCTTAGTTTTGTGAGAAGCTTCTCTAAGTGCCACCTTGGGGTGTACATGAGATAAGAATCCTCATTTGATTAAGAAGGCATGTCATAGACCTTGGGAAATTAGAAGGATGTATGTGAACACTCTAGGACCACCGGGGCACTTTTTTCCCTCTTTAGGAGGTTTTTTTTCCTTGGCTTGACTATACGCCTATTGCCCTAATGGGCTACTTATCTTTGTATATTCTCTAGTAATACATTCAGTATTGTGTGTTGTGCTCCAAGATTCTTCTTCTTCCTTGTGTTGTTCGCATGCTTCTGCAGACATCTAACTCCAACAATTGGTATCAGAGTAGGTTGTTGCTTCATCTAGGGCGCCATTGACACTCCTCCAGTTGCAGTCTCACAATCGCACAAATTTTGGTGAGCATACTCAGTGTGTTTCTGAGATCAAAACTTCTTCGATTTGTGGTGCCGAAATCGTGATCTGAGCTCGTTTCGACCTCCAAATGCACTATCACAGTGCTTGTGTAAGCTATTTCGTCTTTTTGTGCCAAAGGTATATACCTGTTTCGGTTCTCCAGTATAAGCGTCTCGAAGTCTGCTACAGATTTAGCAGAACTCGTCTTGGTAGTTCCGTTCAACTTTTTGAGATACAGTCAATTTTTTGCATCAAGGTATTTTAGTCACCAGCCATGGCTGAAAGTAGTGATGTATTCCATATGTTGGTTGTTGAGGATAAGTTGGATGGTACCAACTACCCGTTGTGCGATTATATGATGCGACATGTATTGGTTGCAAAAGGACTATGGAACATTGTGCATGGTGTTGAAAAATGTCCTATCACACCTACAACTGTTACAACTGCAAGTTCTTAAGCTGATGCAGAAGGTGTCGAAGATGATGATATTCTGCATATTCTTGTTCATGCTGCAGTTTCTGCTGCACCTACTACAGAGCAGATTCGTTGGGATGGTAGAGATGCCCAAGCACATGCATTGATAGCTTTGTCTATCAAAATGCCATCATTCCTCACATACGCTCTTGCAGAACAGCTAAGGATGCTTCAGATACTCTTACCACATTGTACCAAGCTAGGAATGAGGCTCATGTTGCTTACCTCCGAAAAAAGTTGGAGAGTGAGCACATGAATGAAGGTGATTCCATGGACAGTTTTCTAACAAAGATCAAAGACTTGAAGGAACAATTGATTTCTACTGATGAGGTTATACCAGATAGCTCACTTCTGCAAATTTCTCTAAATGGTTTTCCTGATTCATATCAGAGTTTTGCTTCTACTCTTCGGTTGATGAAGGCAATCCAAATGCCTTGTCATTTGAGGAGTTAGTCTCTGTTCTGTTGCAGGAGGATCAGTCCAGGCAAAATAGGTCCATTATGCGTGTTGCAGATCAAGCTTTCTTGGCTAGTCAGAAGGGCAAAGGAAAATGGAGCTCTTCTACTAGTAAGCATAAATCTGCAAATGTTGCACATTCGAGGAACTAAAATAAAGATGAGAAAAAATCATAAAAGAAGAAATTGTTTTGCAAGTACTATAAAGGGACTGATCACATCATAAAGAACTGTGCAAAACTGGCTGCTAAAGAGGCAAAAAAAAAAGAGGCTGGAATGGTTGTTGCAGAAGCCTCTACACCAAAAACAAAGTCTGCTAATCTTGTGCAGGAAGAAGAATGGGTGTTTACTACTATCTACAATTTTGACCCATCTTCTCATGAGCAGTGCATGTCTGCAGAAGACTCAGATGTTTGGTATTTTGACAATGGGGCAACCAAACATATTACCTCGCAGCACAGTTTCTTCTCTTCACTCAAGCCTGCCCCTACAGGGAATACTGTTACATGCGCCAACAACTCCTCTTATCCTGTTATGGGAGTTGGTAAGATCATTTTGACTACTGCTGATGGTAGTTCTTTCACTTTGTCAGATGCTTTATTTGTGCCAGGGATCAAGAAGAACCTGTTATCAATTTTTGCATTAGCCAAGATTGGCTTGGTTGTGAAATTTGTTGATGACAGGTGTACAGTTCATGATCTTTCAAATGGCGACGTGATTATTGCTTCTGGCATTTTATGTTGTGGGCTATATAAGCTCATAAACTATGAAAGATCTGTAAATGATTTGGCATGTGCAGTAAATGATTCTCAGGCTATGTCAGATGCAAAGCTTTGGCATGCATGCTTTGGTCATCTGAATTTTGCTAGTTTGCTACACCTGCAGAAATCTGAATTGGTGTCCTCTTTGCCCAAACTTGAGGCACCCGGAAAACATGTTTGTGAAGGCTCTATTTTGGGCAAAATGCAGCGTTCATCCTTTCCAAAAGATGGTTCAATTCGGGCTACTAAAAAATTGTAGCTTGTACATAATGATGTCTGTGGTCCTATGCAGATACCCTCTTTTGGGAATTATCTTTACTTCGTGACTTTCATCGATGATTTTTCCAGGCATGCATGGGTATATCCATTGAAGGCAAAGTCCGAAGTGTTCATGTGCTTCAAACAGTTTTTGGTTTTGCTTGAAAAATTATCAGCATGTAAAATGGGCACCCTCCGTTCTAATCGAGGGGGGGAATATATGTCTTCTGATTTTTAATGCATTTCTATCTAAACTGTTAAAAATAAAGAAGTAAGCTCGTATATATTTTTGCAAAAAGGATTTTCTTCAGGTAGAAGAAAAATACAAAAATGAAAAATAGAAGCATTTACTTCAGCAAGTAGTGGAGACCAAAAGAGAATCTTTCAAAAGAGAATCAAATCCAAAAACTGAACTATAAGAGGAGTGGTTGTCCAAAGTAGTGGAGAAATGATGGATAAGAGCTCTCAAACTCATCATGAGAGTTTTTGGTCACTTGGCTATAAACGAGGCAAGGGAGGACACTCAAGGATAGAGGAAGAAGGCGTGGAATCCCCCTTGTAGCTACTTCAATTGTTTTAAGTCATTTCGTTGAGTTTACTCTCATAGAGTATGTCCAGCCGCACACCCATTTTTGGGTAGTCTACTTGTAAGAGTCATATCTCTCAATATGTGTATCCAATTTTAGTGTTTAAACATTCGTTGGAAAGCTTATCTTGAGTACTTCCTCTCTCTAGAACAATTTTATGAAATTCTTTATGCTCTGTGAGTTATTCAGGTTTTAGTAAAGTCCAGTTTTCAGCCTAACTGAGTGGACAGGTAGTCTGTTTTGAATCAAATAGTTGCCAACCCAAATCTACTCCAAATTGAGTGTTTGATATCTCATTTGAAAGCTCTAGGTGTCTAGTTTGAGTGACCAAAGTTTCAAGTTCATTGGATATTTCAGTTGGTACCAGTTTTCATTTGAAGGTCCTGCTGTTGGCAAGAGTCTTGATCCTGAGAAGGTCTTCTACACTTTTCGCTGCGATTAGGAGAGGAATTCTCCAACAATTGGTATCAGAGCATTGAAGTTTGTAGATTCAAAGCATTGGAACTGAATTGAAGCAAAGGAGAAGCTACAAATCAAGGGGGAGCTTCGTGAAGTCAAAAAAGAGCGCCACAACATACTTGAGGTAAACTTCAATCTTGGAAGTTTTTAATGGCTGATTTAGGACAACAAGTTGAGAAGTTAGATAAAGATAATTTTCAATCTTGGAGGTATAGAATGATAAATTACCTTAAAGGTAAAGGTTTATGGAGTCTAGTTAGTGGAGATGATTCACAACCGGTGGACCTTGAAGATCCCAACATTACTCCGGCACAAAGGAGACAATTTGCTGATTAGGAAGAGAGGAATCGAAGGGTGATGTTCCTCATCTCACAAGTTATTTCTAACACTATGATTGGTCATGTGCAAAGCTTAGAAACAACCAAGGAAGTTTGGGAAGCATTGGAGAAGGTGTACGCTACCTCAACAAGGTCTCGGAGGATGCAACTCAAGAACAAGCTCAACAACATGAAGAAAAGCTCAAACCAAAGCATTAGTGAGTATACATTGAGGATCAAGGAGCTTCGAGATCAGCTAGCATCAGTTGGATGCAAGGTAGAAGAGGAAGACATCGTCCAAACAACCCTCAATGGCTTGAGGAGTGAAGAAAAGTGGAAGCCCCTCATCACAAACATTCTTTATAGAGACCCTCTACCAACATTCTATGAGATTATACCAAATCTTGTGGCTGAAGAGGTTGCTCAACAAGGAGAAGGCAAAAAAGGTAAGGACAGCCATAGTCAAATGTTATATGCAGGACGAGGTAGAGGAAGGAACTCAAGAGGAGGCTCGAGAGGAAGAGGAAGAAGCTATAACAACACAAATTTCAGCCAACACAACTCGGAGGACAACAAGGACAACTCAAATGACAACACACATGGAAGAGGTCGAGGAAGAAATAGAGGAAGAGGTCGAGATTCATACAATCCTCATAAAGGTATAACATGTTATCATTGTGGTAAACTAGGACATTATGCAAATGATTGTTGGCAAAAGAATGGAAGGCTGAATGGAGGCAACCAAAGGAGCCAAAATAACTATGCGAGTACATCAAGTGAAGGAGACAAGCAAACCATGCTTGCCATGAAGCATGACTACAACAACTCGAGAAGTGATGACTCAAAAATGGTTCATAGATTCAGGTTGCAGCAACCATATGACATGCCAAGGAGATTTATTCACAAAGCTACAAGCTCCAAGTGGAAAAGGATGTGTGGAGACCGGCGATGAAACTCAACACGCAATTGAGCATGTTGGAGATAGAAAGGTATTGGCTAATGTTTTTCATGTTCCTACTATTGCAAAGAATTTGATTTCAGTGGGACAAATGGTAGAGAAAGGATATCATGTTATCTTCAATGAAAAAGGCTGCTTTATAAAGAATCCAAAAGAAGGATTCAAGGTCATTGTTCAAGGAAGGAAAGAAGGAAGGATGTTCACTTTGGACATTCAACAATCACATGGAAAGGTGATGTATATTCAGTTTGGAAACAAGAGGATTGCTAAAATCGATTTGTGGCACAAAAGGTTTGGACATATCAACATTCCCAAGCTCAAGGACATGAGCAACCAAGAAGTGGTAAGAGGTCTTCCAAGATTCAATGATGCCGGACTACATGAGTTTTGTGAAGCATGCCAACTAGGAAAGCAAACTCGACAACCATTCAAGAAAAGCAACTATGTGGCAAGGAATGTCCTCGACTTGATACACACGGAACTATGGGGACCATCACAACAACCATCAGTGGCTGGTAATACATATTTTGTCACTTTTCTTGATGATCATTCAAGGAAAGTATGGATGTTTTGCATAAAACAATAATCAGATGTGTTCTCTATGTTCAAGAGATTTAAAAGCACAGGTAGAAAAGGAAACAGGACGCTACATAAAGACCTTGAGGTCTGATGGAGGAGGAGAATATTTCTCCAAAGAATTTTCAGATTTTCTTTATGAAAATGGCATCAAGAGACAATTTACATGTAGGTACACACCTCAACAAAATGGAATAGCTGAAAGGAAAAATCGACATATCACAGAAGTTGCAAGATGCATGCTCAACGAGATGAAGATGCCACTAAACTATTGGGCTGAAGCAAATAGTACGGCCGTTTATTTGATGAACAAGTGCACAACGGCTGGAGTGCATAATCTAACTCTCGAGGAGGTTTATTCCGGTAAGAAGCCTGACCTTACACATCTCAAATTTTTTGGATGTGTGTGTTATGTTCACATCCCTCAAGAACTATGGACAAAGATGGAGGCAAAGTCTGAAAAATGTATTTTTTATTGGATATTCATCGGAGCAAAAGGGATATAGGTGCTACAATCTGGTGACAAAGGAGCTACGAGTCTCACGAGATGTGGTATTTGATGAGCTAAGACCATGGTTTGGAGACAAAGGGAAAGAGAAGATTCTTGAAGAAGATTGCGAAGATGATGGAGGTGCTGTCCAAGAAGAATTTCAGCAAACAAGCACTCAAATGTCAGGTCCAGAAGCTTCTACATCACTTGGAGAAAGCTCAACATGGAAGGGGAGGCTAAGGAGTCATTCCTCATCACCAACATCAGCTTATGAAAGATCTAAAGCTGAAAGTGTTGCCCAAAATAGTGATTCAAATGCAAGTGAAGAAGAGTATGAAGAGGTGATCACACTGAAGGTAAAGTTGAACCGGTTGAAGAAGAAATGTTCAAAAGGAAATGAAAGGAGGTCTTCAAGAGCAAGGTATCCAATTGAAAGGCTGAGCTATGATAGTTTTATTGCAAAGCATTTTGCATATATGACACAGGTGGTCAAAAAAGACAAAGAACCGGATGCATATGAAGAAGCATGTACACAAAAAGAATGGCAAGAAGCTATGCAAGAAGAGATGAAAGCTCTCAAGGACAATCACACATGGGAGCTAGTTTCAAAGGCTGAAGGTATGAAGATTGTTCCAAATAAATGGGTGTTTAAAATAAAGAGAAATGCTGATGGTTCTCTAGCAAGGCATAAAGCTAGACTAGTAGCAAAAGGATTCAAGCAAACTCACGGCATCGATTATGAAGAAACTTTCAGCCCAGTTGCAAAGATGGGAACAATTAGAACCTTGATTGCAGTGAGTGCAACAAGGAGATGGTCATTGTACCAACTTGACATAAAAAATGCTTTTCTCAATGGTGAACTTCAATAAGAGGTATACATGAGTCAATTGATTGGATTTGAAGACAAAAAGCATCCAAATTTTGTTTGTAGATTGAAGAAAGCTTTGTATGGGCTGAAGCAAGCACCACGTGCTTGGAATCAAAGATTGGTCGAGTACCTCACAAGGTGTGGGTATAGTCTAAGTAATGCAGATCCCTCTCTCTACATCATGAAGAAAGAAGAAGGCAAGCAGGTATATATTTGCATATACGTTGATGATCTCATCATAACAGGAAGTAATGTTATAGGAATATAAGAGATCAAAAGGAAACTCGGTAAGGAGTTTAAAATTTCATATCTTGGTGAGCTGAAATACTTTTTAAGCATTGAGATAGTCTATGGGAAAGATGGCATTTACTTAATGCAAAGAAAGTACCTATTGGATGTTCTTTTCAGATTCGGAATGAGTGAATGCAAACCACTCACTCAACCTATGGACACAAATGTGAAGCTATGCTCAAATGATGGAGAGAAGTTACATGATATAACTACATACAAGAGTATCATAGGTTCATTGATCTATGCTACGATCACAAGACCAGATTTGTGTTATATTGTTGGAGTTCTTTCTCAATTTATGCAAGCTCCAACAAGTGAACATTTAAATTCAGCCAAACGAGTGCTAAGATATGTGAAGCACATAGTCAATCATGCTCTGTTTTAATGATATGATGAAGAATTGCAGGTAAAAGGCTTCAGTGATGCTGATTGGGCTGGTTCGAAGGAAGACAGAAGATCCACTTCAGGTTATGTGTTCATGATAGGTAGCAAACCTATCACATGGAGCTCAAAGAAGCAACCTACTGTTGCACTATCATCTACAGAAGCTGAATATAGAGGTTTAGCCTTTGCAACTTGTGAAGCTATGTGGATTAAGAAGCTCTTGGCTGATCTTGATGTGCAGGTGGAGACCATTCCAATTTATGGTGACAACATGTCAAGCATTCACTTGACAAACAATCTAATGTTTCATGCACGAAGCAAGCACATAGAAGTGCATTATCATTATGTTCGAGAAAAGGTTTTGAGCAAGGATGTGGATATAAAGTTCATTGGAACTAATGACCAGGTTGCACACATGCTTACAAAGTCCCTAGATGCTTCTAAGCTAAAGAGGTTCAAGGACGACATCAACTTGCAGGATATGGCTGAAGGTGCAAGCTCACATGTGAGCTTGAGGGGGAGTGTTAAAAATAAAGAAGTAAGCTCGTATATATTTTTGCAAAAAGGATTTTCTTCAAGTAGAAGAAAAATACAAAAATGAAAAATAGAAGCATTTACTTCAGCAAGTAGTGGAGACCAAAAGAGAATCATTCAAAAGAGAATCAAATCCAAAAACTGACCTGTAAGAGGAGTGGCTGTCCAAAGTAGTGGAGAAATGATGGACAAGAGCTCTCAAACTCATCATGAGAGTTTTTGGTCACTTGGCTATAAAAGAGGCAAGGGAGGAAACTCAAGGATAGAGGAAGAAGGCGTGGAATCCCCCTTGTAGCTACTTCAATTGTTTTGAGTCATTTCGTTGAGTTTACTCTCATAGAGTATGTCCAGCCGCACACCCATTTTTGGGTAGTCTACTTGTAAGAGTCATATCTCTCAATATATGTATCCAATTTTAGTGTTTAAACATTCATTGGAAAGCTTATCTCAAGCACTTCCTCTTTCTAGAATAGTTTTATGAAATTCTTTATGCTCTATGAGTTATTCAGGTTTTAGTAAAGTCTACTTTTTAGCCTAACTGAGTGGATAAATAGTCTATTTTGAATCAAATAGTTGCCAACCCAAATCTACTCCAAATTGAGTGTTTGATATCTCATTTGAAAGCTCTTCGTGTCTAGTTTGAGTGACCAAAGTTTCAAGTTCATTGGATATTTCAGTTGGTACCAGTTTTCATTTGAAGGTTCTGCTGTTGGCAATAGTCTTGATCCTGAGAAGGTCTTCTACACTTTCCGCTGCGATTAGGAGAGGAATTCTCCAACATAAACGTGGGATAAAACACCAGTGTACAGTGCCATATACACTTCAACAGAATGGACTTGCTAAATGAAAGAACAGGTCACTCATGGAGATGGCGAGGTGTATGGTCAAGAGACAGGCTTTACCACATAGTTTTTGGCTTGAGGATGTCATGTGTGTAGCATATGTACTTAACAGGTGTCCCACTAAAGCACTGCAATCTATCACTCCATATGAAGCTTGGCATGATCGCAAGCCAACTGTTGCACATCTGCATGTTTTTGGTTGTTTGGCATATGCATTAATGCCTGAACAACATCGCAAAAAATTGGATGATAAAGCAGTAAAATGTATTTTTGTTGGGTACAATATTGAAAGTAAAGGCTATCATCTGTATCATCCACAGACTAAATGCATTCTGGTTAGTCGTGAAGTTGTTTTTGTGGAAGATGCTATTCAGCCATTTCTTTCATGTACTAAGGAGACATCTGTTAGCTCCAAAGACATGTATGATACTTTGCTGCCTCTTTTTACACGTGGATAGTCTAGTGCTGGTCCTAATGACGCAACTTCTCAGCCTTTGCAGGTTTCATGTGATGATGCAGATCATTCCATTTCTCATGCAGATTTACATGATGCACTTATTGATGAGAGAGCTGATATTGAGTAGGCAAGAACTATGCCAAAATGGCCGGTGCAAACTTTGCGTGATAGAAAATTAGATGCACCTCTATCATATCGTACTCATTCAGGCTCTCATAGTGCCTCTTTTGCGTCAGATTGCAATGGTATGGCTGCATCTAGTCTCTGTGATGAGACAGAGCCTATTTCGTTTGATGAAGCACAAAATTCAGAAAATTGGATGGTTGCTGTGCAATCTGAATATGATGCAATAATGAAGAATGATACTTGGTCTTTATGTGACTTGCCTCCTAGCAAGAAGGCCATTGGCACTAAGTAGGTAGACAAGCTGAAGCGTAAACTTGATGGTACAGTTGACAGGTATAAGGCTAGGCTTGTTGCAAAGGGTTATGCACAAGAAAGAGGCATTGATTTTCATGAGACCTTTGCCCCTACATGTTGTATGACTACTGTTCGGAGCATTTGTGCACTTGCATCCCATCATGGTTGGAATGTACATCAGTTGGACATTAAAACTGCATTTCTGAATGGTGAGTTGCATGACGGAGTGTATGTTTTTCAGCCCCGTGGCTTTGTGTAGAAAGGGCATGAAAACCAGGTGTGCAAGTTAAAGAAGGCATTATATGGTTTAAAGCAAGCACCACGTGCTTGGTATGAGAAGATACATGCCTATCTGATTGCACATGGTTTTGAGAACAGTCCAATTAAAAGCACCTTATATGTTAAGTGTGCTAATGATGTGCTTCTGATCATTGTTGTCTATGTTGACGACATGCTGCTCACTGGTCCTATTGAGAAGCATATTGCTGATTTTAAGGCTGATTTGCATGCCTCATTTGAGATGTCTGATTTGGGACATTTGCATCACTATTTGGGCATTCAGTTTATGCAAGTTGATGATGGAATGGCTTTGTGTCAAACAAAATATATTGACACATTATTGCAACGTTTTGGCCTTGAAGAATGTAAGCCTATTGCCACTCCTATGGAGACAGGGGGAGTCTGCATGATGCTGGAGATGCATTTGATGTTGTCCTCTATCAGCAGGCTGTTGGATGCCTGATTTACATATGCATTACTAGGCCAGATATTCAGTTTGTTGTCTCATAGATGAGCAGGTTTATGCATTGCCCAAGTGTCAAACATTGGCAGGCGGTTAAGCACATCTTTCACAGAGTGGTACTTGGCTACTTGGGTTGTTTTATCCCAAGGGGGGCTCACTACCACCAAATTTGCATGCTTTTTTTGACTGAGACTGGGCTGGTTGCTATGACACTCGTGTGTCCACTAGTGGCTTTTGCTTCATGCTTGGTAGCTCATGTATATCTTGGTTGAGCAAGAAGCAGCCTACTGTGGCCACTTCTAGTTATGAGGTTGAGTATAGGGCAACTTTCACAGCTACTGTTGAGTGTGTGTGGCTTAGACGCCTTATGGCTGATTTGGGTGTTGGTCAGTCTTTTGTCACCACCATCTTCACTGACAGTCAGAGCGCATTGGCAGTTGCAAGGAACCCTGTGTTCCATGCTCGCACTAAGCACATTGAGGTGCATTATCATTATGTCAGGGAGCGGTTCTCTACTGGGGAGATCAGCTTGGCATATGTGCCCATGCAGGAGAACATTGCAAACCTTTTCACAAAGGCTCTACCTAGGGAGAAGTTTGAAGCTTTCCGCAAAGCTTTGGGCTTACTTCCTTTTGTGGAGTGATTTCCACATAGCTTGGCACTTCCTTATACATGAGTGCCAGCTTCTTGTTCACCGCATCACTCCCAATGGGGATTTGTTGATATATTTAGGTAGTGATGTGTGTGAACACTCTAGGACCACCGGGGCACTTTTTTCCCTCTTTAGGAGATTTTTTCCCCCGGCTTGAATATATGCCTATTGCCCTAATGGTCTACTTATCTTTGTACATTCTCTAGTAATACATTCAGTATTGTGTGTTGTGCTCCAAGCTTCTTCTTCTTCCTTGTGCTCTTCGCGTGCTTCCACAGACGTCTAACTCCAACAATCACTGTTGGGAATGAGCTATGGGTAGTCTTTGCTAGTTAGTTTTGATGGTTAGATTTATTGGTAGGATTTTGTAGACTTCATTACATTACATTCTACCTGGGGGGGGGAAGCCTTTGAGGGGGTGCCCTTTGCAAACTTTTTTCCTCTAAGCAGGAATGAATCTGGAACTGGCAAAAAATGACGTGGAAAATCATCAAATTCATCAAAATCTCTGATATCATTGCCATATGAGCAGGTTGCAACCACCACCTCTTGGAGAGATGATGCTCCTCCCAACTTTATGCTTCTATTTATAGCTCCATCCAAGAGGAGTCTACTTGGCCATCTTCGAGAGTACAAACTTGGAACTCTAAACTATGAAGAATGAAACCTTTCAGGATTTATGTGCACACAATGATTCTATGGCCAAACTTCCGATCATTTCATCAAACTTCAAGGTAAAATTAAATATAAACAGAAAATGATATACATACAAAGACATATAACAAAACAACATAAATAAACAAAGAAACAAAAATAGAAATAGAAATAGAAATAAAAAATAAATAAATGTATATTTACACATAAATAAATAAATATAGATATAAATATAATAAATATACATATTACACATGCAAAGAAAAGAAACTATAAAAACTTAATAACATAACAATAAAAACATAAACAATAAAAAAAACGTTAATAACAAAAATACGTCCATAAAGCATAAAAAAATTAATAAAATTATAAAATATTAAATAAAATAGAATGAGTATACAATATGAAAAAAAGGAATATGAATAAATATCTATGTTCTATTAATGAATACAAAAATATGAGTAAAAGAATTATGAATAAAATATACATTTACAAGTGTATAGAAAAATACGAATGCCAATATTAAAAAATATGAACAAAAATAAAAAAAATATAAATGTATATATAAAATGAAATATTAGCATAAATATATAGAAAAATTATAAATAAAAATTACTTTTTATTGAAAATGGAATATAATGATAAGTAAAGTCATAAGTCAAATATACATATAGAATTGTGTAAAGAATATACTAAGATATAAATACAAATATATAAATAAAATTAAACAAAGTTTTGTTAGAATTTAAATAAAATTATATATGGAAAATAAATATAAAGATATATTAAAAAAATAAATATGGGTATATAAATAAAGAAAATATATGAAACAAAAAGTTTATGTTTTATTATTAACAAAATAAAAATATAAATAAAATGTACATTCTAAAATAATATGGATAAAGTAAAATGTAATATAAATATAAATGTATAAATAGAAAGAAATAACTTCTAAATAAAATTGTGTTAGTATACTTATACATACATACATACATACATACATACATACACACACACACATACATACATATATATATATATATATATATATATATATATATATATATATATATATATATATATATATATATATATATATATATATATATATATATATATATATATATATATATATATATATATATATATATGGACTGATGCTATCAGTCACCAGTTCTTTGAACCAGAGGCCACCGAAGGGACTCTGTAGTTTTTTTTAATATAAAAAGGAAGTTCGGCCTTAGCCTATTCTCCCGGACTTTAATTAAAATAGAGAAGAAAAGTTACAAGTGAATGGGACTAGTGCCCATGGGACCCCCCGAATCCCACAATGCAGGGGAGGAGTATGGCAAGCTAGCGGGCATTACAAATGAGGTGGATAAATCTATCATCACCCTCATGTGGGACCCATTTGGGTTTCAACTTGTTGTTTTCGATGAGATAAATACAGTGATGTCTAAACGGTGGAGATCTCTTATCTTGGGAGATTCTTTTGCCTAGAAGAAACAAGGATTTCTCGATCGCCCATTCCTTAGGAGTTTGTCCAAAATTGACAGCACATCGCTCCCTCCAAATCTTCCAAAGAGTCTCACCCCTGATGGCATTCCACACTCTTGATGAGCAGCCGTCCGCCTCACCCAACAACACCTGTTGCCAATTAATTTGGTTCATGAATCTCAATACTCGGGTCACGTGATGCCAGATAACACCGGACTTGGGGCAATCGAAGAACAGGTGAGCTAAATCTTTGATGCATCGATGGCAACGCTTGGACCATGGCAGCACACCATAGATTTTGTTAGCCCTTGCATTGGACCAGGTACCTTTATGCAAGATCTACCACATGAGAACATACTTTTTGATATCAATTAGGGGGTGCTAAATAGACATGAACTTTAGTTCCCATCAAAGTTTGGTCCAAGAAAGGCACCATCTCATGTTAAGAGTGTGATGAACATCTAAGTTCTCTTTGAAGTTGGGGATTCTGGATAGTTTCTTACCATTGCTCCATTTGAGGCCCTCCAGGCAAGGGAGATCCTGACCGCAGAGAAGGCAGGTAGTTGAGCGGTCCCATGCTAAACACCTACCTTGAAGAAGAGTCCATTCCTCGAGGGTAACTCTAAGTCTCGGGTCCAAGTCTTTGAACCTAATCCACTGGCTGGTCTCTTGTTTCTAGAGTTGTTTCCACTGTTTGAACCCTTTGTTGCGTAACCACTTTGCAGTTTGGAGGTTCCAAGACTCCACCTCCCTAATGCTGTTGATCAGGAACCAGATAGAGTCATTTTGTCTTATCCCAGCCGCCCTCTTCCACTCGTCACTGATTTTGATGAATTGTTTGGCCTTGTTCCAACTCTTCCATAAAGAACACACGAGGCTAGAGCCTTTAGGGGACACCGGGTGGGGGGAGAACAAAAGCGTGAGAATCCCTATGTCCTTCCAACTAGGATGGCCAACTAAGGTAAGGTCTTCCATGTTTCTGAAGATCAATTTAGCCCAAGAGGACTCACTATTGCTCCAAGCCTTGATAATCCATTTTGCCACCAGCTTGTCAGCCAACCCAACGATATCCAAAATTCCCAATCCCCCTAAGTCTTTCGGGCTAATGCAAGTTTCCCATTTGATTTTGGGAATCCCCCTCCTGTTGGGGTCCCCAGTCCAAAGGAAGTTTCTGTAGATTCTTTCCACTTTGGCCAAGTCTTTCTCCTTAGGTCTCCAACACGAGATAAAGTAAATAGTTGTAGAGAACATAAATGTGTTAACAACCATACAATGCCCTGCCAAGTTGACTTGCATAGCTTTCCAATGATTTAGTTTGCTATCCAGCTTAGATAGCACCCAGTTCCATCGTTGGTCCATTGAGATGTCAAATCCCATCGGAATGCCGAGGAGATGGAAGACTTGACCTCTAGGGATAACTTGACACCCCTGATCTAACAACAATTGGGGTGTAGGTCCTCTGATTGCTCTAAAAGCAGTTTTAACATGGTTGATTTTTGAGCATGATGCCACACAAAAGGTGTCGAGGCACCACCAAAACACCTCAATGTTGTTTATATCATTATGCATAAAGGCATTCATGTCATCGGCAAAGAGTCTCGCAATCATTTGCCTATGATTTAGAGGTAGGGAAAGACCCTTGACATTGCCAGCATCCATGTGATGCTTTAATAGGCGACTGAGTCCATTCGAGGCAATAGCAAAGAGTAATGGAGCCAGAGGGCAGCCTTGCCTGATTGATCTTTTTAAATGAATGGGCTCAGAGAGCTTACCGTTGATATTTATTCTAGTTGAAGCGTTTCCAAGAAGAGTGGAAACCATCTTCGTGAACTTTTGGCTGCATCCAAGGTCTTTCAATGATTGAAGAATAAAGTCCCATTCCAATTTTTCATACGCTTTGTTGAAGTCGATCTTAATGAATACCAGATCTTGTGCAGACTCCTCAGCAAATGCAAGGCCTTCCCAAATATCGACAATTGCTTCAAGTATAGATCTGCCTTTGATAAAACCTTTCTGGTCCTCACAAAGCCATGACTTTAAATGACAAGAGATTATGTTGGCAATAACTTTTGCAATTATCTTGTATCTTGTTTGGAGCATGGTAATTGGTCGTCCGTTTTCAATTTTGTTCTTATCTCCCCTTTTGTGGATTAACTTGATGATGCCATTATTAAGACACTCAGGGAGGGCACCAAAGGAGAGAACCTCTTGCCACACCAAACGTAGTGGGGTGGACACCTCATGCTTGAAGGACTTGAAAAACTCATTGGTGAGGCCATCAGGACTTGGACTTTTCCCATTGGGAAGAGCATCAATAACCTCGATAATTTCATTCTCGGAAATATTAGCATCTAGCAGAGAAATCATGTTCTGTGGGATTCTAGATTGAGCAACCCTTGAGATTGTTGCCATGGAGTCATGCCTATGCGGGGAAAGAGGAGCCGAGACCCCGAGAAGATGGGTAAAGTGCTCGACAATGATGGATCTATTCTCAACTTCCGTGCTACATTTGGTTCCATTATTATCGACCAATAAAGGGATGGATTCCCTAGCTAGTTTCCTTTTGAGGATGTTACACATCTCTTTCGATGGTTTGTCTACCTTCCCCGCCCACCAATCTTTGAAGAATATTTGAAGATTTTTTCTTTGAACCTCCTCCTCTAATCTTAGTCTTCCCCTAATTTTCAAAAGACCTTGTTGGCATTGTAAGTTACCTTTGTTCACCTCTTCTTCAAGCTGTGAGAACCTCTGGTACACCATTTCTCTGCAGGGATCAGTGTTCGGGAAAATATTGCCTGAGCTTATATTGGTGCCGTTTAGAAATCCTAAATCTCCTCTTTTTTTAACGTTCAAAAGGAATAGGCTAAAATCAAAAAATGGGTGAAAAAGGAAACCTTCCCATGAAGGGGAGAATTTCCTTTTGGAGGTTTTTCGAAAAAGAACAATCCTTTATTATATAAAGAGCAAAAGGAAGCACTCCGTTTCACATATGGAGTAACAAGAAATTAACATTTATTATATAAAATATGATAATATAAACTTTATTATATATACTTAAGTATGAGTACTATGATCTAATTGCTAGTTGGAAGTTGTAAGTCCTAAGTCCTCAGTGCTCACTCGGCCTTGAGGCTTGGACTCGAGAGGTGGGAGTTAGGATCAGTTCCATAATCCATTGGTTTAGTAACTTACGAGCCTCGAATCTAGTCAGTGGTTAGTTAATAGTGGTAGGCTGTAGTTGGAACTTGGTTGAAATGCATAGTGCGCAATGCGCATTAATTAACCCTCAATTTCGAGAGTTAAGGTGGTAAGCGGTTTGAGATTTGAGAAGTAACTCGGTGTCTTGATTGAAGATTATGGACGTCCGATGCATGCACATTCATGATTCCACTATTGCGCCATGTAGACACTGGAGTCTGGATAGTGGACACTGGACAGTAGCATAATCCTGTGGACTCGATAGTGGCATCCTTTCCTAGAGCCTGGAGGCTGGACTCTGGCAATGTGAGTAAGCGGAGTGGCTATGGCCATGCACATTGTAGAGTCGGACTCACAGACGTTCTCTCTTTTCCTTCAGCGCACCTTTGTCGGGAAGCTTTGCAGAGTGGAAATCATCCATGACTTGGAAAGCAGACAGAACATACAGAACGTAGGATCCAAGCCAACCCAAATGCTGCCTGCACTAGCGTATTTCGTCGAGAATCGCGGCATGCAAGTCATGTACATTTGCTGCTATCGCGTTGCTTCTATAGAGAAACTAGCACAGTGCTTTGCAAATTGGCGGTTCTCTCTCTCTCTCTCTCTACGTTGCAGTAGTCAGTGGTCACTGTTGAGTAAAAGCAAGAATCTGCGTTTCTTGAGTCGATGCGGCAAAACTCCCCATGTTCGCTTCTGTATTCATCTTTTTAGTTAATGCATTTTGGACTTCGATACTTTTTGCCCATGTTTTGCACATGGCGTGATCAAGGCACACGTACAAGTTGACAAAAGAACATAAGCCGAGCTGATCCACGAGAACTCGACTAGGGATTCTAGAGGCTGGTGGTCATGAATTGTGAGTCCTATAGGCCATCATCTGAATAGTGAAGACGATAAACACACAACTTTCTCGTGTCCTTTTTTGCAAATGTTGCTCATGATAGATGGTGGGCACTATCTTGCCTCCGTGATAGGCGAGCTGCGACGTTCTCAAAGACTTGTGCAACAAACTATGGAGCAACGAGCTCCTGAGTCCTGACTCTTGAGTCTTGATTGTGGATGTCCAGACTCCAACCTCAGACCTGGTTCATCGTTCCTGCCTTCACAAATCGTAATGTGCATTTTACGGTCTTTTCTTTCTATATGTGCTATTGTGGTTATTTTAATACATACATGGATTGTGATAATAGCGAAGTCTCGATGAAGTGTCTATGACGAGTCTAACCATGACAGAGATTAACTGATGAATCATGATCATTCCAAGTTCCAACCATTCGTTTTGTGGTCTTTTCTTTCCATATGCGCGGATGTGGTTATTCTAATACATGCATGGATTACATTTCTTCCATAGGCACATGCTGCATGCAAATGCTACAAGATGTGCTTAAAACGAAGATTTGGAGACTGGGAATGTCTGAAGAATTTTGATTTGTATATAAACAAATGTCACGAATGAATTCCTTTCTTTTCCAGTACCTCTTAGAAACACATAAGTCTGTGTTATCATCCGAAGTTGCTTATCACACTCTCTTTGCAAGTTTGCAGTGGTTGACTATGCGAGTCTTATGGGGATAAATACATACAAATTTGATTTAACATTGATGAATATTATGGACAAATGAAGTTACAACATCCTTATCATCAACAAGAGCTGCATGATAATGCACTTAAAAATAAAAGATAGTAGGATTGATATAAGTTATTGACAGTAGGCTTCTCATGGAATAGAGAGACCAGGTTTAGTCAATGGAGAATCCCCATGAGATGATAAAACACATCGGAATCCGGATGAAGGTAACATGGTCCATCAAAGATTAGAATTATATCATGCCTATATCTTTTGTAACTTGAAGATGCAACAAAAGAAAATAATATTGAGAAAACTCAATGGACATGAAGTGGACCATTCTCCTTTTCCATAAGGCTCATGAGTTGAATATGACATGCTCAGAACATAATCATAACTTCCTTCAAATTTGAGCTAGGTCTCTATGGCTTTGATTTCTTAAGCGGGAAACCTCAGAATGGAACTCTTAAGATTTCCCTTCTCCATCCCCCATTATAGATCCATGCTTTGGAATAAATTATCCTTCCTTCGAGTTGAGATATCTTGGAGTTTTCATTCGCGTGTCATCTTCCATGTACACATGCATGTATTCATATATGTATATGTATATTTATGTATGTATTTATGCACGCATTCATGAAAGTGTTTGCATGTTCCATAATGTCGAAAGTTTTTATCAATGGTTACCTTTATTAGAGCTTGTTTGCAAGTCAACATGAAACTCACACTGTTTCAATTGAGTATAAATCTGTATAAGGGCAGATTATCGACACTTATAATAAGTGGAGATTTAGCAAAAACTATACATGTATATATATGAGTTGCATCCTTGAATGCGACATATTATATTTCTTAATATTGATTTCAATTAGGAAGTCTTCATGAGAGAAAAGCATGGAATCTCTCCATTGATTGTGATTTATCACTGCACTTTGTTATGTGTTGCATTTGCCTTGTTCCACCCTTTGCTCAGTATTTATATATCTGATATTTCATGTTACGAGGTCTTGTCAAGAGGAGATCTTGCAAATGTTTGTTCCTGATGTTTGTGTTTATTGCTATATGTTGCATTTAACTCTTTTGACTTTTCTAATGACTAGTCTCTAGTTTCTATTCTCAATAATTATCTAATCACATGTGGCTATATTTTCTCTGCAGAATTTGTGATCAAAGTACATAAAAGGCTCATCCATTTTCATGTAATGGATCATAAAACCAATCAAACTTCTTTGGAGAAGTATGGCACTTTAATAAAGGGAAGTTCTAAAAAGGCAAAAATATCCATAGAAACGCATAAGGTAAGCACAAGTAATATCATTGATGTGGATACACAACCAATTAATCTTAGTGTAGAATCAGAGAAGAAAAGTGCTCGAAGAAAGCAATGGAAAGATGAATGGCTTGACCGGTTTAAACCATGGTTGATTTATGATGATAAAAAGGTCAGGTTTTGCATATTGCATGCATTATCCACATGCTAGATGTAGCTATTCTAAAAAAAGCTCCAAAAATTTCAAAACGAGTAATCTCATTTCCCATGCTCAAACCCAATGTCATAGGGATGATAGAAATGCACATGTTTTTGGTAAGGCATCTATGCAAAAGGGTTTGCAAAAAATGCTAAATATTCAAGAGGAATCTTTGCATAACTTGTTGAAGGAAGCATACTTTATTGGAAAGAATAACTTATCGTTTTTGTTATATCCATCTTTGCTCTGTTTGATGAGATCATTGGATGTGAAGTCAATGACAACTTTATATAATGATGACAAATCTTATGCAGAAATATTACATTGTATTGGAAAATCAATAATGCAAGATAATATAAAAAAAGTGAAAGAAAGTCTGTGGTTTGGAATTATGATGGATGAATCAACTGATATTTCAATTCATCATCACTTGGTAATTTATTTATCTTACTTGGAGGATAATTGCATCCCTTGTAATGCATTTTATACTATTATACATACTAATGACAATACAACAAAAGGGATTTTTGAAACCATTATGAAAGAGTTGGAGAATGTAGGTTTTGATTTTTCTAAGTTGATTGCATTTGGTTTTGATGGATGTAGTATTATGGTAGGTAAAAAACGAGGTGTTGCAACATTATTGAAGAAAGTAAATCCAATGTTGACATCAATACATTGTGTTGCACATCGAACCAATTTGGCGATATCTGATACGAGCAAAAAAAATTGATTATAGAAAAAAAAACAGATATGTTGATAAATAGTATTGCTTATCATTTTTCCAGCAGTAGTAATCGAATGCAAAATTTGAGGGATTTGCAAGAAAAGTTTGCTTGTGAAATTTTAAAAATGCAACGTATTTTTGAGATTCGATGGCTTAGTCATCACAATTGCATTAAAAAAGTTTGTAAATCTTTGGATGCATTGCTTTTTGCATTACAAAAGGAAAGGAGAGACTTGTATGACTTTTTGAGCACTTTTGAGTGCATTTATGCATTACATTTTCTTGCTGATATATTGGAAAAAATAATAGATTTGAGCTTTATGTTCCAAAGAGATTATGTTGATGTAACCACAGTTTATGGTTTGGTTTCAAGCACAATTTTGTGCATTCGAGATGAATTTTTGGATGAAAGGGAGATTGATTTAAATGCATATCAACAAGGTATTGGAGAGTTTCCAATTATTCTTGAATATGGAGTTAAAAATGGTTATATGTATGCTTTTCGTTCTTCTTTGAAAGGAGATATGTTTTTTGGACAAAAAATTAAAAGGGATATAGAAGGTGTTGATTTGCAAACTGCACTAGACTTTCAATTCAATTATGCAAAGAAGTTATGTCAAAGTCTTGAAAAACATTTTGTTGATAACTCTATTATGCATGCAGTCAAAATTCTAGTTCCAGCTCAACATCCTCTCCATGAAAGGTTGTTAAAGGAGTATGAAAAATTGATTGTGAAAAAATAGTTGATTTTTATGGAAATGCAAAGCTATTGGAGAATGTGCTCATTGCACCTATCATTGATGGAGAAGCTTTTAAGATTGAATTCAAGAAATTCAAGCATCATGCAAAAGTTGATTTTGCAAAAATGAGTTTAATAGAGGTTGCTTCTATGCTTGCAAATAATTCTACTTGGAAATATGCATATCCAAATATTTTGAAAGTGATACAAATTGCACTTGTGCAATGCTGCAGCATTGCAATATGTGAACGGGGATTTAGTGCACGTACACAAATAAAAAGCAAATGGAGAAATAGATTGGACATTGAAAGTTTGAATGCATTGATGACCATTGTTATTGAAGGCAAAGAAGATTATGATTTCTCAAATGCAATGGAATTATGGAAGGCAGAAACAAATAGACATTTATTTACTCAAGGTGGTTTTTCAAGAATCAATGTATAAATATGTGATTGTATGGATTTTTGTGGATGTAAATGTTTTTTGAGGCTTTTACAGACATATTCACTATTTGTTTACATGTTCAAGCAATGAAAAGGAGTTCTAACTTATTTGCATTCAGGTTTCGACATTCAAGTCACAACCTATAGGTGACACTTTTTTTATTTTGGCTGAATATATGTGGAATAGTTGAATATACATTAGTTTTTCTCAATACTCTGAAATGATGATATTTTGAGAGCTTGTTTAAGGTCCTAAATGTGGAGTCTTATACCATAAGCACTCAAGTGATGCTTTTCAGTTTTATCTTTGTTTTGTATAGGTTATGGCATGTGGCATAACATATTTTATTGCATGTAGATTTATGATAGAGAACTTAACTAATTGGAATGTAGTTTCAAGTTGCATAATTGGAAAATCTAGTGCAATTCCTAGAGAGTGTTTCTTCATGATAACACACACTGTTGGGCATATGGAGGGACTCATATTTAAACATATAAAGAATAAGCTATACCAAAACAATTCAATTACAGGACTTTCTTTACTAGGCTAGCTGCGAGCATAAAGTACATGTATGATACACATGCTTATCTTTTGTATGTGAAGAAATGACATGTTTATACAAATGATTTATATTATTTTTTTGCATTGCATTATATAAATATGATTCACACTAGTTCTTTGTATTGCATCACTTGAGTGCGAGTATTTGAACTTTCACCTATACCTTTAATAGATCTCAAAGTTCTGATCGCAATCTCTTTGTAGTTAGCTTTCTCTATTTTTTATTTTCAAGCTATGAGTGCGCATGTGTGCTTTGATGAGTGTGCATTTCTATGATTGTATATTCATCTTGATGTAAACATTCCTTAACATTCACCTTTTGATGTGCAAAACAAGAACCCATGTATATGTATGAGCTTTTCATTCACCTTTTTATGTGTAGAACAATAGCCTATGTATGGAGAAGATCTCCTTTGGATGTTGGCAAATAAAAAAATGCACATTATTCATTCACTTCTGCCATTATATCCTTCTCATGTTTTTTTTTCTCTATCATAGATGTTGTTCCTTTGTATTGTTGCAGTCCATCCTACATGCCAATCTGTTTCCTTCTTATGAGGCCCTCTCATCTCCAATAATGCGTTACAAATAAGAACAATATCCTATGAATTTTAAATGCATATCTTGTTTTGAATATCCTCTATACGTTGCATTCCTTACGAGGTAGACAAACAACAACATACTCTTGTGCTCTTTGCTTTGCATCATCATCAAAGAAAACAAATGATTAATCATTAAAGGTATTGATGGCTTAAACAAATGATTAATCATTAAAGGTATTGATGGCTTAAGTAAGTGCAATTTTGAAATTGTAATTTTGAAATTTCAAAGTTAAAGCCTGGAGAAGTAGGCCTCGGTTGAACTTCCAAAAAAAAAGGGTAAGCGCAATTTTCATAATGTGGAGATAGAAGTTTGCACACAAGTTTTTGTGTAATCTTGATTTTTGTATTGTGTATGTAATATGTAGTACTTATGTATATAAAGTGTTCTTGTATGTATGTGTTGCCTCACTGTTTTATGCAGGTGAAAGCAGGAGGAAAATATGATGATCTACAAATGAGTGCACAACACATGCCTTCTTGAGGTAGAGAGGGGTGAGCAACAAGAATTTTCTTCGTCTATTTCATCATCAAAGAAAGCAAATGGTTAATCATTAAAGGTATTGATGACTTAACTAAACAAAATTTGCATAATTATTAATGAGGAGATAGAAGGCTCGACATAGATTTTTGCATAACCTTGATTTTTGCTACGTCAATGATTGTTCAACTCAACGATCAATTTCCTTCATCAGGCCTCATCTACTTAACATAGATTATTACAAAATTGTTCATGCTTCATTTTGCAGTTGTGAGTGGAAGTTGAAATTATAAGCTACACAGATTGTTACTGTAGCAAAGGCTCAAAGACGAAACGTTGCATTCTAATGGAAATGCTTCAAAAAAAGCATGTATCATTATTTGGGCCAATGATGAAACTAGAAAGGTAAAAAATAACTACTTGATTTTTAGAGCTTTAAAATCCTTAATCATAAGATTTCAAAAAATCGTGTGTATAATTATAAAAAAGAATATTCTCTTTTACATATGATAGCATCAAATGTTAGGTGAGTGAGATAGAGAGAGATAGATAGAGAGAGAGAGAAAGAGATAAATTTTGTTATATTTGAGTCTTATTAAAAGATTGATCTCTATGTCTGTGCTTGTGTGTGTGTGAGTAAGAGAGAGAGATAGAGATAGAGAGAGAGAGAAAGAGATAAATATTGTTATATTTGAGTCTTATTTCTTTCATATATAGAAATGTATAATAACTAATGTAGTTGTATGATGTATCTAAATGTGGCATTTGTTTCTAATTGTCTAAGTATGTTTTACTTGTGATGTATGCATATATGTATATGTCTTGCATTATATGCACATGTGGCAACCTATGTTGATTGTCTATGTATGTGTGTTGTTGGTATCTATATTTGTGTGGTTGACGTTCATGTGTGTGGATACATCTGGACATGTGTCTCTCTATGTACATGTGCTTGCACATGTATGTGGATATGGTTGTTTATGCATACATATGTTTGAATACCTGGTTATGCATGTATTTTTTCATTAAAATATATGATGTGCGAATAATATCTTATCTTTTCTTGTCTGCATGTAAGTGTCGATGTATTTGTATGTGAATGTTTTTTTATTATATTTATGTACAATTGTCTTTTCATGTATTTTTCAATGTATATGCATATGTATTTTTACACGAATGTACTTATTTGTATGAGTATGTTGTGTATGTGTTGAAACATATGCATGTGGTTATCCATGTATGTATATATGATTGTTTATATATGTCTATATGTATGGTGTATGTAGCTATGTGTGTGTTATGCGTATGTGGTTCTGTTTGTCTTTCGTTGTCCATGCATGTGAATATGTATTTGCATGTGACTGTCTTTTTCATTGCAATTAATCCATGCATGTGTAAGATGCATACATTACTTGTATCTTTGTTAATCATTTTTGTTTTACATTTTGTACTTGTTTTTTTTTTATAATGGAGGTTCGGCCGAGGTCTACTCCCCCGGACTTTAACTTTGAAATTGCAACTGTACAAGGAAAGGCATAGTACCCATGGGACCCTCCTTATCCCACAAGAACAGGGACTACCGCAGGGATGATGAAACGGTGGCCAACAACCACATACAACAGTTCCTGAGATTTATATGTCTCTACATGTTGCTGCCAGGGGTTGAACTCTCGCCCCCGCCTCAAGAGGCGAGAGGCCCAACCACCAGGCCAGCGAATCGGGACATTTTGTACTTGTTTGTTTTTGTGTTAAAGCATAGGAATAAACACCCCATCATTTAACTTTATGCCTTTTGAAAATGGATGAGAGCGGAAGTCTTCTATTTGATTTTGGATAAAATAGGAAGTCTTTCTATTTGATTTTTGAATAAAATAAGAAATCTTTCGCTTGAATTTTTGAGAAAAAGGTAGATGCCTGTTAAAAAAACCCATTGCCCTATGAAACTTCATGAAAAAGGAATTCTATCTGCTCGAAGTTTTAACTTTTCCCAAACACTGACAGGGACTCTGTAGTTACGGTCAATGAGATCAAAATGCGTATGATTTTATTGCGGAGAGCTTGTGTAGGGATGCGGGAAAAAACAAAGTAGTGCCTTTCACGGCACTTCTGAGCTCTGCGCTCTGCGTTTCTGCGTTTGGGTCCCCAGCGGAAGCTTAAAAGCAAGGCGTCCATTCATGCTTTCACATGAACGGGTTAAAGATTCTCTGTAAAATGTATGGGAGTTGTAACTATGAGGTGAGCATGCACCTGCTGCCAACAAAAAGCTAGAGCTTGCAGAAGAGAGACCCGAGGAAAGTAGGATGCGATGGTACCGATGGCGGGTGGTGGAGGATGAGATCGGACGCACTTCACCATCGCACTCAAGCAATAGAGTGGAGAAAGACAAAGGAACAAGGGGACATCAGAGTCATGCGCCCTCTTTCTACCGAGGCGAGAGAGCACATGCCTGTCCTCTTCATGCGAAGCCCCGCTTTTGGCAGGCAGACCTGTTGGCAAGCAAGCATTCACCCCACTCCCATAGGTACTTCGTTGTTATGTCATGAGACCCTTTCGGGTGTGATGGACCTGAAACATGGCAGGACAGAACTCCTCTCGTCTGCGTATGCAGGCAAGGGTTGAAGCTTTTGAGCACAGATGCATAGCAGGCAGGTTTTTCTTTTTGTCTCTTGTTTGACGTTCTCAGGGAAGTTTTGCTCTTTGGAACGATATCTGCCTACTAGTTGAAGGGATATGCTGCCTGTCTTACTTTCTTGGTCGTAGAGGTTGTAACTGTTCCACTTTCGAGCTCATGCGCACCTCTCCTCTCTATGAGAAGATGAGCGGTGGTAAGGAACACGAGCTCGTTGCTGGGAGCTTCGAACATGCAGGTACGGCTGTTTCTCATTTCAAGGAGAATGAGAACGGTGGTGGTGATGAGGGGGCGGTGCCCTCTAGAGCAAGCACCAGCCTAGAGCATTGGGAGGCCCAATCAGTTGATAAGGCAGCTGTGCATCCTTCGTCCTTGCATGTCTTTGAGGAGGATGATGATCGGGGCCTCAGCAGAGCATTCAGGTTATCAATTATCGTTGGATCCGCTCTTGTGATGCTTGCAGTCATCCTCTGCCTTGTCCTTGTGCTCCCTCGATCATCACGCAAGTCACCAACACATGGCAATTCGAGCAAGATCATCTCTTGGCAGAAGCATCCACATCTCTTCTCTTCAACAGTAATGCTGAACCATCAACATCATAACGCGCATAGTCCACATCCTCAGCATAAACCAGTTAAACAGAAATTCTCAGACCATGCTTCCACCACCTTGTCCCTCATTATATCTGCCTGTAAAGCTACCCTCTTTCCCAATGAATGTCAGGCTTCTCTGGGTTCGGATAACTCTTCTATTGTAGCTACATCTGCTGATTCACTAGTCAGTTCCTCTATTGTGCTGGCCAGGACAGAGATTATGTCCCTCCGCCTTCGTTCGCAAGACTTACTACAGGCCTCTCACAACATTAATTTGACCACAGCAGCCGAAGAATGTGTGTATCTACTTGGCAGAGCTGCCAGTTTTCTTGATAAGTCGAAGGCCACTGCTTTTAATCAGCAGCTTCCCTGGCAGGTTGCAGATGCACAAGCATGGACAAGTGCAGCCCTTACATATGTGAATGATTGCCGATCAGCCCTCAGCTATGTGAATACAACTAGCACTATTGGCAATGTTATGTCTCAGCTCAGTCATGCCATCATGATCACGAGCAATGCTCTCAGCATGTTGGATGCATACAGAGCGTTCAGAAATAATATAACTCTATGGTCACCACCAACCAAGCTTACTGTGTTCGAGGCTGTCGAGCCACCTCCAGAAGATGTTTCTGGTGATTGGTGGACAAAGCCTGCCCTTACAGTATCCCTTGATGGGTCTGGTGACTATTCCACCGTGCAAGCAGCTGTAGATGCTGCTCCAGAAGGTGCAGTGACATGGTTTGTCATTCATGTCCGAGCAGGTGTATACCATGAGAGGGTGAATATACCGTCCACCAAGACTAGGTTAGCTTTGATAGGTGATGGCATGGGAAAAACAGTGATTACAGGCGATTATAATGCACAGATGCAAGGTGTTACAACCTATGACTCAGCTACTGTAGGTAAGAGGTTCTGGCACCTTTCTTTCCATACACATTATGTTTGTACGTACATGTTGATTTCAGCTTCCAAGTTAGGTCCACAAAAAGGTGTATATCAAATGAATATATTGCAAGATGATCAACCTTATCCATGTGAATGCTCATATATATACATGTATCCGTTTTATGTACACATGTTTGGATATGAACATGTGTGTAGACACATACATACATGCATGCATGCATGCATACACATGTACCATGTACGTACATACATACATACATACACACACACATACATACACACACATACATACATACATACATACATACATACAATACACATACATTCATATGTCATACATACATATGAACATGCATGCATGCATGCATACAGTAAACATACATATATACATACATACATGTGCTTACTACATAGACACATCTACATGTGTACATATTTTTGCACATGCACACGTTCATGTGCACACACACATGCACACGTGCATGCGCACACACACATGCACACGTGCATGCGCACACACACATGCACACGTGCATGCGCACACACACATGCACACGTGCATGCGCACACACACATGCACACGTGCATGCGCACACACACATGCACACGTGCATGCGCACACACACATGCACACGTGCATGCGCACACACACATGCACACGTGCATGCGCACACACACATGCACACACGTGCATGCGCACACACACATGCACACACACATGCACACGTATGCGCACACACACATGCACACACGTATGTGCGCACACACACATGCACTATGTATGTGTGCCCACACACATGCACACGTATGTGTGCACACACATGCACACATGTATGTGCACACACACTTGCACGTGTGTATGTATGTATGTATGCATGCATACATACACACATCGCATGCATGCATGCATACATACACACATCGCATGCATGCATGCATGCATGTATGCATACATACATACATACATACATACATACATACATACATACATACATACATGCATGATGCATGTTTGTCATACGTATGTGCATAGGTGTCTATGTAGGTAGGTAAATATATAGGTACATATGCAGGTGGGTAGGTAGGTACGTACCTATCTTGGTAGGCAGGTACCTACTATGCATGTAGGTGCCTGTGTAGGTACATATACAGGTAGGTAAGTAGATTTTTATGTAGTAGATATGCATACAGTAAACATACATATATACATACATACATGTGCTTACTACATAGACACATCTACATGTGTACATATTTTTGCACATGCACACATGCACACACACACATACACACACGTATGTGCACACACACACATGCACTATGTATGTGTGCACACACACACATGCACTATGTATGTGTGCACACACACATGCACTATGTATGTGTGCACACACACATGCACACACGTATGTGCACACACACTTGCACGTGTGTATGTATTTACACATACATGCATACATACACACATTGCATGCATGCATGCATGCATGCATGCATACATACATACATACATACATACATACATACATGCATGCATGCATGCATAGGTGTCTATGTAGGTAGGTAAGTATATAGGTACATATGCAGGTGGGTAGGTAGGTACGTACCTATCTTGGTAGGCAGGTACCTACTATGCATGTAGGTGCCTGTGCAGGTACATATACAGGTAGGTAAGTAGATTTTTATGTAGTAGATATGCATGTAGGTGGTTAGGTACTTACCATGGTAGGTATGCAGGTAGGTGCCTATGTTGGTACATACATAGGTATGTATGCAGGTACATATGCAGGTGGATAGGTAGGTACCTACCTATCTTGGTAGGCAGGTACCTACTATGCATGTAGGTGCCTGTGCAGGTACATATACAGGTAGGTAAGTAGATTTTTATGTAGTAGATATGCATACAGTAAACATACATATATACATACATACATGTGCTTACTACATAGACACATCTACATGTGTACATATTTTTGCACATGCACACACACACATACACACACGTATGTGCACACACACACATGCACTATGTATGTGTGCACACTCACATGCACTATGTATGTGTGCACACACACATGCACACACGTATGTGCACACACACTTGCACGTGTGTATGTATTTACACATACATGCATACATACACACATTGCATGCATGCATGCATGCATACATACCAAGGTTCGTAAGGTTCGTAAGGTTCGGTACGCATTCGGTTCGAGGGAAGAACCTTACCTCGAGGGTAAGGTTCGTAAGGTTCGTCCATTGAAAATATATATATATATATATATATATATATATATATATATATATATATATATATATATATATATATATATATATATATATATATATATATATATATATAGATATATGTATGTATGTATGTATGTATGTATGTATGTATGTACGTACGTATGTATGTACGTACGTACGTACGTACGTACGTACGTAGATATATATATATATGTGTGTGTGTGTGTGTGTGTGTATGTATATATAAACCTTACCTTGGTTGAGGTGATGCGAAGTGATATATGGGTTGGAATATGCAAAGTTGAGGTGATATATGGGCTAGAATATGAAACATTGAGCTAATTTATGGGCTGAAATATGCAATGTTGATCTTTACTTTGCCTCAGAGCTGAGTGCTCACACCTGAATGTAGAGCTAAGATCAAGCCATTAAGGACTAAACCAAGAGCTTGAAGCTAGAGATTATACCTTGAAAGATAAGTTTGGTTCCCGAAAAAATGAACCTAAAAATACACCAAAAAAAATTCCAGCAAAGAACTTTACGTAAGGTTCGTTCGGTTCGGTTCGAACCTTAAAAAACGAACCTTACCTTATCGGTTCGCGAACCGAATCTACCATGATACATACATACATACATACATACATACATACATGCATGCATAGGTGTCTATGTAGGTAGGTAAGTATATAGGTACATATGCAGGTGGGTAGGTAGGTACGTACCTATCTTGGTAGGCAGGTACCTACTATGCATGTAGGTGCCTGTGCAGGTACATATACAGGTAGGTAAGTAGATTTTTATGTAGTAGATATGCATGTAGGTGGTTAGGTACTTACCATGGTAGGTATGCAGGTAGGTGCCTATGTTGGTACATACATAGGTATGTATGTAGGTACACACAAAGGTACATGTGTGTACATACGTACATACATACATATTTATTTGTAGACAAATATGTACATACATAAATGCATGGATGTATACATACATACATAAACTCATGCATGTGTACATGCATGCATACATACATAACATGCATACGTGCACGCACACACACACACACACACACACACACACACACACACACACACACACACACACATACATACATACATACATACATGCATACATACATACATGCATACATACATACATACATACATACATAGACATACAGACATACATGCATACACATACATACAGACATACATACACACACACATACATACATACATACAAACATACATACACACACATACATACAGACATACATACACACACACATACATACATACATACAGACATACATACATACACACACATGTCACACATGCATACATACACACATACATACATACATACATACATATGTACATACATACATATGTACATACATACATATGTACATACATACATATGTACATACATACATATGTACATACATAAATACGTACATACATACATATGTACATACATACATACGTACCTACGTACCTACGTACGCAGGTACTTACGTACGTGTGTACCGTCATATTTATGTACATTCATTAAGCATGTGCATATGCATGCATGTACAACACTCAGTCTCACATACATGAGCATAGGCTCACATATGCATAAACATGCATAAAGATGTTTACATACATCTACATCCTACATGCATGCATGTGCGTACACATGCGCACGAAGCTCTCTCTCTCTCTCTCTCTCTCTCTCTCTCACACACACACACACACACACACACACACACACACACACACACACACACACACACACACACACACACACACAGACACAGGCGTGCGCACACAGCATAGGCTCACACATGCATATGAATGTTCACATACATTTACGTTACTCATGCATGTAAGAATGATACATGGAGACATATAGGCATACATGTTTCAAGCAAAGATGTATTTATGTAATATATTCTGAAATGATGCTTATGATATTGTTAAATTTGTGTTGTAGAATTTGTATTGATTGTGAGGATTCTTTTTGTTTTTTTTCCATGCAGCCATTGATGGTGACAGGTTTGTAGCAGTGGGGATGACTTTTGAAAATACTGCTGGGCCTGAAAAACATCAGGCAGTAGCCCTGCGGGTCGACAGTGATTTTGCAGCCTTTTATAACTGCAGTTTTCAGGCATTTCAAGATACATTGTATGTGCATTCCCTTCGGCAGTTCTTCAAAAACTGCCAGATTGAGGGCACAGTTGACTTCATTTTTGGCAATGCAGCTTCCTTTTTTCAGGATTGCACAATCTTGTTCCGGCCAGGCTTACCTAATGTGGGTACTAGTGTAGTTACTGCGCAGGGACGGACAGATCCTGGTGAGACATCTGCACTGGTCTTTCACAAATGCAACCTCAATGGAACACCTACCTTTCTACAACAAACTCCCATGAAACATAAGTCTTATTTGGGGCGTCCTTGGAAGACTTTTTCTCGAACCATCTTTTTGGAATGTGAGATGGGTGGATTTTTCCAGCCAGAAGGATGGCTTGCTTGGAATGGCAGTCCTGATGTGGAGGGTGTCCTTTATGGTGAATACCTTAGCTCTGGCCCAGGTGGACAGCCTTCTGAGCGAGTTCCATGGTCCACCCAGCTATCGCATGACATGGCTCTATTTTTCACCATAGCACCCTTTATTCAAGGGGATCGCTGGCTTCCTTCAACCAATATTCCTTACTCCTTGTCCCTTTGATGGAAATATGTAGTGTTGTCAGAGCTCCTTTATAAAGTTTTTGGTGTGGAAAGAGGTCAAACGCTTGGAAGCTTAAAGAGGGCCATAAGCATCAAGAGAATATGGCTTGCCTTTATAAATTTCAGTGGCACTTTGCAGGACAGTCTGATGGTTATTCTTCTATCATGCACATTCTGATTGTGTCCATCAACTCCTCTCGAGATTATAATGGAGGCCTTGCATCTGCTAACGTGCAAATATTACGAACTGACCACTGAATCTATAGGCTACAGTCTGAACAACAGAAGTGCACGATTCCCGGGGTGCTGAGGTGGTTCTTTTTTATTTTTTATTTTCGTAAAAGCTCAACTTTTTAAATGGCACCCTTCATTTGCTGACTGAAGCTCAAAGTTTACATGGCTATTTCTCTCAAACGCTATAAACCAGTCACAGAAAAAGATTATTCATGTCTTTTGCCATGAAAAACATAAGCCTCTGCCATTTTGTTGCGGCTTCTTTTACTCTCTTCTCTGTTGTGACTGTGGCTTCAGCTTATAAGGATGGAATTGTAGTAGTGCCAGCTTGCTGTCAAACTGTCTATAAGGACTTAAATCAAGTCAATGAAATGCTTTTTTGGTCTTTTATTAGATTCACCTTTGTAGACACATGTTTTTTTTTTTTTTTTTTTTTTTTGGGAAATTATTATTATCACTTAATTATGCTTGATACAGAAGACTCCAGTTTTCCTGACAGGGTGCACGGTACGTATCATGACTTGTGTATTGCTTAGGATGCATATCACCATTGACGTGAGATAAGGAATAAAAGGTGCCATTTGGTGCCCCCTTCTTAACCCAAGTCCAGAGGGGGAGGATGTTTTAACAAATCCACCCAATTCATCACAGTTTATCAATATGGTCTGTAGAGTACTTGCCTTGCCCTCTGGAGTGCTTGCAATATATTAAGAAATGGAAGGGATGTAGAAGGGTTACTTGGCAACTTATGGAAATTGCTGAAGTTCGCATTATTCCAAGCAGAGGCTTCTTTGTATGGAACCCTAATGGTCTTTCTAGGTTGATAGGCTGATGGAATTTCAGTGTCACCTGACAAGCAGAACGTGACATATTTTGTGAACGGGACGTGCCATCAAGTCTATGTGGTCAATTTCCAAGGCAGCCAAAGGATCCAGATTGAGAGTGTCGATGGAAAATGGAGTTCGCTGTCAAACTTTTCAGACTCCTGTCAGATCATGAAGTTTTTAATTCTTTTTCTGTTTCATTTTTTTTTTTGTTTTGTTTCGTTTTTATCTTTTTTTGGGTGGGGGGCATTTCATAGGATTTATCGTTGTAGATGTACATTAGTTTTGATTATAAAACGAACTTCTCTTACAGGGCATCTTTCTATAGGCTGCATGATATGCAATGTGATTTGTGTATCGCTTTTGATGCATGTTGTTAGTGATGTCACAAAAGTGAGGGCTGGATGCTACAACCAAATCACCTACGTCACTAATACGGTATTGAGAGAGTTTAGCTCTGCCTATGGGGTGCGAAATGGCTTATCTTGTTACAAAATGTTCTTCTACTGTGATGCAAAGCAAATCCTTGGACTTGGCTATCTATGGGGGATTCATACAAGGACTGTAGTTGTTCTCCCAAGAATGGAGCTATTGGTTTTGTATATATCCCCCCCCCCCCCCCCCCAAACACACACACACACACACACACAAAGAAGGGAAGAAAATTCAATGGCAAGTTTTTAGAAGAAGCCTTGATGCTCAAGAACCTTCTAACAACCATTTCTACATAGAAAGATGGTATGTTTAATCAAAAGAGTGTCCCTTAAGAAAGATAGGAAGGTTGGAGAAAAGGATAACAATCCATGTCATTGAAAAAGTGTTCCTTAAGAAGAATTTCAAAGGTTAGGAAAAAGGATGACAAGCTTGTAGCAAGGCTTTGGAGAAGTAGTGGAGGTAAAGTCAAATGAAGATAGCTAGAGTATTTATAAGGCTGGAGAAAAGGATAACAATCCATTTCATTGAAAAAGTGTTCATCAAGAAGAATTCAAGGTTGGGGAAAAGGATGACAAGCTTGGTGCAAGGCTTTGGAGAAGTACTGGAGGAGGAAAAGCCAAACGAAGATAACTAGAGTATCTATAAGGTAAGACAATAAGAGTCTTAGTAAACATAGTGCAAAACAGCAATTGGTTGTTGGAGTTCGAGGTCTGTGCAAGCACATGAACAACTTAAGGAGGAAGAAGAAGCTGGAGAACAACACAGTACTTAATGTATTATTAAGTGAATGTACAAAGATAAGTGATATGTTAGGGTAGTAGGTGTATACATGCCGAAAAAAAAACCTTCTAAAGAGGGAAGAAAGTACCCCAATGGTCTTAAGTGTGTTCACACACATCATTATCAAAATATATCAACAAATTCTCTCTAGGAGTGATGTGGTGAATAAGGAGTTGGTATTCATGAATAAGGAAGTACCAACTCATGTGAAAAAAAATCAATCCACAAAAGGAAGTAAGCTCAAAGGTTTTCGAAAAGCATCAAAACTTCAACCCAACGAGAGCTTTTGTGAAAAGGCCTGCAACATTATTGTGTGTGGGCATTGTGGAGCTACGTTTGTGGGGTTAAAGGCTTGCTCACAAGGAGCCCTTGTGCAAATGTTTTAACAACTTTTTGAAAAACATGCAACATTAAATGATCAAGAACTACTAAACATGCAGGTTTTTAATCAAATACAACGTTAATGATGATGGAATTATTTAATTTACCTTCAATACTTCAATTCATAACTCACAAATTAAGGCTGTTATTGCATAAATCATGTTGATGTATCCACCAAGCTTGATGAAGTTGATCTTCACACTTCAAAATGATATCATCATCATCATCATCATGAACACTCAAAACAACGGTCTTTGCGCCCAAAGATAAAGGATACATTACTAATCAAGATGTGAAAAAGATACAAATTTGAATGACTCCAAAGATCCATTTTCTCACGAATGGTAACTCAAGGGTTAACTCATAGGTATAGGCTCAAAGGTTCTCTATTTGCACTAATCTCTCACACTTTCAAATCCTGGGAAGAAAATAACAAATGAATGGATTTGTCTTTTTATAGGAAAAAATGATCTTTTGATCCATGCTTCATTTAAATGGACCAATCAAATTCCTTTATTTTTCCTTTACAAAAAAACACATGTATTTTCTACATGATCTTTCACGTCGACTTTGGAGGATCATAAAGTGTTCAAATTTAAATTTGTTTGTTGCTCCTTGCTCCTCTTCTTTATCTCCATCATTGGATTATGGAACCCTTGGAAGTACAATCATGAACCTTCTTTTACTTTGAAAACTTCATCTCCTTCATCTTTTATTTTTCTTCACTTGATGTAGACCCATGTTTGAGTATCTTCATGGTTGAGAACTTCATATCAAGCTTTGAATACTTCATGTTCATGTGTTGATGAGGGTGCATGGCCACAATCACTACCACATCTTTCCCCCACCAAACTTGCGCTTCCTCTAGGAGTGCCAACAATGATCAATTTGTTATAGTAGAAGATTAGAAGTGATGATCTTTCCTCATGAAATCAAAATCAAATTGTGCATGGATAAAACAAGTTATGTGCCTTCATGCAAGGCCATGTAATGTAGCCCTATTATTTGAATACTCTTTAAATGCATTAGAGAAATTTATGGTGCATCATGAGGTACTTGAGTGACTCTCAAGTGGTTTTTTGATGAAATGGATAATCACTCATAATGCTCTCACAATTCATTAAGACCCTTAACTTTTTGAGTGCAAATGGATTAGTGTATGGGTTTCCATTTCAATATATGTGTCTTTATGCAAGGCATTGTAATATTGCCCTAGACATGCATATTTGGAGTGCAATTTTATACACACATGGTGCAAAAGAAAAGATACTTGGAAATTTGAACTCACACATTGATGAAGAGGCAAAATCTTGTCATATTTCAATACTTGAATAGATGGAAATCATTCAAACATAGTCTCACATCTACTCATGTGCAAATAAATTATTGTGCATGGGTGAAGCCTTAGTGTCTATATGCAAGCCATTGGTAGTGTATAGCTCTATGTAATGAAGCTTTAGATGCATGAGAAAAAAATACAATGGTGCATAGACAAGATTCAAGGATTTTGATGAAGAGGATTTCCACTCATCTGAAGCCAGCTTTCTTCTTCATGAGACATGAGACAAGTTTGATTCCTATCAAATAACACAAGACCATAATCTCAAGATTAGATAATGCACAATTGTTGATATATTTAGGTAGTGATGTGTGTGAACACTCTAGGACCCTTGGGGCACTTTTTTCCCTCTTCGAGAGGTTTTTTTCCCCCGGCTTGTATATACGCCTATTGGCCTAATGGGCTACTTATCTTTGTACATTCTCTAGTAATACATTCAGTATTGTGTGCTGTGCTCCAAGCTTCTTCTTCTTCCTTGTGCTGTTCGCGTGCTTCCGCAGACGTCTAACTCCAACAATTGGTATCAAAGCAGGTCATCGCTTCATCTAGGGTGTCGTCGACACTCCTCCGGTTGTAGTCTCAGAATCGCACGAATTTTGGTGAGCATACTCAGCGTGTTTTCAAGATCAAAACAGCTTTTCTATGTGGTGCTGAAATCGAGATCTGAGCTCATTTCGGCCTTTGAACGCACTATCGTAGCGCTTGTGCAGGCTATTTTGTCTTTTTGTGCCAAATGTATATACCAGTTTCTGTTCGCCAGTATAAGTGTCTCAAAGTCTGCTACAGGTCTAGCAGAATTTATCTTGGCAGTTCTTTTCAACTTTTTGAGATACAGTCAATTTTCTGCCTCAAGGTATTTTAGTCACCGGCCATGGCTGAAAGCAGTGATGTATTCTGTATGTTGGCTATTGAGGATAAGTTGGATGGTACCAACTACCTGTTATGGGCTTATATGATGCGACATTTGTTGGTTGCAAAAGGACTGTGGAACATTGTGTAGGGTATCGAAAAACGTCCTATCACACCTGCAATTGTGACAAAATCAGGTACTGAAGCTGATGTAGAAGGTGTCGAAGATGATGAAATTCTGCATATTCCTGCTCGTGCTGCGGTTTCTGCTGCACCTATTGCAGAGTAGATTCGCTGGGAGGGCAAAGATGCCCAAGCATATGCATTGATAGCTTTGTTTGTCAAACGTGCCATTATTCCTCACATTCGCTCTTGCAGAATAGCTAAGGATGCTTGGGATACACTTACCACATTGTACCAAGCTAGGAATGAGGCTCATGTTGCTTACCTCCGAAAACAGTTGGAGAGTGAGCACATGAATGAAGGTGATTCTATGGACAATTTCCTAACTAAGATCAAAGACTTGAAGGAATAGTTGATTTTTGCTGATGAGGTTATACCAGATAGCTCACTTGTGCAGACCATTCTGAATGGTCTTCTTGATTCATATCAGAGTTTTGCTTCTACTCTTCGGTTGATGATGAGAGGCAATCCAAATGCCTTATCATTTGAGGAGCTAGTCTCTGTTCTGTTGCAGGAAGATCAGTCCAGGCAGAACAAGTCCATTATGCGATTTGCAGATCAAGCTTTCGTGGCTACTCAGAAGGGCAAAGGAAAATGGAGCTCTTCAACTAGTAAGCAAAAATCTGCTAATTCTGCATATTCGAAGAAGGAAGATAAAGATGAGAAGAAATCAGAAAAGCAGAAATTGTTTTGTAAGTACTGTAAAGGGAATGACCATATAATAAAGAACTGTCCAAAATTGGTTGCTAAAGAGGCAAAGAAGAAAGAGGATGGAATGGTTGTTGCAGAGGCCTCTACACCGAAAACAGAGTCTACTAATCTTGTGCAGGAAGAAGAATGGGCGTTTACTACTGTCTGCAGTTTTGATCCATCTTCTCATGAACAGTGCATGTCTGCAATAGACTCAGATGTTTGGTATTTTGACAGTGGGGCAATCAAACATATTACCTCGCATCGCAGTTTCTTCTCTTCACTCGAGCCTGCCCCTACAAGGAATACTGTTACATGCGCCAACAACTCCTCTTATCCTGTTATGGGAGTTGGTAAGATCATTTTGACTACTGCTGATGGTAGTTCTTTCACTTTGTCAGATGCTTTATTTGTGTAAGGGATCAAGAAGAACATGTTATCAATTTTTACATTAGCGAAGATTGGCTTGGTTGTGAAATTTGTTGATGATAGGTGTACAGTTCATGATCTATCAAATGGCGATGTGATTATTGAGTCTGGCATTTTATGTTGTGGGCTGTATAAGCTCATAGACTATGAAAGATTTGTAAATGATTTGGCATGTGCAGTAAATGATTCTCAGGCTATGCCAGATGCAAAGCTTTGGCATGCACGCTTTGGTCATCTGAATTTTGCTAGTTTGCTACGCCTGCATAAATCTGAAATGGTGTCCTCTTTGCCCAAAATAGAGGCACCTGGAAAACATGTTTGTGAAGGCTGTATTTTGGACAAAATGCAGCATTCTTCCTTTCCAAAAGATGGTTCAGTTCGGGCTACTCAGAAATTGCAGCTTGTACATAGTGATGTCTGTGGTCCTAGGCAGACACCTTCTTTTGGGAATTATCTTTACTTTGTGACTTTCATCGATGATTTTTCCAGGCATGCACGGGTATATCCATTGAAGGAAAAGTCCGAAGTGTTCATGTGCTTCAAACAGTTTTTGGTTTTAGCTAAAAATTTGTCAGCATGTAAAATGGGCACCCTCCGTTCTAATTGAGGGGGGGAGTGTATGTCTTCTGATTTTAATACATTTCTGGCTGAACATGGTATAAAACACTAGTGTAGAGTGCCGTATACACCTCAACAGAATGGAGTTGCTGAACCAAAGAACAGGTCACTCATGGAGATGGCGAGGTGTATGGTCAAGAGTTAGGCTTTACCACATAGTTTCTGGCTTGAGGCTGTCATGTGTGCAACATATGTACTGAAAAGGTGTCCTACTAAAGCGCTGCAGTCTATCACTCCATATGAGGCTTGGCATGACTGCAAGCCACCTGTTGCTCATCTACGTGTTTTTGGTTGTTTGGCATATGGATTAGTGCCTGAACAACATTGCAGAAAATTGGATGATAAAGAAGTAAACTATATTTTTGTTGGGTACAGTTCTGAAAGTAAAGGCTATCGTCTGTATCATCCACAGACTAAACGCATTTTGGTTAGCCGTGATGTTGTTTTTGTGGAAGATGCTATTCAGCCATTGCTTTCATGTACTAAGGAGACATCTGTTAGCTCCAAAGACATGTATGATACTTTGCTGCCTCTTTTTACAGGTGGACAGTCTAGTGCTGGTCCTAATGAGGCAACTTCTCAGCCTTTGCAGGTTTCATGTGATGATGCAGATAATTCCATTTTTGATGCAGATGTACATGATGCACTTATTGATGAGAGAGTTGATAGTGAGCAGGCAAGAACTATGCCAAAATGGCTGGTGCAGACCTTGCATGACAGTAAATTAGATGCACCTCTATCATGTCGTACTCGATCAGGCTCTCATAGTGCCTCTTTTGCATCAGATTGCTATGCTATGGTTGCATCTAGTCTCTGTGATGAGAATGAGCCTGTTTCCTTTGATAAAGCACAAAATTCGGAAAATTGGATGGCTGCTATGCAATCTGAATATGATGCAATAATGAAGAATGCTACTTGGTTTTTATGTGACTTGCCACCTGGCAAGAAGGCCATTGGCACTTAGTGGGTATACAAGCTGAAGCGTAAACCTGATGGTACAGTTGACAGGTATAAAGCTAGGCTTGTTGCAAAGGGTTATGCACAGGAAAGAGGCATTGATTTTGCTGAGACCTTTGCACCTACATGCCGTATGACTATTGTTCGGAGCATTTGTGCACTTGCAGCCCATCATGGTTGGAATGTACATCAGTTGGACATTAAAACTGCATTTCTGAATGGTGACTTGCATGAAGAAGTGTATGTTTTTCAGCCCTATGGCTTTGTGCAGAAAGGGCATGAAAACCAGGTGTGCAGGTTAAAGAAGGCATTATATGGTTTAAAGCAAGCACCATGTGCTTGGTATGAGAAGATACATGCCTATCTGATTGCACATGGTTTTGAGAACAATCCAACTGAAAGCACCTTATATGTTAAGCGTGCTAATGATGTGCTTCTGATCATTGTTGTCTATGTTGACAACATGCTGCTCACCGGTCCTATTGAGAAGCATATTGCTAATTTTAAGGCTGATTTGCATGCCTCATTTGAGATGTCTGATTTGGGGCATTTGCATCACTATTTGGGCATTCAATTTATGCAAGTTGATGGTGGCATGGCTTTGTGTCAAACGAAATATATTGACACATTATTGCAACGTTTTGGCCTTGAAGACTGTAAGCCTATTGCCACTCCTATGGAGATAGGTTTACGATTGAGTCTTCATGATGCTGGAGATGCATTTGATGCTGTCCTCTATCAGCACGCTGTTGGATGCCTGATTTACTTATGCATTACTAGGCCAGATATTCAGTTTGCTGTCTCATAGATGAGCAGATTTATGCATTGCCCAGGTGTCAAGAATTGGCAGGCGGTTAAGCACATCTTTTGCTACTTGAGTGGTACTCGACTACTTCGGTTGTTTTATCCCAAGGGGGGATCAATACCGCCAGATTTGCATGCTTTTTCTAACTCAGACTGGGCTGGTTGCTATGACACTTGTGTGTCCACTAGTGGCTTTTGCTTCATGCTTGGTAGCTCATGTATATCTTGGTTGAGAAAGAAGCACCCTATTGTGGCCACTTCCAGTTGTGAGGTTGAGTATAGGGCAGCTTTCACAGCTACTGTTGAGTGTGTGTGGCTCAGACGCCTTATGGTTGATTTGGGTGTTGGTCAGTCTTCTGCCACCACCATCTTCACTAACAGTCAGAGCGCATTGGCAGTTGCGAGGAACCCTGTGTTCCATGCTCGCACTAAGCACATTGAGATGCATTATCATTATGTCAGAGAGAGGTTCTCTGCTGGGGAGATCAGCTTGGCATATGTGTCCACGCAGGAGAACATTGCAGACCTTTTCACGAAGGCTCTGCCTAGGGAGAAGTTTGAAGCTTTCCGCAAAGCTTTGGGCTTACTTCCTTTTGTGGAGTGATTTCCACATAGCTTGGCACTTCCTTATACATGAGTGCCAGCTACTTGTTCACCGTACCACTCCTAGGGGGGATTTGTTGATATATTTAGGTAGTGATGTGTGTGAACACTCTAGGACCGCCAGGGCACTTTTTTCCTTCTTTAAGAGGTTTTTTTCCCCCGGCTTGTATATATGTGTATTTCCCTAATGGGCTACTTGTCTTTGCACATTCTCTAGTAATACATTCAGTATTGTGTGTTGTGCTCCAAGCTTTTTCTTCTTCCTTGTGCTGTTCGCGTGCTTCCGCAGACGTCTAACTCCAACAACAATTATCATAATGAACATCATCATTTCTAAAGGAAAGAAGTAGAATGTTGGATATCCCTCTTTTCTCTAGAAAATGAAAAACTCTTTTGATTTCAAGAATGAAACTCAATCAAAATTAAAGATTTTTCAAAGTTTACAATGTGTCTGTTATTTTAGAATTCTTCAGTTTTGCAAACAAAAAATGAGTTAAATTCTTATGCGAGGAATCCATGAAAGAACTTCTTTTCTAGGAAACCCAATCAATTGAGGGAAATCATTATGCCATTGAAATTTCTCAATATTTGCATACTTCACCATTCTTTGGAAGATCCATGAAAGTGCCTCTCTAAAACCAACTCTTAGATTAAAAACAAATTGGTTAGTCCATCTTTTTGAATTCATTTCATGTTGATCATCAATGTTTTTACAAATGAGTAAGGATTCACATGGTTTTATGAAATCATCAATGTCATTTAAATACTTTTCCACCTCTTCTTGTGAGATTAATTCATCTTTTACACACAGTTTTCATTCAAAGAAGCATGAGTATCCTCATCTTCAAGCTTTTCAAAGAACTCTAGGTCATCATTACATTCTTCATTCACATTTTCATCATGAATCTTTTGATGGATTTCATCACATATTCTTTTAATGCATGCAATTCTTTTGATAAACTTCATTAATATCATTCATGCACATGGAGTATTTCCTCACCACAAACACACATTATTTTCTTTTTGTTGGTGCAATAAGCAAGTTAAGAGCTTCACTTAATTCCTCGGACTACTCTCATCTTCCATATCACATAAATGTGTTCATATGACATCATGTTTGTAAAGTTCACAGGTTAAAACCTTGGGTTTATCCTAGTTAAATGTAAAAGCCAAAAGAAGGAGAAAACTCATGAATGAAGAGAGCCAAAAACCACGACTCTAGTTGGATTTCAAATTAAAATCAATCCTAAAGGATCACTTTTAGGTAGATGGCTCAACCACATTCAAATTCAAAATCATGTATAAAAAGACTATCTTCTAGTCGTGGGTGGTGAGAGAGCCTTTTGTGAGTTTTCAGCTGAGTTTATGATCCTATAGTGCACTTATTTGAAGTGAGATTAGTACTCCACAACTCTTTTGTATCATATGTGCAATATCAATACACATTATGATTCATATACATTGACTGTTCATTCTCTATGTGTTACTACAATACCTTAAGGTACACAATCAAGTTGTCTGGTTCATTTCTCAGTATGTGGGTATTAAATACCCAATCTATCAATTTGGTCTCTTATATGCAACTGATTTGAGCTTATACATGGATTTTCATCAACTTTGGATGTGTAGATTTCAAGCTATGATAATTTTAGTGTGACTATGTGTGCACATCTCTTTCTTCCTGAAAAGTGAGGGTGACCCCCCAGATTTCCTAAACTTATTATTCTGTGTATAGTGAGGCTAAATTCAAAAAATAAATTTCTTTAGTTAGCTTGAAACTCTAGCTGAATGTGTGCAAAAGATCTCTTGTCAACTTGTATCAGGTTGTAAACTCTGATCATTTTTTTGAGAGCTTCTCTTCCCAAAATAGAAAGTTTTTCAAGCCTAGTGAAGTCCAAACATATTTATTTTGTCATAACTATTTGGTAGTGATGTTCCAAAGGACTTAGTGGTTCTTTATGCATTCTTGGGAAGCTAAGAAAGACTGTTTTGAATGGTCTTCCAGATTCATATTAGAGTTTTGCTTCTACTCTTTGGTTGATGATGAAAGACAATCCAAATGCCTTAACATTTGAGGAGTTAGTCTTTGTTTTGTTGCAAGAAGATTAGTACAGGTAGAATAGGCCCATCATGCATGTAGCAGATCAAAATTTCTTAGCTAGTTAGAAGGGAAAAGGTAAATGGAGCTCATTTACTAGTAAACAGAAATATGCTAATTCTACACAGTCAGAAAAGGAAGACAAAGACAAGAAGAAAACAGAAAAGCTGAAATTGTTTTGGAAATACTGTAAAGAAAATGATAATGTGATAAAGAGTTGTCCAAAACTGGTTGCAAAAGAGGCAAAGAAAAAGAGGCTGGAATGGTTATTGCAAAGGCCTCTAAACGTAAAACAGAGTCTACTAATATTTTGTAGAATGAAGAATTGGTGTTTACTATTGTTTGCACTTATGACCCATCTTCTCATGAACAATGTATGTCTGTAATAGACTTAGATGTTTGATACTTTGATAGTAGGGAAACTAAACATATTATCTTGCAGTGTAGTTTCTTCAGTTCACTTGAGGTTGCCCTACAGGGAATACTGTCACATGTGCTAACAAATCCTCTTATTCTATAATTGGAGTTGGTAAGATCATTTTGAATACTAATGATGGTAGTTCTTTCACATTGTCAAATGCTTTGTTTGTGCCAAGGATCAATAAAAAATTATTATTAGTTTCAACACTAGCTAAGATTGACTTTGTTGTGAAATTTGTTGATGACAGGTGTACAATTCATGATCTCTCAAATGGTGATGTCATTATTGCTTCTAGAATTTTATGTCGTGGGTTCTATATGAAGTTCAAGATTCTCAAGCTATGTTAGATGCAAAGATTTGGCATGTACGCTTTGGTCAACTAAATTATGCTAGTTTGCTACACTTGTTGAAATCTAAAATGGTTTCCTCTTTGCCCAAACTTGAGGCATCTTGTAAACATGTTTGTGAAGGATATATTTTGGGCAAAATGCAACGTTCCTCCTTTCCAAAAGATGGTTTAGTTCGAGCTACTCATAAATTGTATCTTATTCATAGTGACGTGTGTGGTCCTATATAAACACCCTCTTTTGGGAACTACCTTTATTTTGAGAATTTTATTGATGATTTTTCCAGGCATGCATGGGTGTATCCACTGAAAACAAAGTAAGAAGTTTTATGTGCTTCAACAGTTTGGTTTTGGCTAAAAATCTATCACAATATAAAATAGGCATCCTCCGTTCTGATCGAGGGGGGGGGGGTACATGTCTTCTAATTTTAATACATTTCTGGCTGAACATGGGATAAACCATTAGTGTACAAAGCATTGCAATATATCACTCCATATGAGTCTTGGCATGGTTGGAAGCCATTTGTTGCACATCTACATGTCTTTGGTTGTCTGGCATATGCATTAGTGCCTGAACAACAATGTAGAAAATTAGATGATAAAGTAGTAAAATGTATTATTTTTGGGTAGAGTTCTGAAAGAAAAGGCTATCATCTATATCATCCACAAACTAAACATATTTTGGTTATCCGTGATGTTGTTTTCATGGAAGATGCAATTCAACCATTACTTTCATGTACTAGGAGACATCAGTTAGCTTCAAAAACATGTATGACACTTTGCTGCCTCTTTTTATAGGTGGATAGTCAAGTGTTGGTCCAAATGAGGCAATTTCTCAGCCTCTAAAGGTTTCACATGATGATGTAGATCATTCTATTTCTAATGCAAATTTACATGATGCACTTGTTGATGAGAGGGCTGATATAGAGGAGGCAAAAACTATGCCTAAATGGCTGGTGCAAACTTTGTGAGATAGCAAATTAGATACAAATCTATCATATCATAATGGCTCAGAATCTCATAGTACTTATTTTGCATCAAATTGCTATGCTATGGCTGCCTCTAGTCTCTATGATGAAAATGAGCTTGTTTCTTTTGATGAAGCACAAAATTGAGAAAATTGGATGGCTGTCATGCAATTAAAATATGATGCTATTATGAAGAATGGTACTTGGTCTTTATGTGATTTTCCTCCAAGCAAAAATGCCATTGGCACTACATGGGTATACAAGCTAAAATGCAAGCTTGATGTCACAATTGATAGGTATAAGGGTAGGCTTGTTGCAGAAGGTTATGCTCAAGAAAGAGTAATTGATTTTGATGAGACCTTTGCATCCACATGCTGAATGACTACCATTCGTAGGATTCTTGCAGTTGTAGCTCATCATGGTTGGAATGTACATACGTTCGACATTAAAACCACATTTTTAAATGGTGGTTTACATGAAAAAGTGTATGTATTTCAGCCCTATGCTTTTGTGTAGAAAGGGCATGAAAACAAAGTGTCAAGGTTGAAAAGGCATTATATGGTTTGAAGCAAGCACCACATGCTTGGTATGAAAAGATGCATGCCTAGTTGATTGCAAATGGATTTGAGAATAGTCCAATTGAGAGCACCTTGTAAATGATGTGCTTCTGATCATTGTTCTCTATGTTGATGACATGCTGCTCATTGGTCCTAATGATGCTCACTGGTCCTAATGAAAAGCACATTGTTGATTTAAGGTTGATTTGCATGCCTCTTTCGAGATGTCAGATTTGTGACGTTTGCATCATTATTTGGGCATTCAATTTATGCAGGTTGATGGTGGAATAACTTTGTGTCAAAAAAATATATTGACACATTATTGCAATGTTTTGGCCTTGAAGACTGCAAACCTATCGCCACTCTTATGGAAATAGGTTTATGGTTGATTCTTCATGATGCTGGAGATGCATTTGATGCTGTTCTCTATCAACATGTTATTGGATGCTTGACTTACTTATGCATTACTCGGCCTGATATTCAATTGTCTCTCAGATGAGAAGGTTTACACATTTCCTAGGTGCCAAGCATTGGTAGGCGGTTAAGCACATCTTTCACTACTTAAGTGGTATCCAACTACTTAGGTTGTTTTATCCCAAGGTGGGATTGCTACCACCATATTTAGATGCTTTTTCTCACTCTGTCTTGGATAGTTTCTATGAAAGCTGCATGTCCACTAGTGGTTTTTGCTTCATGCTTGGTAGCTTATGCATATCTTTGTCGAGCCTGAAGCAACCTAGTGTGGCCACTTCTAGTTGTGAGGCTGAGTATAGGGAAACTTTCACAATGACTATTGAGTGTGTGTGGCTTAGATGCCTTTTCGTTGATTTGGGTGTTGATCAATCTTTTGCCACCACCATCTTCACTAAGAGTTAGAGTGCATTGGAAGTTGCGAGGAACCCTATGTTCCATGCTCTCACTAAGCACATTGAGGTGCACTATCATTATATTAGGGAGATGCTCTTTGCTAAAGGGATCAGTTTGGCATATGTGCCCATAGAGGAGAATGTTGCAGACCTTTTCACAAAGGCTCTACCTAGGAAGAAGTTTGAAGCTTTCTGCAAAGCTTTGGGCTTACTTCCTTTTGTGGATTAATTCCACATAGCTTGGCACTTCCTTATACATTAGTGCTAGATCCTTGTTCATCACATCACTCCTAGGGATGATTTCTTGATATATTTTGGTAGTGATGTGTGTGAACACACTTAGGACCGTTGGGGCACTTTTTCCCCTCTTTAGGAGGTTTTTTTCCTCGGCTTGTATATACACCAATGACTTTAACGTGCTACTTATCTTTGTACATTCATTTGCTAATACATTTAGTAGTGTGTTGTGCTTCAAGTTTCTTCTTCTTCCTTATGCTCTAGCAAGTCCACTATTCCTAATTCTTTTTTTCATGTTTGTATCCATGTAATAAATGAGAACTGATTCATCTCTCTCTTTCTTTCTATCTCTCTTCACTTTCTCTCTTTCTCTCTCTTCACTTTCTCTTTTTTTCTCTCTTTAATTTCTCTTTTGCTCTCTCTTCACTTTCTCTCTTCTCTCGTCAAATTCTTTTTCTCTCTCTATGCTCTTCTCTCTTCACTTTATCTCTTCTCTTTCTCTTTCTTCTCTCTTCATCCTTCTCTTTCTTCTCTCTTCCTCTTCACTCCCTCAATTCTTTTCTTTATTTCTTTCTCTCTCTTTTCTCTTTTGTCTTTCTTTCTCTTTTCTCTTTCTTTTTTTTTCTTCTCTTTTTTTCTCCCTACTCTTCACTTTACTTCTCTTTACTCTCTCTCTTTCTCTCTTTCTCTCACTTCTCATTGAAATGAATACACATCTTATTTTAGTCTTTCAAGAAGTCATGTAGCAAGATATTTATGTAGATTATCTAATAATACTATCGGAAGTTATGGATGTTGTATAGCACTCACAACCAGGGCAACTGGGATGATCCTTTTGAGAATCTATCCACAGAAGTGTTCTCAAGAATGCCATCTAGCTTTGATATCAAGTGATGAAAAGTTGCTCTACACTTTTGATCATCATCCACATTCTTTCTAGCTAAAGCATCTTACTATTTTTTCCCTTCAACAAATCTCCCTATAGGTTGTCAATTTCATCCCTCACTCCCTTTTTAATGTTTGAAAACGGGCTGTTCGCCTTAAACGGATGTAAATATTGAAGGAGTGTTTTCAATTCTTTTGAACCTTGGATATCTCCTTAGATACAATAAATGGAAAAAAAGGTGCCTTGAATGTCTACAGCTATACTAATCATTCAAAATGAACAAAATGAACAAAGTTGTTGAGCTTTTCAAGTACATCTTTGGAATTGATCAAAATCAATTGTTACTTCTGAAATGTCAAACTTTATATCATAACATGTATGGCAAAACTTGTTGTGGCTTCAACGTTTCTAAACTCTATTATTGGCATAACTAGACCAACTTTCAAATCATAGAGTACAACTTAAGATGCTATATTTTCTTCGAGAAGAATCTTTTTGGTGCCTTGGATCTTCATCATTAGTGAAGTTAACAGAGGGATTAGGTGCTTTATTGACAAATTTGCTAATGCATCATTAGTCAGAGCCAAAACGAGGAATGATCGGTCATGCATCACATACTGTTCTAAGAACTGTAAATTCATTGTATGAGTACGGACACAAATGAATGTAATGCAATGTGGATGTGCTTATATAAATATGAAGCCACCATTGACCTTGTGCATAATGCTAGCAACAAACTTTTGCACTTTGGATGTCTAAACAATGAATATATTTAGAATAATCAAGCTATTAATGTTGGTTTTGGATTTTGCAAGGCCTTGTAGATAATTCAAGAAGAGCATAAGGTACTTTTAAAGCTTTAGCGACATCATCAAAAACTTCACTTTCTCCTCATTAAACAATGATCTACACATAAATCTGCTAAATGAAGATCTGCGCACAAATATGAAATCCGTTAAGCAAAGATCTGTAGCCAATGACGATGACTTATGGAGTTACAAACATGGAACTGCAATCTGCACACGAATCTGCTGGACAAAGATTATTGTTCAGAATTTGATCTGTAGTAAGTCACAAAATCCCTACAACATATGAGGGGCATATTGATGATGTTCATATCGATGGTCATGCCCCCACATCAGTATGATCCTTGGAAATGCTTGGAAAGATCCCGTTAGGCATGCTGATGGTCATTTGACCGTCGGTATAACCGTTTAAAATTGATCATTGGTTTATGCACCGATAATCGGTATAGGTGCCGATATAGGTGTCGGTATAGGCATCGCTATAAGCATCGGTAATTTCCAAGAAATTATCAATTCTCATACTGATGCTTATGCCGATGCCTGTATTGCCATTGTCTTTTAACATAACAAGACCTGAAAGCTAAAATTTGACATTTTGCACGTGTTTTGAATTGAGTAGTGATTCTGTCGAGTTTGGATGCGTGACCTGCATTGTGATTTGCATTGTCTTGTGCACACACACACACAGATCTCTCTCTCTCTCTCTACACACACACCCTCTCTTTCTCTAGATCTTGCATCTTGATAAGTGATGTGCATATTCTTTCACCTTTTCTCTTTCTCTATGTTTTTTGTTTTCTAATTTCTCTTCTCTTTGGTTTTACAAGAGCTTTTTGACATCGATTCTTTGGAATTCAACGAGAGACAAAATTGACTGGGCTTTGATGACATCGATCTGAAAAATTACATCAATGTAAGTGATTATTTTGTTCTCTATTGTGTGTGTGTGAGAGAGAGAGAGAGAGAGAGAGAGAGAGAGAGAGAGAGAGAGAGAGAGAGAGAGAGAGAGAGAGAGAGAGAGAGAGAGAGAGAGAGAGAGAGAGAGAGAGAGAGAGAGAGAGAGAGAGAGAGATGAAAGAGAGAGAGAAAGAGAGATGAAAGATAGAGAGAATGAGAGAGAGAAAGAGAAAAGATAGAGATACATACACACACATATATGTACAAGGTGCTGGTAGCATTACACAGACTGAACACATGGAAGAAATGCTCGAAGCATTTTATGAGATGAACAAAGAGCACGATGGTGGAGAAGATGTCGTGGGTTCCATGGACATGGTAGAATTTCCAGGATTAGAAGCCGATGAGGAATATGAGAACATGCAAAGACTAGCCCGTTTACCACTGTACACTGGGGCAAAGATATTGTACTATGTGCGTCACTTGTGATGCTCAATCTTCAATCGATTTATTGATGGTCAGATAGTAGTGTCTCTGAATTGTTCATGTAAGTGGATTTGAAATAAACTTTCATTGCTGTATCAAAATAACTTTATTTACTAATATCATTCTAATTGCTTATTGCAGGCTTCTTAAAGATTAGTTTCTTCAAGATGGCAATGAGATGCCTCCAACATGTGGGAATGCAAAAAAAACTTTTGCAATCCGTTGGAATGGACTACACCAAGATTCATGCTTGTCCGAATGACTGCATTCTCTTTCAAAATGAGTATGAGCATCTCCACATATGTCCAAAGTGTGGAGTGAATAGGTTAAGAGAAGACCTTGTGGGCGAAGTAGTCCGTACAAAGGTTCTTTGCCACTTTCCTATAATTCCAAGAATTAAACCGCTTCATCTAGGGCATCATCAACACCCCTCCAATCACAGTCCCAAAATTGCACAAAATTTGGTGAGCATACTCAAGATGATTAGGAGATGAAAATTGCTTTGCTCTGTGGCACCAAAACTATGATCTGAGCTTGTTTTGGCCTCTGACTGCACTATCGTAGTGTGTATGTAGGAAATTTTGTATTTTTGTGCCAAAGATATATACATGTTTGGGTTTGCCAATAGAAGCATCTCAAAGTCTGCTACAGGTTTAGCAGAACTCAATAGGGTAGTCCAATTCAACTTTTTGAGATACAATCATTTTTCTGCATCACGGTATTTTAGTCAATGGCCATGGATGAAAGTAGTGATGTATTCTGTATGTTGGCTGTTGAGGATAAGTTGGACGGTACCAATTACCCATTATGGGCTTATATAATGCATCATGTATTGGTTGCAACAGGACTCTCAAATATTGTGCAAGGTGTTGAAAAACATCCTGTTACACCTGCAAATACAGTTGCTAAAGGTGATGCAGATGGCATTAAAGATGGCGATATTCTTAATGTTCGTGGTCGTGTTGTGGTTCCTACTACACCTACTATAGAGAAAATTCATTGGGATGGTAGAGATGCTTAGGCACATGCATTGATAGCTTTGTCTACCAAACATGCCATTATTCCTCACATTCACTCTTGCCAAATAGCTAAGGATGCTTGGGATACCAGGCAAGGAATGAGGCTCGTGTTGGTTACCTCCGAAAACAATTGGAGAGTGAGCACATGAATGAAGGAGATTCCATGGATAGTTTTCTAACAAAGATCAAAGATTTGAAGGAACAATTGATTTCTATTGATTAAGTCTTGCATGATAGTTCACTCGTGTAGAATGTTCTAAATGGTCTTCTTGATTCATATTAGAGTTTTGCTTCTACTCTTCGTTTGATGATGAAAGGAAATCCAAATGCCTTAAAATTTGAGGGGTTAGTCTCTATTCTGTTGCAAAAAGATTAGTTTAGGCAAAACAGGTCCATTATGCATGTTGCAGATCAAGCTTTCCTAGCTAGTCAAAAGGGCAAAGGTAAATGGAGCTCTTCTACTAGTAAGCAAAAATCTGCTAATTCTGCACAATCAAAGAAGGATGGCAGGGATGAGAAGAAAACAGAAAAGTAGAAATTATATTGAAAACACTATAAAGGAAACAATCATGTCATAACGAGTTGTCCAAAACTAGCTACTAAAGAGGCAAGGAAGAAAGAAGCTCAAATGGTTGTTGCAGAGACCGCTATACCCAAAACAGAGTCTGCTAATCTTGTGTAGAATGAAGAATGGGCATTTACCACTCTTTGTAGTTATGACCCATCTTCTCACAACCAATGTATGTCTGCAATAGACTCAAATGTTTACTAGTACTTTGATAATGGGGCAACCAAACATATTACCTCGCAGTGCAATTTCTTCACTTCAGTCAAGCCTACCCCTATAGGGAATACTGTCACATGCACAAACAACTCCTCTTATCATGTCATGGGAGTTGGTAACATCATTATGACTACTAATTATGGTAGTTCTTTTACATTGTTGGATGCTTTATTTGTGCTAGGGATAAAGAAGAATCTGTTATGAGTTTCAACTTTAGCCAAGATTGGCTTGGTTGTGAAATTTGTTGATGACAAATGTATAGTTCATGATCTGTCAAATGGCAATGTCATTATTGCTTCTGGCATTACATATTATGGGTTGTATAAGCTCATAGACTATGAAACATTTGTGAATGATTCAACATGTGCAATACATGATTCTTAGGCTTTGTAAGATGCAAAGCTTTGGCATGCATGCTTTGATCATCTAAATTTTGCTAGTTTGCTATGCTTGTAGAAACTTGAAATGGTGTCCTCTCTACCCAAACTTGAGGCACCTTTTAAACATGTCTGTGAAGGATATATTTTGGGCAAAATGCAACATTCCTCATTCCCAAAAGATGGTTCAGTTCGAGCTACTAAAAAATTGTAGCTTGTTCACAGTGATGTCTGTGGTCCTATGTAGACACCCTCTTTTGGAAACTATATTTACTTCATGACGTTCATTGATGCTCTTTCCAGGCATGCATGGGCACATCCATTGAATGCAAAGTCCAAAGTGTTATGTGCTTCAAATAGTTTTTGATTTCGGTTGAAAATCTATCAGCATGTAAAATGGGCACCCTCCACTCTAATCGAGGGGGGGAATATATGTCGTCTCATTTTAATGCATTTTTGGATGACAGTGGGATAAAACATCAGTGTATAGTGCCATATACACCTCAACAGAATGGAGTTGCTGAATAGAAGAACAAGTCGCTCATGGAGATGGTGAGGTGTATGGTCAAGGGTCAAGCTTTGCCACATAGTTTCTAGCTTGAGGTTGTTATCTGTGCAACATATGTACTTAATAGGTGTCCCACTAAAGCATTGCATTCTATCACTCCATATGAGGCCTGGCATGGTTATAAGCCATCTCTTCCTCACATGTTTTTGGTTGTTTGGCATATGCATTAGTGCCTGAACAACAATGGAGGAAATTGGATGATAAAGCAGTGAAATGTATTTTTGTTGGGTACAATTCTGAAAGCGAAGGCTATCTTCTATATCATCCATAGACTAAATGCATTTTGGTTAGTCGTGATGTTGTTTTTGTGGAAGATGCTATTGAGGCATTACTTTCATGTACTAAGGAGACATTAGTTAGCCCCAAAGACATGCATGATAGTTTGCTGCCTCTTTTTACAAGTGGACCGTCTAGTATTGGTACTAATGAGGCAACTTCTCAGCCTTTACACGTGTCATGTGATGATGCAGATCATTCCATTGCTGCTGCAGATTCAGTGCATGATGCACTTGTTGATGAGAGAATTGATATTGAGGAGGCAAAAACTATGCCAAAATGGCTTGTGCAGACTTTGCATGACAACAAATTAGATGCATCTCTGTCATATCGTACTCATTGTGGCTCTCATAGTGCTTCTTTTGCATCAGATTGCTATGCTATGGTTGAATCTAGTCTCTGTGATGAGAATGAGCGTGTTTTGTTTGATGAAAACAAAATTCAAAAGATTAGATGGATGCTATGCAATATGAATATGATGCTATAATGAAGAATGGTACCTAGTCTTTATGTGAGTTGCCTCCTTGCAAGAAGGCCATTGGCACGAAGTGGGTATACAAGTCAAGCATAAGCCTAATGGAACAGTTGATAGGTATAAGACTAATCTTGTTGCAAAGGGTTATGCTCAGGAAAGAGGCATTTGATGAAAACTTTGCTCCTACTTGTCGAATGACTACTATTCATAGAACATGTGAACTTGTAGCTCATCATGGTTGGAATGTACATTAGTTGGACATTCAAACAGCATTTCTGAATGGTGACTTGCATGAAGAAGTGTATGTTTTTCACCCTCATAGCTTTGTGTAGAAAGGGCATGAAAACCAAGTGTGCAGGTTGAAAAAGACATTATATGGTTTGAAGCAAGCACCACGTGCTTGGTATGAAAAGATACATACCTACCTCATTGCACATGGTTTTGAGAATACAAATGGAGAGCACCTTATATGTTAAGCGTGAAAATGATGTGCTACTGATCATTGTTGTCTATATTGATGACATGCTGCTCACTAGTCTTGACGAGAAGCATATTGATGACTTTAATGTTGATTTACATGCCTCATTTAAGATGTCAGATATGGGGCATTTGCATCATTATTTGGGCATTCAATTTATGAAAGTTGATGGCGTAATAGCTTTGTGTCAAACCAATTATATTGACATATTATTGCAACATTTTGGCCTAGAAGACTGCAAAAACCTATTGCCACTCCTATGGAGACAGGTCTATGATTGAGTCTTCATGATGCTGGAGATGCATTTGATGCTATTCTCTATCAATAGGTTGTTGGATACATGATTTACTTATGCATTACTTGGCTAGATATTTAGTTTGCTGTTTCATAGATGAGTAGGTTTATGCATTGCCCAAGTGTCAAACATTGGTAGGTGGTTAAGCGCATCTTTTGCTACTTGAGTGGTACCTGACTACTTGGATTGTTTTATCCCAAGGTGGGATCACTACCACTAGATTTACATGCTTTTTCTGATTCTCACTAGGCTAGTTGCTATGACACTTGTGTGTCCACTAATGGCTTTTGCTTCATGCTTGGTAGCTCATGTATATCTTGGTTGAGCAAGAAGTAGCCTACTATGGCCACTTCGAGTTGTGAGGCTGAGTATAGGGAAACTTTCACAACGACTATTGAGTGTGTGTGGCTGAGATGCCTTATGGCTGATTCGGGTGCTGGTCTGTCTTTTGCCACTACCATCTTCACTAACAGTCAGAGCACATTGGAAGTCATGAGGAACCCTGTGTTCCATACTTGCATTAAGCACATTGAGATGCATTATCATTATGTCAGGGAGAGGTCCTCTACTGGAGAGATCAGCTTGGCATATGTGCCCACACAGGAGAACATTGCAGACCTTTTCACAAAGGCTTTGCCTAGGGAGAAGTTTGAAGCTTTCGAAAAAGCTTTGGGCTTACTTCCTTTTGTGGATTGATTCCACATAGCTTGGCATGTCCTTATACATGAATGCTAGCTCCTTGTTCACTACATCACTCCTAGGGAAGATTTGTTGATATATTTAGGTAGTGATGTGTGTGAACACACTAGGACCTCCGAGGCACTTTTTTCCCTCTCTAGGGGGTTTTCCCCCCTGGCTTGTATATACGCCTATAACCCTACTGGGTCACTTATCTTTGTACATTCTAGTGGTAATACATTCAGTATTGTGTGTTGTACTCCAAGATTCTTCTTCATCCTTGTGCTCTTTGCATGCTTCCATAGACCTTGAACTCCAACATTTGGTTATCCTTTGTTACATCCATATACATTCATATACTAGACATTATCTTCTTCTCGTGAAAGGAAAAAAAATGGGATGATACTATATAGACACTCCTAATTGTTCAAAGTTTTGTGTTGTGTTTGATCTTTCTCTGAAAATTCACTTGCTCCACTTTGGATTGGCTTGAGAAATTTTTTACCTTGTAATATTTTCTACATCTTCTTGCTTGATCATATAGGCATCATTAACTTTGATGTTGATTGATATTGTCTTTTATTTCTGTATGTTCCTATTGATTGATATTGATTGATATTGTCTTTTATTTCTGTATGTTCCATATACTTTTCCTATTTTATCCTCTACACCCAAAGACAAGTCTACAAGAACATCTTGTGTGAAGAAAGTCTGAAGAAGAAGTAGTTTCTTGGTTTGCATGATACTTGGTCATGTTTTAGTAGATTTTGACAAAGAATTGCATTGAGAGAAAGAAAAGCAGCATATATATCTTTTGACTCATATGTGTATGAGTTATGTTGAAGATTTTTTAAGCAGGCAGCTTATATGTTCCCTCAAAGAATTCTTGGAGTGTCAATACAGAGCTACTTGGTATATGACAAGTTGTAGAGAAGTATATTTCTTCTTTATCAAAATCTTAAGGTAAAAGAGTTTTGTAGCAGATGTTGAAGACTTGGGTTGAGGTTTTATGTTTAGGTTACCTCATATTCAATATTTTCAGAAAACTTCAGAAAATTCAGATTGTTGATGTACAAGTCAATGGAGAATCTACTTTCTATGATTGTCTAGACTTTTAGATACATGTTTCTATTCAAAAAGGTGTTCCATCAGATCCTATCACTTGATTGAGAAGTGGAGTTAGCCAAAAGAAAGTCAAGCAGGTACTATCACATTTCACCCGGGTAGAATATGAAAGATGAAGTATCAACTTGCAGCTTTTTGGAGTTCTCAAGGTGAGAAGTTTGTCCACTTATATTTCAAGTAGGAATTGCAGATTCTTGGGAAGGATTTGTTTGAAGAAAAGTTTTACAAACTTTGTAAGAATCATGGACACTTAGAGACATTCAGGTAGCAAATCAAACATTCAGTCATGAAGGTTTGATAAGAGTAGATTCTAGACAGGAGAGATCATTGATCTTGGATAGATCTTGTATGATCTTGAGTATTTATGAGTCAGTTATCTATCCTTTGTTTGAGAAAGATTCTTAACATTGGAAGAAGTAAGTCAAAGATTCAGGTTCTATCAGATTTGTGTTATAGAGAGATATAAGAAGATACTTGTTATGTTACAGAAGGTTATGAATCCTATAAAGCTTTCAGCAAGGTTTTGTTATGTTAGGTTCAGCTAACCTTATTCTATAATTTGGAAAGCTGAGGAATGACATGGAAAGCTATTGGCATGTGTACAATGCTAATAAAAAGGGTTCAAAAGTTTTGTTTCAGATACATGTATTGATCACTGAACATCAGATTTATTGAAAGAAGGAAGACGTTCCACATTTCATAAAGTCTGATATATTTGAAGAATAGTGGATACTAGTGTTAAATCATCCAGGGCGGTGATGAAACATGAAGACTTCTCTGACAATACATATCAACCTTTGGGGCTGTGTTTTTTTTTCAGTCACACTCGCAAAACTACAGGTTTCTAGAAAGTTTTTCAGTTTTGGTGGTAGCAACCGATGCAAATTTATGCAGGTTTTTGAGCCAAAAACATCAGAGTTGACAGAAACTTGCTGGAGTTATTGGCTAGTTTTTGGGTTGTGCATTCAGCTTTTGTGTCATTTTACTGCATATATTGAGCACATACACATCATGTACGCTTTTGTGGATACTGCTTATGTACGTCCATGTGGTCATTGATATAGCGGTTACGTTCTTTGCATAAAGCCTTATACATTTGATAAAGAGGGTCGTGGTGAGGTTTTCTTAACTGGGAGACACCCAGATGTCAGGGTCTCTTCAGTGATGCAGGTGGAAGCCTTACCTAGCCTCGCCATAGGAGATTTATAATAGTTTTTCATATGTGCTCGATAAGCCTAGTTGGCTTCTATTGGGTAACTGATTATATGCAGTGGAGTCAGTGATTCACTATGCGGGAAAACATGTCAATACTTGCAATTTTATGATATTTTGACACTCGTCATACACTCATTTTGCAGAGGATACTCTGGCAAAATTTTTCAAGATTTTTGGTTTTATCAACTATACAGTGGTCGATTTACTCCTTGATACACGTACTCGTTGGTGTTCCGACTCTTCTAGCTCCATTATCATTCCATTCAGTTCTCTACCATCATGGCGTCAGAGGTCTTAGGCACATCCGGCGGATCAGGGTCTAGTGCTAGTGTTCTGAAGAGGAGCTATAACTTGCAGGGCAAAGACCATTTTGAGATCGGAAAATTTGATGGCACAAACTTTGCTCTATGGAAGAATCAGAATAAAGATGTGTTGATTCAAAGGAGGCAATGGAAGCCAGTAAATGGGATTTCAAAGAAGTCTGCTGACATGGATGAAGAGGATTGGGATGAGTTAGATGAAATGGCCAGGTCTACCATTCGCTTGCACCTCGCAGATAGTGTTTACTTTACAGTATTAGACTGTGAAACTGTAGAGGAGCTTTGGAAGAAGTTATGCAATACATATGAAAAAGAGAAGGCATCAAATAAAGTGTATTAGATGAGAAAATTATATGACCTTCGTATGAAGGACACAGATAGTGTTGCTGCTCATCTAAATGAGTTTGATGCTATATTCTCCAAGTTACAGGCTCAAAAAATGGATATGGATAATGAAATGAAAGCAGTATTGCTGTTATGCACCCTGCCATCATCATGGGACATTTTGCACAACTATTAGCAATAGTGCACCTGGTGGTAAACTTGTCTATGATGACATATGTGGAGCACTCTTGAGTGAGGAGATTGGTAGAAAATCTATGGTTGGCACTCAGAGTGGAGATGCATATAATGTTCGTGATTCTTACCAAGGAAAGAATCAACAACGTGGCAGGAGCAAGAACAAGGAAAAGAATGGTCAACGAAATAAGAGTAGAAGTAAATCAAGGAAGAGGGATATCGAATGCCATTATTGTCATAAGAAAGTGTTGAGAGTTCCATGCTCCACCCTTTTGTCCAAAGCTAGAATCATTCTCATGCAAGCACATATATCCCACATGCAAGGGAATTCTCCCAAAATCCATATAAGCAAGGCCTCCCTTCACTCCACACAAGTCATTCCACTCTAGCTCATTGCCAAGAGTGTGCTCCCACTCCTCATGGAGTCTTCATGCTCATAGAGCATTCTTTGTAAGTTCATTTCTATTTATTTCATTCATCATGTTTGCTTATCTTTTGTTCCTTCCTCCTTAGTTAGATTACGATGTGACTAATAGTAGATTAGGAGTTGTTTTCTTTATATCAACATGGTATTAGAGCATAGGTTTAGGATTTTTATTTTCTCTTGTCATTTGCATCATTGTAGTCATTTTCCTCTTCCCTCCCTCCCTCCCATATCATAATAAGAGTGCTTCTAAGCACTGCTCATAGTATCATTACTCAATTAATGTTATCTTTTTTTTTCTTGCTCCCTCCCTCCCTCCTTTGCATCATTTATATCATTTCCAATACCTCACATTCGTGAGTTTTCTATTAAAGCAATCTTTTTTTTTTAAGTACTTTATTTTTGTTAGAACAGTAACAGTGCCTCTTAGCACTCAGAGATCTCTAGTTGCGCATCCCTTCTGTCTTGGTTGCTTGAAGAAATTACTCTAAATTTTTTATTTCCTTTGAGAGCATATTTCGGGGCTTGGTGATAGCTTGTCGTGCAAAGGGTTGAATCCTCTGCACTTTGAGAGCAACTCTTCTACACATTGAAAAATCGTGTAGAAGTGACAAAGAACAGGGTGGGCCTTTTGCATCACTTCAATCTATGGAGCTTGGGAACAAGCTGAAGAACAAGCAATATTTGTGCGTTTGTGAGGACAACTGGGCACAAGCTTGAAGAGGAACAGGAAAAATGGAGAGCTGAGAAGGGAGTTGCAGTTTCGGACAAGGTATTACTTATACAGAACAACAATAGGTGACAACTTGATTTTTGCATTGTTCACGTGCCAAAGAGACGTGCTTATCTCGTGGGGAGAGGTGCAAACACAAATTGAGCAAGACAGAAGAAATCAGGTCCGGCAGGCTGTGATTTCAGGACAAAGAGCATGAGTTTCGTAGTAATACTTCATCGAGAGCATGTCATGCATCAGGCATTGAGAGATCCAGAGTCTGCTATGCCAAAAACATTAACGGAAGATCTCTGGCATCCGATCGCATAGACGAAGGTTTCACTCTCAAGAGGAGGAAGAAAAGAAGAGTAGACATATCTACCTACTGCATGGAACACTATACAAAATCTCAAAAAAAAAAACACAGAACAAACAAGATGCTACCGAGAAAGAGGTGAGTAGCAGCTACATTATGTTCCGCTCAGGAAGATTTAAAGCTCTCCACATCATGAACATGATAGCACTTGACTAACCTGCAAGAGACTAAGCCAAATGGAGGAGTGTGCATCGTGATTCATCACATCTTTAGACGAGCACTAATAGGAAAGAAGGAGATACATGCACCATCTTTGATTTCGTGCATTAGCAACAGTCCCTGAGAAAGAGTTTTAAGACATCGCTCAGATAGAAGCTACAACAGTCATGTGTTCTCAGAGAGAAGCTCCTTCCAAGTCACGCATAGTAGACATCCCGGGGCAACAATGCACCATTTCTATATACAAAATGCGTGCCTCTGGTGGGAGATAGAGATATAAAGATGCAACCAGACTGAGCATAGATGGTCAGTGCGAGTTTTCGAAGAGAAAGTGAGAAAGGGATCATCACAGATCGGCCACTATTGCCAAAGATTTGGAGGCATGTCATCCAGAAGTTCGCATGTTTGATAGCACCATAAGCTACATGGCCTGAAGATTTTGAAGATGATTGATGGTCTTTGATTTTCTGTAGAAGGATTGGAAGTCAGAACGGATGTTGCACACAAAAGAAAAGGCACAGAGGTCACAAAGCACAGAACGCTCAAGAGAGACGGACGCTATTCTGTGCATAGTTACGTGCGTAATGACTGCTACGCCTGGAGTCATCGACGAAAGGTTTATATTGATGAATTGACTGCTGCGCTTCTTCTGGAATTTTCCAAAACAAAGGAGAGGCGCCAGCTCTAGAATAAGAGCCTCATTCAACGTGTGCCCTGTGAATGAGCAAACATCTATGGAGTTGTTTTGTCAAAGAGTTGCAATGGTGTTCACGGAGGAAACTCTCTTTTCGCATTTTGGTGTACATCATTTCAATTTACTGCGTAGAGATTCAGGTAAGCATAGTGATTGTAGCCAAATATGGTGCTCTGCACATGCGCACACTAAGGATAGCCATGCGCCTAACTTGCTTCAACATCAAAAGAAGTTGAGTGAGACATTTTATATGAAGGATTTGGGGAATGCCAAACATATTCTTGGCATGCACATTACTCGTGGTATGAAGGATTTGGGGGATGCCAAACATTTGATATGAAGGATTTGGGGGATGCCAAACATATTCTTGGCATGCGCATTACTCGTGATAGGAGTAAAAGATGCATATACTTGTCTCAAGGTGAGTACATATCCAAAGTACTGTACAGGTTCAATATGCAGGGTGGAAAGGCATTGAGTACACCTTTACCCACATATGTGAAATTGAGCAAGAATGACTGTCGCAAATCAGATGAGGAAAAGGAATTCATGACCAAAATTCCCTATCCGTCTACTGCTGGTAGTCTCATGTATGCTATGGTAGCCTCAAGACCAGACATTGCATTTGCAGTGGGAGTTGTGAGCAGATATATATCTAATCCTGGCAAGAAACATTGGGAAGTGGTCAAGATGGTTTTAAGATATCTGAGTGGCACTAAGGACAAATGTCTATGCTTAGGTAGAGGGAAAGCATCCATTATTGGTTACACAGATTGTGACTATGCTGGTTGTGTAGACAATCGTAAGTCTACATGAGGGTACATTTTTCATTTTGCTGGAGGTGCTATCTCTTGGAGATCTCATCTTCAAGAATGTACAACTGTTTCCACCACAGAAGCAAAGTATGTTACAGCAAGTGAGGCATGTAGGGAAGCGTTGTGGCTTTCTTGTCTTGCTTGTGATATGGGTTTACCTCAGCATGTACCTCGTTTACTCAATGATAGTCAGAGTGCCATTGCTTTGGCTAAGAATCTGGTCTATCATGCAAAGACCAAGCACATTGAGGTGAGGTATCACTTCATTAGAGATTGCTTAGCCACTGAGCACATTATTCTTGAGAAGCTTCACACTCGAGATAATGCTGCAGATGCTTTGCCTAAAGCTCTTCCACAGGATAGCTTTCAACACTGTTGTCACTTGATGGGGGTTACCTGATCTTACACAGTCCCTTGTCTACTATGTAACATGCCCATCAGGTGCTAGGTATAGTTTGTATACTTACACTCAGGTACTCTTTATCATTCTTTATTTTTTTTCCCATAGTTACTTTGGCCATATTGGCCTTTAGTGGGAGATTGTTACCGTTAGTGTCCATGTGAAAGGCCAAATAGCCACTGGACACTTCTTTGTATATGTTCTTTAATAAAACATATAGTGGCCTGATCAACCAAAGATTGTATGTTTGACGGCATTTGTGAGACCTAAGAAATCTGTCTTCATGCTCCCTATCTACTGTGTGTTTTGTGTATTCTGCAGCATCTGTGCAAAGTACTGTGTGCGGCCTTAGGAGCTCGGTTTTCTACTCCAACCATATCATCATGGACTAGCTCTCGAGAAGGAGAGCGCACTGTGGTGCATCGTCGTCGATATACTTCAAAGAGAACATGCGTTCATAGACTATATGATATTTAGAACATGATGTCATGCTAACATGCACTTGTACTTCATTTCTAGCTAATACAAATAAGTAAGCAAAAAGGTCAATATAACTTGTAGGTAAGCAAAGACTTACTAGCCTTTGAGTTTAAAAGAAGTATGAATAAGGTACTTGAGTGAACTTGATCTTGTCCATGAGAGAAAATGTAGTGAAAGATTGAATACATAATTAAGGAAACTCCATTAGTGATTGGATCCCAAAAAAAATCCTAATGGATTTGGACTATAGGATTGCTAAGACGAAGGATGTAGACCTTCACCATCAGGATCATGCACAAACACTATTATAGGTTTCAGGAAGTTGCATATAGAGTTTTGTTTTATATATCAACTTTCACCTTTGGTATAAGGATGGGAGATAGGTAGGACCATCTCCAAGGGACTGAAGGTTTATATACCTTCAAGAGTATAACGAAACATTGTTAAGAGAGCATAAGACATCTAGACATATGTCCAACAAGTGACTTATCTCACTCTTGGATATTATGTGTGTGTGTATGTGTGTGTGTCTATGTGTATGTGTGTGCATCTATGAGTGTGTGTGTTTATGTGTGTGTATGTGTCTATGTGTGTATGTGTATGCATGTATGTATGCATATGTGTGTGTATGTATGTGTATGCATTATGTATGCATATGTGTGTGTATGCATTATGTATGTGTATGTATGCATGTAAGTATGTATGTATGCATATGCATATGCATTATGTATGCATATGTATGCATGTATGTGTATGTGTGTGTGTATGTCTCTCTATGTGTGTGTGTATGCATATATGTGTGTGTATTTGTGTGTATATGTGCCTGTATGTGTGTATGCATGTGTATGTGTGTGTATGCATCATTATGTGTGTATGTGTCTATGTGTGTGTGTGTATATGTGTGTGTATGTGTGTGTCTGTGTCTGTGTGTATGTGTGTGTGTCTATGAGTATGTATGTGTTTATGTGTGTGTATGTGTCTATGTGTGTATGTGTGTGTGTGTGTATATGTGTGTGTGTATGTGTGTGTGTGTCTATGTGTATGTGTCGCTACACGTCTATGAGTGTGTATGTGTTTATATGTGTGTATGTGTCTATGTGTGTGTATGTGTCTATGTGTGTATGTGTATGCATGTATGTACACATATGTGTGTATGTGTGTGTATGCATTATGTATGCATATGTGTGTGTATGCATTATGTATGTGTATGTATGCATGTGCATTATGTATGCATGTAAGTATGTATGTATGCATATGCATATGCATATGCATTATTTATGCATATGTATGCATGTGTGTGTATGTGTGTGTATGTCTCTCTATGTGTGTGTGTAAGCATATATGTGTGTGTATGTATGTGTGTATATGTGTATGTATGTGTGTATGCATGTGTATGTGTGTGTATGCATCATTATGTGTGTATGTGTCTATGTGTGTATGTGTGTGTGTATATGTGTGTGTATGTGTGTGTATCTATGAGTGTGTATGTGTTTATGTGTGTGTATGTGTTTATGTGTGTGTATGTGTGTATGTGTGTATGTGTATGCATGTATGTATGCATATGTATGTGTATGCATGTGTATGTGTGTGTATGCATCATTATGTGTGTATGTGTGTATGTGTGCATGTGTGTGTGTATATGTGTGTGTCTATGTGTGTGTGTGTCTATGTGTATGTGTCGCTAAGCATCTATGAGTGTGTATGTGTTTATGTGTGTGTATGTGTCTATGTGTGGGTATGTGTCTATGTGTATATGTGTATGCATGTATGTATGCATATGTGTGTGTATGTGTGTGTATGCATTATGTATGTGTATGTGTGTGTATGCATTATATATGTGCATGTATGCATGTGCATGTATGCATGTGCATGTATGCATGTGCATTATGTATGCATGTAAGTATGTATGTATGCATGTAAGTATGTATGTTAAATAGAAACTAATATACATATATGAAAAAACTAAAATATTATTTGAATAAAATTACCTTTCGTTCACAACCTATCATTAAATCTCTTTGCTTATCTGAGATTTCTTCATTATTTGCGTTGGCGCGTTGCAAATGACTATATAGCCAATCCGTGAAAGAAGATATATCTGTAATCTCATTATTATTGAGATTACGTCTATATCTTTTGTTTTTTCACCTTTTACTTCGGAGATTTTGAAGTTCCTCGTACTCGCTAAGGAATGCTTGCATGCATTCGCTATTATATGCTACAAAAGTAGAAACATCATTTTTTTTCTTGAAATGTAAATAAAAATGGAACTCCCTTACTTGATAATACCTCATCTGTTATTTTTGAAGAAGACTCATTGGTCCATGCATGTGGAGCTTCTTCATGAACTCTTTCAAGGTACTCACTAACATAATACATGCACTCTTCAAGCATCCAACCCTTTGTCATGGATCCTTCTAGTTTCGCTCTTTGTCGCACATAACCTTTTAATATTCCCATAAATCGCTCGACCCAAAACATCCATCGAGTGTTGAGAACACCTGCAATCTCTATTTCATCTACAAGATGGAATAATAAATGAACCTGAATATCAAAGAATGAAGTAGGAAGTTCTTTCTCCATCAAACATAGTAGCTCTTTGCATTCACGTTTTTTTTGTGGGATTGATTTTTTGTCAATCTCTTTGGATGTAATCCACCTATACATATCATAAAAACAATTATAAAAAAGTTAATTAAAAAATAAAAGATATCCAATATTCATACATATTAAATATAAAAAGTATCATAATTACCTTATAAGTGATCCAAGACGATAGATCACATCTCGTACTGCTTTCGTTGTACATCCATCGATAACCAAAGGTAAAATATGTTTCAAAAAGTTATGCCAGTCATGGGTCTTTAACCCAGATAAGCTCTTATCATCCATAGTAAACATGTTTTGAAAAGATGCTCCATATCCTGTAGGAGTCTTAATCAATTGAATTCTATTGTTTATAGTATGTATCTCTTTTGTTGTAAGTACCCAAGGAGCAGGTGCATAAGTCGTTTCTTGTCGATCTCTATCAAAAACTGGCCATAACTTTGGTTTGGATTTTTGATCTTTCAAATCATTCCTTGATGCTATGGTATCTTTTAGTCCAAGAAGATGTTGCCGTAGTGAATAACCAATATTTTTGAATATATGCATAGGATCAAGAAGATGACATACTTTTAACTCTTTCCAATACTCCAAAGAATACCATATTGATATGTTCTTTGTGAGTGAAAATTTTCCAGATATTCTTGCATCATGAAAATGATAAAAATATAATTAGATTAAATCATATTTATTTACATGCATATTGAATAAAAAAATTACATCAATACCTGAACAAACACCATATCCTGGAAAATCATGAATAGTCCAAGCCACAATACCAGGAAACGTAATATGTCTTTCATTGATGCTTTTCGATACATCAATGACATTAATACCTCTCCATAACTCTTGGAGATCGTCAATGAGAGGAGCAAGATATATATTCATATCTTTAACTTGTCTTTTGCCTGAGATTAAAAGTGAAAGCATTAAATGTTCCTTTTTAATGCTAAGATATGGCGGAAGATTGTAGTTTATGACTACCACTGGCCATGTTGACCATTTACTAGATTTCATGGAGAATGAATTAACCCCATCTAATGCAACTCCTAACTTTAGATTCTGTGGATTTTGTGCAAATTCAGGCCATGTAGAATCAATATGCTGAAAAGCAACACTATCATGAGGAATTCTGATTATTCCATCAGTACTTTTGTGATCATGTCCCCAAGTCAAAAGATTTGATAATTTGGGGCTTTGAAACATATGTCTAATCCGTGGAGCCAATGGAAAATGTCTCAATACCTTTTTTGGGATTTTACCTTCTTCGCCCTTATATCGAGGAGATTGACATTTGGGACATGTCAAAGAGTCTGCATATTCACCTCTATATAAAATACAATTGTTAGGACATGCATGTATACATTGATAATCTATACCAAGATTGTTGATTATCTTCTTCATTTCATCATGTGAGGTAGGAAGAATATTCTGACTTGGTAAAAACTTTTCAGATATTAACCTGTAAGTTCATAAAAAAAAGATATATTAAAAAAAGTAAATAAATAAATATACATATATATATGCATATAATTTTATATATGTGTATGATTATGTGCATATTTCAAAATATTCGCGAGAAATTTGATTGTTTTGGATGGCAGGATACGATTGTTTGTTTTGGAGGATATGAACTATGTACCTTCATTGAATGATTTGTCGATTCTATCATATGTTTAGTTTGAAAGTGTGAAAAAGCGGGTTTATAATTGCTATTCAAAGAATTTGGCACTGTTTATAGTCCATACGATGGTGACCTGGATGAATCGCATGCACAGAGGTTACTCAAGATAGAGCAACCTGATTATAATGGACTAGTGCTAGCAGGATTCCTGGGGTATACAGTAAACCTCTTGCATGTCAATGATGAGCATCTGAACTTTAGGATACAAAGTGGAAATCATGGTGGCTTGAGAGAATCACTTTTATACAACTTGTTCAAAGAACTTTAGGTTTATGACACTAGGAGGAATCTTTTCAGAGCGAAAGATGTACTTAAAACTGGAGGAATATCACTGGATGGTGGTGTGGTCCGTGCAAAAGGGTGTGAAGATTTTGGGCATTGGTCTTTCTCTTTCCCTTAACTCACTTTTACTCTCAGTGTATAGTCTTTCACATACAAATGCTTTCATTTATTTTCCAGTTTGCCAAAAAAGATAATTCTTATATGCATGATCGCCTGTTGAATATGCTACAGAATAGTTTTCCTTTGTGTACTATGTCTGGTCAAAGTGCATGTTTATGTTCTCTTCTCTCGCATCTGATGAAGAAACATGATACAATATTTCTACTTGTTGTTGTAAAATAGGGAAAAGACAAAAGTTCTCTTTCCAATCTATTCAAAGTCTGGACAAAAGATTCCATCTCTACGATCTATAAATCATATTACTCAGTTAATGCAGATCAGGGACACGTTGAAAGACAAAAAACGTGTCCCTGATCTGCATTAACCGAGTAATATGGTTTATATGTTTTAGTTAAATACGAAAAGTGTCCATTCAATTCAAGTTCTTGTTCTTACCTTATCTAAAGTAAGAATAAAAACCTGCATTGAATGGACACTTTTTGTTCGCCCATCCTTTAAAATTATTTTTCCATCCTTCAAAATCTTCAAGATAAATTTGCTCCTCCCATTTTACATGTGGCTTAATACCTTCCTTGGTAACTGCTATTTAATATTTGTATAATTAGCAGCATAGGTATTAGGTCGACTAAAATAGGAGAAACATATGTGTCAAGAAGATTCTAAAGGTTGGGTGGACACTTCTAAAGGCTAGATGGACAAAACATCTTCATTCGATACAGGTATGTATAATTTGACCTTACTCTCATAACATGTGTATGTGTGTATATGTGTGTGTATGTTTATATGTGTGTATGCATTCATGTATATTATGTGTATGTTTATATATGCATGTATTTATATATATATATATATTTATGCATATATATATAAATAGATAGAAAATTGAAAATTATACCTTAATAGTGTAGAAACAGATACATTACTCCATCCAAAACGATTTTGAAGATTGAGAATAAGTAAGATCGTACTTAGTCGTGTCAAATGACTTCCTTCATATACATGCTTTAGACATTCCTCTCCAAGATATTTCTCATTTTTAGAAATATCAATGCTCTCACTGTCATTTTGATACCAATCCTTAATAAAATCTGCCATGCCATCATCTTCATCATTGTCTCACAAATCTTGTGCTTTATCGTCTTTTGAATATAGATCTTTCAACCTTGCATATTCCACAGGATTACTTTTGCGTAGCCTCCTCATAGAAGCTTCTGATAAATGAGGTGTTACTGACAATTGTGAATGGTGTGGAGGAATATCATCAACATCATACGTTGGAATCTACACATATAAATAAAATTCATTAGTATTCCATAAATGAATAAAAAGTAAACTTTAAATATAAAATTAAGTATATAAGTTATTAAATATGGATAGAAAATTTTTATTCTCTCTAGCTAAAAGGTGCTTTTGGAGGTCTACGCTATCCATAATTCACTAATAGTTCATCAATGGCATGTAATGTAGTAATAGCATTGACAACTATGTATCTTGATACATCTCTACTCATGTATGGTGATTCATGACTATTTTCACGCTCCTCAAATGTGAAATTAGTCCTTGAACTATTATGTAACCCTCGACTACTATTTATTAAACCTGCTATATTTCCATGTGTGTAAGGTCTTCCATCAATATATAATCTTTCATTTTTTGCATGTAAAATCCTTCTAATAGTAAGGGATGCTGCGTTCAAGCATATTCCATATGTACTCATGCTTTGAACATAACGTGAAAGTCGATGCCAATCTCCCCATCCATATATAGGACCACAAAATGACATAAGAGTGACTTCAGAGTTCGGAGGCACATACAAATCCTCTACAATAAAGATACCATGACCAGCATCAGTAATAGTGCATGGAGCAATCATATAGCGATTACCCGAAAAGTTGAAAACCTCCCCATCTAAAGGAAGTGGTCCTCTATTCCATCCTCCATATCTTCTTCTATCATATGTTTGTACTAAAGAACGATCACGAGCTGGCAATGGATAATCTCTAGCCGTTTCAGTCTCTAAACCAGGAGGTAGAGGATTTCTAGAAACCTCTGCTTGTAATTGATGAACAGCAAGTCCATGACGTGTACGAGGTATATTAACATTATGAGAAAAATTATCATCATCATCATCATCGAGCAAGTATTCTTGTATATCAACAATAATTTGATTTTGTATATGGTTTTTAAATAAAATAATGACATTAATATATATATAAAATACATACCCAAGCATTATCACGTTTACCAGGTGATGGTGCATGCTCAAAAGTACCATACTCTGCCTCATGTTCAATACATTCCAATCGTGGTCTTCGACACGTGCCATAACAAGAGTTACACCAACATATAATATGCTCTTGATAGTAAAATTCATCATAATTCCTATCGGAGGACACATATGAAGTTGTTGCATGGGTAGGAGGTGGTGGAGTACCCTCTGATTGATCAGAATCTGCACATAATAAGAAACAAAAAAAAAAAGTTATGTATCCATCAAATATATTTAAAATTAAATGTTTGATATACTTACAGTATATAGTCGTTGCACGATGAGGAGACGGTGGTGGAGTTTGTTGACCTAAGCTTCAACTTAGGGACTTGCGGAGAAAGAGACTGTACCTCAATCCCCTCACAAGTGCATATAGTGGGGATACACGCTTTTAATTTATCAATCCGAAGAGTATACTAACCTAGCCGAGTGTATGAAGACATGCAATCGCGTAATGGTCAATGCAAATGTATTACTCAAGAATGAATATGAGGCAAATACTTATCCTAACAAGCTCCAACTGTTGGTCAAGGCGAAACGACACTTGGTGCAGCAGCCGTCGGTATTTTGGACTTTTCTCATAGCTCCGAGCTCCAAACATAGCAAATAGCATATGCGTTTCGAAGCTCTCGAGAAGACGCATCCAATGGCAGTGGTTTCACTCAATTCCGACGCTCCTACTTCAAGTTATGACAGAAATACTGAATCGCGAAAATACTCTCCTACGCTTCAGCACTTCCTACACCTCGCACACACCTTTCCTACAGTAAAGAAACACTCTCAAGGATAGACAACACTCACAAGCACTCTTTCCAAGCAATACACATGCATACCAGCTCAAGAAGAAGAAGATGAAGAGGGAAGAAGACACAAATTCGAATTTTTGTGCTCTCTATTCTCACAATGGCAAAAAAAGTCCTCTACAAAGAGTCACATTTGACTTATATACTAGTGCACTAAAAATGGTCCTTTCACACAAGTGACCGGCACTTTATTCACTAAGAGCTAATTTCCTACTATTTTACATGGGTAAGCTTCTATTCTTCTGTGGGAATGCATCTAGAGGACTCCTCTAGTGCCTTTACAAGGGGAAATATATTACAAAAATGAATATGTTACAAAAATATGTGGTCCAAATCGGAAAAATTTTGGGGCCCGTCTTTTTCTCTGCTTTGTGCGCTCTTTGGCTCTGCAACACTCTCCCCCTCTTCGCCTTTGTCGTCCCTTGACAGACTTTGCTTCACGCACGCGCCCTTGACAGACTTTGCTTCGCGCACGCGTCCAGTGTTCAATGTTGTCTGAATCTTGATCTTGCATTACGTTTTAGAGGCGCTTCTGGTTTGTCCTGGTTGCACACATTGGACCTGGTTGATCCGGTTTGCCACGCACGCCATTAGTGCACATATGCGGATGTAGCTCGTAAGCCTTGATCTGAAACCTCTGCCACTCAAGAGGTTAAAGCATCCACATCAGTGATACATGTTGGCCCTGATTCCTTCTTCCGGCTGCGTGCTTTTCCTTGGTGTGTGCGCCCCTGCGGGGCTTCCTGCAGAGATGCATCTTCAGATTTGTCTTTTAGTGAAGCTGTTTCTTTCGTTGCTTTCTTTTTTTCCTCTTCTTACTCGTCTCGCCCTCGACACTGCCCCCCTCCTGAACTCTGTCGTCCCCGACAGGCTTTGATAAGCGCCGGGCGTACGTTCTGTAGACTTGTTGCTCTGTATCATTTAGCAGATTGGCTTCACGTATCATGATCTGTTTCCATTGTTCAGCTTTTACTCCATCATTGGGCGGTTGTCGGTGATCTGCGAAGAAGCTTAATTCGTAGGCCACAAGTCTGGCATTCAGATTGGATGACATCTTCAAAAATATCTCTGAATCTATTTCAAAAAAGCCTGTAAAAAATGCTTCTTCAAATGTTTGCATGTACGGACTTGGCAAAAACATTAGTCTAGAATAATATGCCATTATTGTGGGGCGGCTCGGCATTACTGATAGATCGAAAATAAGTATATCGGTGCCTTGATTAATGCCGATGAAGTTCAGAAATGTATACGCTGCATGTTTGAAGACCTTCAAAACTGTAAGTAGCATACTAAGTATTTTATTTGTCATCTTAACTGCTAAATCTGCTACAGTCGCATAGTTTTGAAGCCAAAATTCTATTGTTTTGATCATATAATCTTCTGTTGGCAAATAGTTATGTGGCGGGCTAGGTAACATCGGATAGTTTAGCCACTGTTTATTAATAGTGCCGCTGCGTTGTAAATCCAAAAATTCTTTGGTATCCCTTCTTCGTGGTATTGGACAAAACGAAGGGTTTACCTGTAATAAGTAAGGTGCGGCTTGCCAGTGCACCCGCAGTGTGGGATGTTTCTCCAAAAATTTTCTCCTCCACACCGGCTGTGCAGCTTCGAACTCTGCTTGAGTGTACATGAATGTGTCATTCTTGAAATTGAGCTGCTCATCTGGACTTTTGTGTGTAATTTTCTTTATATATTGCCTTGTTTTCTCTTTCAACAGTCCATATGGAATGTTGAAAGGCTTGATGATCTTTTCCAAGTCTTTACCTTTGATTTTGGCTTCCTTCATGACCTTGATGACTGCATTCTCAAAATTTTCCGTCAATCGGGACACCACTAGTGCCCGTTCCTTCTGACTTATTTTTGCAGTGTATGGCATTGGATGATCATCATGCATATCCGCCATCTGCTCATGTATTGGAGAATGATAGATCGGTTGAGATAGAGGGCTTACCTCTACCTCGTCAGTAGGATGTTCTTTTTCTGGCACTACTGATGTCCCGATCGGTTCTTTGGCTTTCTGCTGATTTTTTAGCTCTTCAATGCATTCGTCTTTTTCCTTTATCTGTTGTAGGGCCTCCCCGAGTTTTTCTTTGGTGGCTAGGAGCTCCTTACCTATGTCAGCTACGTGATCCATATTTTCACTGTAGCTCTGTACGAGTTTGGCCTGTGCTGAATTCAGCTGCCTTTTGAGCTCACTTATTTCCTGATTGTGCTTAAGTTCTGCTTCTTCTCTCACTGCGCGCTCTTGTTTTAGCAAAGCTTCATATTGTGCGAGTTGATCTCGTAATTCATCTTTTTTACTTTCAGTTGATTCCTGTTGTTTTATTGGTTGGTCATATAACAGTGATTTCATCAACTCTTTATTTCTGTTCCGTAAAGTGTCATTCTCATCCAGATATAACTTTAACTGTGTCTCTAGTAGAGTACTTCTGGTCTTCATTCTGTCTTTTTCTGCTGCAGTAGCATCATATAATTTCTGTATGTCTTCGAGCTGTCCTGATATCGGTATCTAACGTGTCTTTCTCAGGACTGGATTCCGTATTCGTACTAGAGTCGTCAATGCCCAATTCTTTATATCTTCCAGGTTGTCTTGGAGTCTTTTCTGTACTCTGTTTTTGCTGAACTTGACTTGCTTGCCTATAATGATGCCCTTGGACATTTAGATTCACTTGCCCTTGCATATACTGGTGTGTTTGTTCTAGGGCGGCAGACAAGTCTCTTTTTGAAATCGGCATTGGAGCCGTCGTAATCTTAGGTAAGAGATGCGTTCTCTTAGACTGAGGTGTTGCTTGGGCTTCCTCTTCTCGCAAGCGTTTCGTGCCCCTCATGGGTTTCTGTGTGCTGGTGCCAGCCTCTTCAACCACAACTACTGCTTTCTTCTTCTTAGGGACCGAAGCGGATTTTGCATACCTTGCTAGCCCTTCTGCTGTCGGCATCTCTCGTAAGCAGTGTTTCATGTCTAGGGCTTCATATATCAGTAAAGTTAAAGCTGAACCACCGTTCAGGAACTTCTTTTGCCCCCATTTCTTCTGAGCTTCAAACAATCGCTCTTGTACGTAACCTGTGAGATTCACTTTGTTTCCTATCTGTCGCATGGCATGGGAGAGTAACTGAACTACTATCTTCTGAGGTGCAGTGTATCTGTTCATGCCAGGAAAACAAAAGTGTTGGTGTACCAAACGTACTGCATCTTCAATATCTATTCTGTTAATTTCCAGGAATGATCTTTTCTTGGGGTCATGGCATTCCTCTTTGACATTAGTAATTCCTTCCTGATTCCATCCAAAGGCTTTATTGATCAATTCGTGAGTGAATTGAATCGTCTTCCATGTGCCCACCTTGTCCAAAACCTTTGCTTCTGGAACCGAAATCTTTGTAGCAGCCGGCTGCATGGTATTCATTACTTGTGTACATCTTTGGAAGTCGGGTACGCATATAGGTATCTTCAAAAATGCTTCAATGCCAGCTTGAGTCCATACTTCCTCGATATGTGGTAACCCTTGTATTATGGTCTTGAAATCCTGTGACATGATAGGGAAATAGTGATCCCTGTCCATAATCTTGATGGTTGCCATGAATAGAAGTTCCGAGATAGGTTGGTCATCTCGAAACCAATGTCCTCTGACCTTGGTTATTGACCCCAATGGAAGAAGTAGTTCCTCTTCCTGCTGGGTAGCTTCTGAGTCAGAAGATGTCATCTGCACTCAATATAGAGGATGAATTAGTATCCATATGTTTTTTTTCAGAAACCCTCCTCCATATGTTGATTAATAATTCGCTGTTGCTCCGAGTGCATGGTGCCGTCCCTTCCCCGTGGGTGTGAGAAAGGTAATACCTGAATTTTTCATGTATTTTTATATTTTTTGCTGAAAAGAAAACATAAAAGTTAGTACATAGCCGAAGCGGTTAGTGAAAAATTTTTTTGGAGTAATATTTTAAGTATGTACAAGTGCTCTCCTATTTCCAAAGGGAAAATGTGCATGACTATCCGAAAATAGAAGAAGGACGTGCCGAATGCTTGGCCTTGTAATGTGGCCCTATCATGCATACTCTGGATCTTGACAACTCCTCATGTGTGCAATTGGAAGTAGTTGCTCGATGTATGCAGCTTGTCTTGTCTTTCGGCACCCATATTTGCTTCACTTTGGAGGAATGTACTGTATTCTCCACCTTTTTGATGAATGCAGTTCGTCTTCGGTAGTATGTCTGCTGATTCTGTTTTGTGAATCTCAAGTCGGTTTGTATTGCATTTGGAGATTCCTTTTTTCCTCCAATATGTCCTTTTTCTCGGCTGATGTGCTTGTTGACCCCGTTGAGTATGATAGCTCTTCTGAGGATGTTCCTTGTTTGGGATGGTCGTCCTTTGGGTACATGACTTTGGGATCCAAATCTTTGTCCGATCAGGTTGTGCAGCTATCAGTTTTTTTGGGATCCATATGCTATTGAGTCGTGGTTGCCTGAAGTGTTCGAAATTCTTTGTCTTCTTATGCCATTGCTCACGCTGCTGTCGAAGACTTGTCTGTTGTTGAAGATAGGCCTTCTTTTGGTCCCTTCTTATCCAAGCTCGTGTAGAATGTGGAGTGGGGTACATTTGCACAGGTGTAGACTTCAAGTCTTGCAAAGTGGTATTCGTTCCTGTGCCTTGTGGCTCTCTGGGCTTGATTTCATGTTCTTGTGTACTCTCGTGACTCTCTCTACTCAAAGATGGAATGCACACAGGACTCACTGTATTTTCACATGAAGTACTTGATGATGGGGTTCCCATGTTGCTAGTGAACATACAATCATGACTTTGTTCATTAGGATGAACTTCTGGCTCTACAATAGCGGCTTTGGGTGGTCGTTCGTCTAGTAAACTAAATACTTCATGAGGTCCTATTCTGGCCGAGATGTATCCTAAAGCCAATTGAATGGTTACCTCATATTCGTAGATCCAATCTTGGCCTAACACCACATCTTCAAGCAAATCTTGGTCCTGACACACTAAGAGTCTCTGCTCCATAGTGTTGTTCCCCATATGTAAAGGTAAAGTGATCTCACCTATGCATTGAGTAACTTTTCCTCCTATTCCAATTAGCTGTGCCTTCGATGGCCGTAACTCCTCTTTAAGTCTCTGAGACAAAGAAAATCTAATGCAGCTTATTGCTGCTCCTGTGTCTATAAGAGCATCCACTAAGTGGTACTCCTTTCGTCCTGCTCCCAGATTCAAATAAGGCTGTCTTCTTTGTTGTCCGGAGTTTTCAGTGGCTCTAAAATTAGCCATTGGGATGAGTTCTTCTCCTACTCGATATCTCTCGTCCCTTTCTCTCATCCACTCTTTCCGTTTTCTGATGCGTTCTAGGGCTTCCTGTCTCGCTTCTTCTCGTATGCGTTCTTCTTCCTTTTTCCTACTCTGAGCTCCTAATAGTCGTGCTAGCATTTGATCCGTTAATGGCTCCATGAATCTTTTCACTCTGCATCCACTGATGTAGTTGGGAAGAATATCTCCGTCCAGTGTGGCGAGATTGACTGCTCCACTAGTAGAGATTCGATTTATAATCATGGGTCCATATCCACGTTTCTGTAGTTTCTTTGTATGCTGTTTGAGGGTGTATACTAGGACTAAATCGCCTTCTTTCAGTCCCTTGTCTTTTATATGTGCATCATAATAAGCCTTTTGTCTCCGTTTGGCGGCATAAATGCCTGCTACCGCTTGCAATCTAGTCTCGTGCAGCTTTTCAATTTGATCTAATTGCTGAGATAATTCATGACCGTTCCACTCATATTGCTGGGCCACTTTCAAGGTAGGTACTAAGAAGTCAATCGGCAAAATTGCATTTTGCCCATACACTAGGTTGAAAGGCGTGGTTCCAATGGCCGTTTTATATGCCACTCGGAAGGCCCAAATTGCGTGATGCAATTGTTTGTCCCAATCTGACCTTCCATTATTGACAATCTTTGTCAATATAGTACAAAGTACTTTGTTGGAACTTTCAGCCTGTCCATTAGCTTGAGGATGGTATGGGGCTGATTTTTTATGAATCACTAAGAATTCATTCATTAGCGATTCAATGACTTCGTTTAAGAAATGAGTTCCTCGATCACTCACTATCTCGATCGGTAGTCCAAAGCGTGTGAATATGTGCTCAAAGAGAAATTTTGCTGTGGTTTGAGCATCATTCTTTCTAGTGGCTTTTGCTTCTACCCACTTAGTCAAGTAGTCGGTGGCTACTATGATGTACTCAGCATGAGATCCTTTCGCAGGTGGATTGATAGGTCCTATGAAATCAATTCCCCACTTGGTAAATGCTCTCGCACAAACCATGGGTCTTAAAGGCATGTCATCTCTTCTAATGGGATATTTTGCTCTCTGGCATGTTTCACAGCTTCTCACATATGTCTCCGCATCCATATGCAGAGTTGGCCACCACAGGCCTGCAAAGAGAATCATCTTGACCGTTCTGTCTGCTGAGAAGTGTCCTCCCGCAGCTCCTGCGTGTGCCATTTCTAATACAGAGAGATATTCATTTTCATGAATGCACAATCTTAGCTGGTTATCCTTCCCTCGTTTAAAGAGTTGTTTTCCTAGGATGACGTAATCTTTGCTCTGTTCTTCAAGAGCACGTTTTCTTGCTAGGGTAGCTCCATCAGGGTACTCTCGAGTTTTCAAGAACTTTACTAAAGGCATGCTCCACCTTGGTGCTATTGTAGAATAGCATAACGTAGAGTTCTCATCTGGGATTTGTTCTTGATAGATTTGACAGGTTGACACATAATGATGTGCATCTCGTTGCATTGTTGGCCAATATATGCCAAATCGCTTGAGTGTTTGCCATGTTCCCATTGCGTTCAAGTGAGAGTTCCATTGATTTATGTGTGCCTTCTGAAGCCACATTTTTTGTTCATCTTCTTCCACACATCTCATCAGCAGTCCGCTTGAATCCTGGTGGTATAAACTTCCAGCAATAATGTGAAGGTTTTTAGTCCTCCAAAGATCTTGCTTTCGGTTTGGCGTGATCCCATCTTTAGGTCCATGTGTAAGTATAGGGATCAATTTTTCGGCCCATTGAGGACATACTTCCAGGTTAAAAAGATAGGTGTCTGGCAAATCATCAGGGACTCCGATAGGTGGCTCTCCGTGTTTTAACCTAGAAAGGTGGTCTGCTCTCACGTGCGTGTTTCCTTTTTTGACTATTACCTCAAAGTCAAACTCCATTAGTAACAAGAACCATCGCACCAACCTTCCCGTGCTACAAGGTTTATTAACTAAATACAACAAGGCTTGATGGTCTATGAAGAATTTGAATTTGTTGGCTAAGAGGTAATGTCTAAACTTCTTTACTGCATAAACCATTCCTAAGCCCTCTCTTTCTGTAGTCGTGTAATTTCTTTCGGCTTGGTTTAATTGTCTACTCGCATAAGCGATTGGATGGTCAAGCTTTCCTTCATCTGCCGGTTGAGCTAGGATGCATCCAATTGCATAGTTCGAAGCATCAACATGAATATGAAAAGGCTTACTCCAGTTGGGTGATTTTAGAATTGGGGCTGTACTCAGCCTCTTTTTAAGCTCGTTGAAGGCCTTCTCACACTCGTCTGTCCAAGTGAACTGAGTCAATAGATCGTATAAGGGCTTAGATATTATGGCATACATGTGAATAAACCTACGGTAATATCCACAATGTCCCATAAAGGCTTGTACTTCCTTTACATTTTTGGGTCTTGGTAAGTCCAATATGACCTTGATCTTGTCCTCATCCGTAGATATCCCATTTTTTGAGACTATGTGTCCTAGTATTTTTCCTTGTCTTACCATGAAGACACATTTTTCTGGGTTTAAGCAGACTCTATACTGCCTACATTTGTTGAATATCTTCCTTAATTCCGGTATGTGATCGGGTCTTTGATTGGAATACGTGCAAAGATCATCTACATACACTTCCATGCTTTTTTTCAAAAATTCCTTGAAAACGTGACACATTAATCGTTGGAAGGTGGCCGGTGCATTAGTGAGTCCAAAGGGCATCACTCTGAATGCATACACACCCCATTCAGTGGCAAATGCTGTCTTGTGTTGGTCCTCAGTCGCAATAGCCACCTGATTGTATCCAGAGAAACCATCTAGGAAGCTATAGACCTCTTTACCTGCTACCCTCTCCAATAGATGATCCGTAATCGGTAATGGGTAGCTATCACGTATAGTGGCTGCATTCACCTTCTTCAGATTTATGCACACTCTCAATTTTCCATTTTTCTTAGGCACTACTACTAATGGCGATACCCATTCTGTGTGTTCTATCTCGTATATGAATCCAGCATCCAACAACTTATCTATCTCTTCTTTTATCTTGGCTGAATACACATCATTATAAGTATAAGGTCTCTGTTTGGAAGGTTTGGCTTCGGACGTCATGGGGATTCTATGCGCACATGTAGATGGATCTACTCCTTTTAAATCCTTATAGGTCCAAGCAAAGACATCCCGGTATTCTCTTATGAGTCGAATTAACTCTTGCTCTTCTTCCGCGGAGACATCCTGTCCTATGAAAGTACATCGTTCCTCTCCTCCTTCCATAGTCACAACTATTTTCTTGGTCTGCTCTTTATTATCATATGCTATTCCCGGTTGTGCCTCTCTTTTAGGCATTTGAATAGCAATCTTCCTCTCTTCTACTTCATATTTTTTGAAATGAGCTGGTACCTCAAATTGGTCTTGAAGCTTATTATCTTCATCTTCTAACTCCCTTTCAACTTCTAATTCTTCCTTTTGTGTGAGATCCTTATGTTGTTCATGGGCCGCAGTGATGTCCATATTGGTGGTACTAATTCCTAGATCCAGGGGTTCTGGTTCCATTTCAATGCTCTCGTAGTCCTCCTTCCAGTCTTTCTCAATTACTTCTCCTTCTCCTGCCTCCTGAAGGACTACCATATACAAACTAATGTCGTAACCCTCCTCGTCAATACATTCGTTCATAGTTACCACTTCTTCGTTTACACAAACATCGAGGGTGGCTAAGATTTCCATCCAACTATGAGGTTCGAATTCTTCGTCTGGAAATACTTGTGGCATATAAGCTGGATCTTGTACCGATCTCACTACACCTTGTTTCTGCTGCCAACTTTTTCTTCTCTCTTCTTCCTTTTTTGCAGCTTGGCATATCCATAGATGAGTGTCCTCGTTCATCCAGGATTGGTCACTAGAACCTGCACTATGAATCGATTGGTCGTCTTCCTCTTCATGGATTAGATTCCATTGCAGAGGTGGTACATCTTGATATGTGTACGTATGTAGGTTGATCCTAGTGGTGACTCCTGCGTGTTGTAGGTACACTGCATCCTTTCCCCAATCTTGTACTACCTTTAGCTGTCTCATGAATGGCCTTCCCAAGATCATTTCATAATTGCTTGGCCTTTCAAAGTGACAAATTGCTAAAGTATGTTCGAATTCCACTCCGCACGTAGTGAAGACTACTCGTTCCAACAATCCTAAGGGTCTTTCTGTATGTCCATCGACCATCTGAATTTTCATACGTGTTGGTCTCAATGCTGGTTTTCCCCACTTCTCCCAAATTTCTTTGGTAGCAATGCCAACACCAGCTCCTGAATCTAATATGGCTTTGGTTGTGTAACCCTTATAGGTGATTGGTAGACATGTATTTCCTTCGTCCCCTTCACTAAAGTCTCCTACTTTATCCACTGGAATTCTCACCGTTTTCACTTCGTCATCTACCTCCTTCTTTTCCTCCTTGACTTCCCACTGATTGATCAATTTTTCTTTTAGATGTGGTTTTACCTTTAACAGTTCTTCGAATGTTAAGGTACATGGGATTTTTACCTCTCTAAGGCGTTGTATGATCTCCGATGTTTGAACTGATGGATTCGTTTCTCGTCTCTGGATTGATGGAATGCGATACAATTCTGAGTTGTGCTCGTATTCCCCGGTGTAATTAGGTAGTTCCTTTACATCGTCTTCGGCTTCTTTGTCACTTGCATCCATTGGAAAAATCCCTTCAGAATTAAGTTCAGGTATTGAATCCTCTATTTCGTTTTCTGCTTTCAATTCTTCAAAGGGCGGTTCCATTCCCTCTACCTTTTTCCACTTGTCCTCTTGAACTCGCGCCCATAAATCCTTAGTCCAATCTCCTTCTGTTTCAGGGACTATGGATCCTTCCTTTCTCTCAATACCAATTTCATCATCCAGAGGTCTATTTACATTAGGCTTTTCCTGATTGTTTAGACACTCTTGGAATTTTTCTTCGCAAATTCGGTTGTTTGGTAAAGGTGATGCGGGTTTTTCTAACGTTTGTTGGGCAACTTCTATCAATTTTTTGCAGATTTCCAATCTTTCTTTCTCTAAGTCGCCTCTCGGATACTCTCTCTCATGTTGTTCTATGGTAGGTCCTGCTTTTATTCTCGCCTTGTATGCCTGAATCCACATGGCTAATTCTTCAGGCATTGGGTCTGCTAATACCGATCCTACCTCCTTCTTTTCTTCCTCCTTTTTATTTTCTTCTTCCACTTGTGCTTCTTCTATTGATTTCTGTTTACTCTTTTCATTTCCCTTCTTTTGCAATAACTTTTTTTCTTTTATTCTGTCTCTCCTTTGCTTCCATCTTTGGGATCGTTTACTGGCGATACTTTTTTCTGGTTCTTCGGAGTCTTCTACTCTGTGAGGGATGGGTGTATTTCCCTCTTTGTCACTTTGATTATTTTCTTCGGTTTTATCAGGGTTTTCTCTAGCCTTTGCTCTTGTTATGGCTTTTAAAGGTATAGTGTACTCTTTGTCACTCCCTGACGATTCAATTACTTCTATCACATTAATCTGTACGTTAGATGTGACTTTGTTTGGGTTCTTAGGACAATCTCTGAAAAGATGTTCCTTTCCACAATCGCTACAGTAACCTTCCCAATTTCGTTGTGGTGGTGGTGGAATTGGCAATGTACATTCTCTGATATAGTGGTCACCTCCACACCTGTAGCATGGTCCTCTAGGTACAGACGGTCTATTCATTGGTCGAGGTGGCATGGTGGCTCTAGGAGCTGTATACATTAATGGTACATAATCTTGCTCGTAGTTGTATGAACTCTCTGGTGTCTCCATGCCATAAGCATATGGGTCGTATTGTTGCCCATATTCCATTGTTGAGCTCTCATAACCTGGGTATGTTCCTTGACTAGGTTCGTAAAATGAGTCATATGGTTCACTACTAGTCAAAGGTGTAGCTGGCACTATGGCCCTTTCTAAGTTTTCCTCTGGTTGCGCTATCTTAACTGGGACAACGTTCTGAGGGTGGGGCGGTTGTTGTCCTAGCACTGGTTGAGGCTGTGTATATCCCTGGTATGTGTATGGTCGTGGTATTGGTGCCTGTGGCTGATATGAGGGATATCTAAAGGCTTCTCCTCCCTGCTGGTTCTGCGGATATCCATATGGTCTCACATAAGGCTGTGTGGGTCTGGCTTGCCTATTGTAAGGGCAGTTCTCAGTGCTATGATTTGTGTATCTCTGCTCTATGCTGCAATACTGTAGTGGTCCGGGAACAGAGGGTCTATAAGGAGCATAGGCAGGTGGTGGGACTACTCCCCTAGTACACAAGTGAGAAGGATGATCTCCTCCGCACTGCATACATCTTCTAAGCATAGGCATTCTCATAGGATTGGTGGGATAATTCCTCTGTCCTTGAACATTTAGTTTTTTAGCTAACAAGTCGGCAATTTCCTCTACGTTGTTTTTAGGGTTTGATGTGCTACTTGATGACTCTTCACTTTTCACACTACCTTGGGGTATTTTCAAGTCTTCTGCAAGGTTATCCTCTAGGTCTATACATTCCTTCATACACTCTTGCAAAGTTTGAACTCTCTTCACGTACACTAATGACCTCAAGGTTCCGTTCAATAGTCCTTCTAAGAACAATGATACCATTTTATTTTGAGTTGGTCTCTCTTCTATGGGGCACCTATCCACATACTGCTTGAATCTCCTGGCAGCCAATCTGACTGACTCAGTCGGGACCTGTTTGAAGCTGTGGATTAATGACGAAGAATTGTTTTTAATTCCAGATTTGGTAAATTCTTCAATCATTTCTTGATACACCTGATCCATGTTCTGAAAGGTATTTGGATCCAATGGCTGAAACCAGGCCAGGGCTGTGTCTGACAAGGTAAGGCCAAAGGACTCATATTGAATCATGAAATCATCTACCTGCTCTGCTCTAACTACTTGTTTAAATTTTGCTATGTGATTATAGGGTTCACTCGAGCCATCATAATGATTTCTCATGCACTTGGCCACTTGGATCGGTCTTAGTCTCCTTCCTGCTTCAGGTTGTCTCGGCATTACAGGGTAATTTGGTCTTCCTATTGGTATGCCTGGTCCTCGTACTACCTGTGGTCTGACTGGAGCATGAACTCCATGTCTTGGGTCAATGGCTGGTTGTGGCCGATAATTAGGATTAGTGGCAGGCATTGCGAATTGAACATGTGGTCTGACAGGGATTTGGGTTCGTTGAGTTTGTTGTGTTTGTCCCGAATGTTGACTTGAATCATTTTGAGAAGTTCCATGTGGGTTCCGTGAAGTGGTGGCTTGGTCCCTTGGGGGGAACACTGGGATGTTCTGATATTTCAGCTCAGCTCTCTCTAATTCAGTGACTGGCCAATACCTTCTGTGATTTTTGTCCAAATATGTGATGATGGTGGAGAATTCAGGATCTTGTAATTCATAGATGGTAACTGGATTAGGAGCAGCTTCCCATATTGAGGAATGGGCTCTGAGCAGGTGCTCCATCCCGTTGATCAAATACACATCTATTAGAGTGTCATCCTGGGGAACTAAGTCTCCTCTCCAAACTTTAGTAATTGTTGATCTCCCTCTAGGAGTAGTCACTTGTTCTTCAGTTCCATATCCATTTAAGCTTGAAGTATTATTTTCTTCACCACGCTCATTAATGATTTCGGGGTGTTCTGTGACCACGTATTGAATGTCCTGTTTATCCATGTACAGTCCTCCTATGTACTTGACTGCTGGTCTTGGCACTATGTATGCCTCTGAAGCCTTCCTTAGTCTGGCCACTGATCTGTTTAGACCATCCAAATAGATAGGGATCTCATTGTGGTTAGTGCTCACATATTCTAAGGAGGTTCTGTATTCACCCTCAATGATGGACATCTGGCCAATCATGGGCACAGTGTTTTGCATATCCTCGGAAGCCATGGGGATTTCTCCTTCTGACTCACTAGAGGTCTCAGAATAGTGTGATCGGTTACTTGGTTCGGCTGCACTCCCTACAGAAGAAATTACACTTCTTCGGCTTCCTAGGGTTCTTCCTGATCTCAAGTTCATTCACTTAAGAGCTCTGATCAATTCTGGTCCACCTTTAGTCTCTAGAGTCCTAAGTTATGGCTTAGAAGTCTAGGGAAAACTTAGGCTGGAATGTGACTGAAAGAAAATTTCAAGTCACGATACTTGACTCTCACGACCTCTGAGAAAACGATCGCTGACAGACGACACTTGGGTAAAACGATCGCTGACAGACGATACTTGGATGAAACGATCGCTTGAAAACGATCTTTCCCTAAACGATCTCTGGCTGGGAACGATACACGACCTCTAAATGAAACGATCTACGACCTCTGCCCAAAACGATCGCTGACAGACGATACTTGATCAAAACGATCGCTGCAAAACGACACTTGGGTCTAAACGATACTTGATTAAAACGATCGTTGGAAAACGATCTTTGACCCAACGATCTCTCGCAAAACGATCTCTGGCAGAATGCGATACACGACCGACGATCTCTAGTAGAAACGATCGGCGATACTTGGGCTGAGACGACACACGATCTCTCACTAGACGACACACGATACTCGAATAGAAACGATCTACGATCTTCACCAGAAACGATCGACGATACCTAACTGAAACGATACCGATCTTTGACAAGTGTCGCGATCTCCGCCAAACGATCGACGATCGACGACACCCGTGACAAACGATACACGACCTTTGACAAGTGTCGCGATCTCTGGATAACGATACTTGTCAAACGATACGCGATCTACGACCTCTGATCAAAACGATCTCTAACGAAACGATCTACGACCTCTATCTTGAAACGATCTCTGACGAAACGATCGACGACCGCAGGGAAATATCGCGATACTCAACCGCAGGAGTAAAACGATACTCGACCGCAGGAGCAAAGCGATACTTGACCCTTTTTCAAATTTTTGTAATGTTTTTTGAGATTTGATGTTTCCCCCTTTCTCACCTAGCTCTTCTCTCTTACCCTCACCCACTATATTAATCAACCAAAGACTTTTAACCCCCTGAAGGCCCAAACGACACTCAGCGCAGGTCGTTTTTTCCTTTCCTAGGTTGAAATGCTGAAAATTTTTGAGCAAACAGGTGGTTTAGTTTACCTTGGAAGCTCCCATGATCTCTTGGTCCCACTCTTTTGCACTGAACTCTCCCCTATTGCTTGCTTTCCTCGAAACGACCGCTGCAACTCTCACGACACTCGACACTGCTCTCCACGATACTTGTTCAACAAGTAACTTGAAAAATGAAAAATTTTTGGCTTTTATACTTGGGAATTCCTAGCTTACAGAAAAAGGAAAATTCTTGAACAAACCTAAAGCCTACTCTACTCTCCACTCACTCCTATTCTACTTCTTCTACTTACTTCCCTAATCTATCAACTCACTACACACACTCCAAGAATGAGAAGTAGCAAGTGCGGCTGAAATTGACTTACCAAAGAAGAGAAGATTTCCGCTCCTCCAAGTTCTTCAAAGCAAAAAGCTACTTACCATCACGCGAATGCCTCGGTTTGATTCGTCACTCCCCGGCAACGGCGCCAAAAAGTGTGTTGACCTAAGCTTCAACTTAGGGACTTGCGGAGAAAGAGACTGTACCTCAATCCCCTCACAAGTGCATATAGTGGGGATACACGCTTTTAATTTATCAATCCGAAGAGTATACTAACCTAGCCGAGTGTATGAAGACATGCAATCGCGTAATGGTCAATGCAAATGTATTACTCAAGAATGAATATGAGGCAAATACTTATCCTAACAAGCTCCAACTGTTGGTCAAGGCGAAACGACACTTGGTGCAGCAGCCGTCGGTATTTTGGACTTTTCTCATAGCTCCGAGCTCCAAACATAGCAAATAGGATATGCGTTTCGAAGCTCTCGAGAAGACGCATCCAATGGCAGTGGTTTCACTCAATTCCGACGCTCCTACTTCAAGTTATGACAGAAATACTGAATCACGAAAATACTCTCCTACGCTTCAGCACTTCCTACACCTCGCACACACCTCTCCTACAGTAAAGAAACACTCTCAAGGATAGACAACACTCACAAGCACTCTTTCCAAGCAATACACATGCATACCAGCTCAAGAAGAAGAAGATGAAGAGGGAAGAAGACACAAATTCGAATTTTTGTGCTCTCTATTCTCACAATGGCAAAAAAAGTCCTCTACAAAGAGTCACATTTGACTTATATACTAGTGCCCTAAAAATGGTCCTTTCACACAAGTGACCGGCACTTTATTCACTAAGAGCTAATTTCCTACTATTTTACATGGGTAAGCTTCTATTCTTCTGTGGGAATGCATCTAGAGGACTCCTCTAGTGCCTTTACAAGGGGAAATATATTACAAAAATGAATATGTTACAAAAATATGTGGTCCAAATCGGAAAAATTTTGGGGCCCGTCTTTTTCTCTGCTTTGTGCGCTCTTTGGCTCGTCTTTTTCTCTGCTTTGTGCGCTCTTTGGCTCTGCAACAGAGTTCCATCTGATTGATCAAAATCTACAAATAATGGTATTTGATATTAATAATCTGATTATCTACATACACAAAAAATTCACATATACATATTTACACATACACACATATTCACATATACATATTTACACATACACACATATTCACATATACGCAACTACACATTATTGTGGGATAAATGCATGTATTTTGTATGAATGAGTGTATATGCATGCATGTGTGTGTACGTATATATGTGGATATGTATATGTGTATTTATGTTATATGTATGTATATGTGTATATGTATACATATATGTATGCGTATATGTTTGTATGTATATGTGTATGTGGGTATGTGTATGTGTGTGTATATATGTGTATGTATTCTGATTTTTTTTTCTGTTTGAGATTAAATTAACAGGAGATATTGTATGGTGGGAAAAAATAAGAGGCGACCTAACATACCACTTGAGACGTGGTAGTTTTTTCGTAGACAGCTACGTCTTCAGGATTCATTTCCTCAGCAGAAGGTACACAAATTAATAGTTTATATTTATAATTTTTATATATTTTAGTAATTTTTTACATTCAATTTATGTATTTTTTTTCTTAAATAAACAAGCTACTGCAAAGAAGAGAGTGGAGTCGGGCCACACATCGCACGTAGGCCAAATGGGCCATAATGGTTTTGTAGATACATTTGTAAGTATATGTGTTATTGTGAGTATATTTTTTATTTTAGTTAAAATGCAAGCAACTAATCTTTTTTATTTGTTTCAATGTAGCGAATGGATTATGGCCGATATCCTACGAAACATGAGATCGAGTATGCTACATATTTTGGATATCGGTGTTTGAGCAAGTATATGCGAGATCATCCTGATGACTTTGTGAGTATTATTAAATTTTATATAATTATTTTATTTTTATGAATGGTTTAATTGTTTTATTTATTTATGTTTATTATATGTAATACAAGAGTATTATGGAGAGACAGATATGGATGAGGTGGAGAGACAGACACAGGAGGGACGATCTCGATCGTCATAGGGTGATCATGACGATGAGGATGAGGATGATCAGGATGATCATGATGCTGCTGTTGATGATGATGATGATCATGATGACGATGATTAGGATTCTAGTTGATTCTGACATTGGATTATATGTATTTACATTGATATATATATATATATATATATATATATATATATATATATATATATATATATATATATATATATATATATATATATATATATATATATATATATATATATATAATCTATATATTTTTCATTTTAGTTATGTTTTTAATTGTGTGTATGGTATTAAGTAATGAAGAGTTTTGTTCTATTGATTGTTATTATTGTTTATATTAAGCATGTGTTTTAATACTTTAATTATATAATTCATTCATATGTGTGTACGTAAGTGTATATGTATGTGTGTGTATATGTATGTATGTGCATGTGTATGTATGTGTATATGTATGTATGTGCATGTGCATGTGTAAGTGTATATGTGTGTATGAGTATGTGCATGTGTATGTGTGTGCATATGTATGTGCATGTATATGTGTAACTCTATGTGTATATGTGTGTATGTGCATGTATATGTGTATATGTAGGTATGTGCATGTGTGTGTGCATGTGTATATGTGTGTGTATGTATGTGCATATATATGTGTATATATGTGTATAATGTATGTATATGCATGTGTAAATGTATGAAACATGCATGTGTATGTGGATGCATTTCCATTTGCATCCATGTGCATGCATGTGCATGCATGTGAATGTGCATGCATGTGGATGTGCATATACATGTATTTACATATATGTTAATGTGTGTATATATATATATATATATATATTTATATGTGCAATAATGCATGCATGTGAGTCTTTTTATGTGGTTGTAGAAATGTTTGTGCATATGCATGTGTATATGTGTGTATGTCTAAGTGTATGTGTACATGTATCTGTGTGTATATATGTGTGTGTATGTGCATGTGTATATGTGTATATGTGTGAAAGTGCATCTTCATCATGTATTAGTATATAAGTGCATATCAATAAGTGTGAGTATGCTATCTAATGAAAATAACACAATTCAAATGATATACAAAGAATAAAAATTGTACTTACAATAGTTAGCCATACTTTTTGCTTGGTTAGCTTCTTGAATAACCTGCAATAGAGAGAGAGAGAGAGAGAGAGAGAGAGAGAGAGAGAGAGAGAGGAGGAGGAGAGAGAGAGAGAGAAGAGGGGAGAGAGAGAGAGAGAGAGAGAGAGAGAGAATTCAAAGAGAGAAAGATGTAGAAAGAGAGAAACAGAGACAGAGGGAGACAATAAGAGAGAGCTTAGGCAAAACAACAATTCTGCATATACTTGTTTCTACTCGTAAGCGCAGCACAATTGCGAACGTTGGAGAGCTCTTCGATCAGATGCGTGAAAATGCTGATCGAAGAGCCTTCAACGTTTTAATTTTTTTCCGTCAACGGACCGTCGTGTAAGCGATGCTAACGCGTCGAAAAAACCACTAGAGTTGTCGTCGCATATTATGTGATGCAAAAAAGCGTCGCTTATGCGACGTTGATTAAAACCGTCATGTTAGTGATGCTCTATGCGAGCGTCACACACCTCATGGTGCCACACGTAAAAAAAAAACATCATTTGGCTCGTCGTTTAATCGACGATGCGTGCTCGACGCTCATTACGACGCGTTTTGCAAATTTATAGTGACGAAATTGTGTCGCCTTAACCCTCGCTATGCGCCCGTATTCCTTGTAATGATACAACAAGCATATGCATACATATACATATGCATACATACATAGATGCATATATACACACACATGCACATAGATACATACACATGCATATACACACACATGCACATACATACATACACATGATCCCTTTTTAATGGCAAATTTCTACCTTCATACTTAGATCAAAATCAATCAATCTTCAAATTAAGCTATAAAAATATAAAAAAGTAAAAATTCATTATTATATGCTTGAAAAAATAAAACTATATCATAAAAAGTAAAATCTTTTATTACATGTTTACATCTCTTTTGTGGTAAGTATCAAAAGTTCGAGTGCATAAGTCGATTTCTATCAAAACTTGGCCATGAAAAGTCCCCCTTCACACTATTATCTCAATAAGCCGATTTCTTTTCTCCCAACAAGTCCCTCTTGATGCGATTGTATTGATGCCAATATCTCAACTAACAAAAGTTTCCTGTTGTATAAATACAATACAACTTCCTAGAGAAGATCTATGGATCTGTGAAGCTGTATTGTATTGATAGAACATGAACCTTCTCTTAGCTAATATACATTGTCCAAGATGCCGTTGATCTTCACTTATTAATACCTCTCACAACCTGCTTAGCTCGAAATCAATCAGCCTTCAAAATAACCTATAAAAATATAAAGAAATAAAAAATCATTATTATATGCTTGAAAAAATAGTAAAATATATCATAAAAAGTAAAATCGTTTTTCACATATTTGCATCTTTTTTGTCGTAAGTATCAAAGGATCAAGTGCATAAGTCGATTTCTATCAAAACTTTTCCATCCCTCTCGATGATGTTGTCCCAACATCTCAGCTAAGAGAAGGTTCTTGTTTTATCAATACAATACAACTTACTAAAGAAGATCTACCGATCTGCAAAGTTATATTGAATGGATACAACAAGAACCTTCTCTTAGCTATTATGCAACCCTAGATGCCTTTGATCTTCATTTATTAATACCTTCTCAACCTTAAAATTCTAAAAAAAACATAAAATCTTTTCAAACAATTGCAATAGTTTTTAATTCACAGTCATACACACACATATACATGCACATACACAATCATATTAGATTTTCACTTACAATCATATAACATACACGCACATACACATACACATACACATACACATACTATTGTGAAGTAAGAACCAATGTTGAATCAAACAATCACAATAGATTTCATTCACAATTATACACTCAAATACACATACATATACTATTATGAAGTAAGAATCAATATTGATTCAAACAATCATAATACATGTTTACTCACAATCATACAAACACATACATATAGTATTCTGAAGTAAGAATCAATGTTGATTCAAACAATCACAATAGTTTTCTTTATGATTTTAGTACTAAAGTACTTAATATTTATAGCAAGAGTTTATACCTTGTTCTTTCTACAACATTGTAAGTTCGTAAAAAACAAGGTAACTCTTATGAAAAATGAGTCTGGTTGTATTCTTTTATAAAACAATATTTGACCGAATTTTTTTCAGTCGAAAACATATTCGATCAAAAGATTTGGACTCATAAAATTTTCGATCGAAAACTTTTCGATCAAAAGCGTGTTCGAAAAAAAATTGTCAAATTAGCATGCAAAAAGTATTTTCTCATGTCTGAATAAGCTGATGTGGCACCGAATAATTTGGTCGAATAATGGGGGGTTGCCGTAAAATTCCATAAGTATTCACGAATAAACGAATTATCAAAAAACAAATAATGCAACCTAGTTAGGAATTGGCCTTATACTTCATGCTTTAGGGAAGATTTTTTCTTTCAATGGGCTATGTGATGTAGTTTCTTTAGTATGGATACACATTTGGTATATTATGGTATTCTTTCACATGATTAGTGATCATTTCAAAGGAGGGCTTTGTCCCTAGAAAGGATTTCATTTTCTCCATTCTTAACCAGAAAATCCTTCATTGTTCAAGGGATATTTGTTCTCCACCTTTATGGATGGGAGGAGAAAATGGATTCAGCAATATCTCGTTGAAGGAAAGGGCAAAGTGGGGAGAGATATCACATTAGACCCTCTTACTTGAAAGAGATAAAAGAAAGGGAAGATTTTTTTTTGGGATGGTAGTTATGTTTTACTCCTTTTCTCTTGTGAGGAGTATATCACATTTACTCCATGTCCATGAGAGAAAATTAGGACTTCATATCCCTAGTGGAAGTAAATAAAACTAATCATCCATAAAGTATGTCACTATTACAAGATGTATATGAACTATTTACAAGGTTAATGTCCATGTGTCTACAAATCTCTTCTCTCTGAATCTTCACTTTTCATTATGCTTCATCCTTTACTCTTTTCTTCATTCTTCTTCCTTTGTTCCTCTTTGCTATCATCAATTAGTGATTGTCTTGCTCCAAAAGCTTCCCCTCAATCATTAGTTGTGATTACCTACCTCTTCTTTATACTTACCATTTATTTAAACCTCTGCAACTTAGGTCCATCTAAGCTCTTTGTTAACATATCTGCAACTTGATCTTTTGCAGGAGTATACATGATTTCTATTTCTTTGTCAATCACCTTTTCTCTAAGGCATGGTTTCTATTTCTTTGGTCTTGGCTCTTTGTTAACATATCCGCAACTTGATCTTTTGTAGGAGTATACATGATTTCTATTTCTTTAGTCCTGGCCTCAAACACAGAGTTAGCTGTCAACTACAAAGAACTCATATTGTCTCCATAAATGATAGGAACACTCTGATTGATGTCAAAACTCTTCATTAGAGTTCTCAACCATATGAACTCCTTTGCAGCTTCCACCATACCCTTATACTATGCTTCTATAGATGATAAAGCAACTATGTGATGCTTCTTAGAACACCAAGAAATCAATTTTTCTCCCACATAACACAAATACCCATGTGTTGATCTTCTATCATCAGAGTTACCTACCTAATCTGCATCACTATATATCTTTATTCTTGTATGTGATGTGAGCCAATAGTACAAACCTTCTTTAAGTGTGCCCTTAATATACCTTAGCACCCTTTGATATGCAATCCAATGTTCCTTCCTTGGACAATGCATGAATTGAGATAAAACTCTAATTGCATATGATAGATCAGGATTGGTCAACGTAGCATAAATCAAGCTACCCACCAAACTCTGATGAAGCTTCATATCTTTGAATTCTTCTCCTCCATATCTACTCAATTTGTGGTTCAAATCCATTGGGTTTGATGCTATTCTGCAATCTTCCATATTGAATTTGATTAGAAAATTCTTCAAATACCTTTCTTGAGTTACATATACTCCATGTTGAGTAAATAAAATCTCCATTCCCAAGAAGTATGATAAATTTCCCAAATCATTGATCTTGATTTCTTTTGCCATCTGCTTCTTAAGCATTTGTATGCCTTTGTCATTTGTACCTATGAGTTTTGTATCATCAACATAAATGCAAACATAAATAAAACCTTCTTCACTTGCTTTGACTAACAAGCTACTATCTGCCTTTGATGCTTGGAAAACAAGTTCCTTCAAGAACTTTACAAGCCTATAATTCCATGTCCTTGGGGGTTGCTTCAAGCCATACAAAGCTCTCTCGATCTTACACACATAATCTCGATTATGTTGATCTTTGAAACCATTTGGTTGTTCCATGTAGACTTCATCTAAAATGTAACCATTTAAAAATGCATTCTTCACATCTAATTGAGATAATTTCCAACCTTTCCAAGTAGCAATAGCTATGAGAGTCCTTTGTTGGAGTTAGATGCCAAGGGAAGCATGCGAATAACACAAGGAAGAAGAAGAAGCTTGGAGCACAACACACAATACTGAATGTATTACTAGAGAATGTACAAAGATAAGTAGCCCATTAAGGCAATAGGCGTATATACAAGCTGAGGAAAAAAAACCTCCTAAAGAGGGAAAAAAGTGCCCCGACAGTCCTAGAGTGTTCACACACATCACTACCTAAATATATAAAAAAAATCCCCCCCTGGGAGTGATGTGGTGAACAAGTAGTTGGCACTCATGTATAAGGAAGTGCCAAGCTATGTGGAAATCACTCCACAAAAGGAAGTAAGCCCAAAGCTTTGCGGAAAGCTTCAAACTTCTCCCTAGGCAGAGCCTTCATGAAAAGGTTTGCAATGTTCTCCTACGTGGGCACATATGGGAAGCAGATATCCCCAGTAGAGAACCTCTCCCTGACATAATGAGAATGCACCTCAATGTGCTTAGGGTTGCTTGCATCTTCCAATGCGCTCTGACTGTCAGTGAAGATGGTAGTGGCAGAAGACTGACCAACACCCAAATCAACCATAAGGCGTCTGAGCCACACACAGTCAACAGTCACTGTGAAAGCTGCCCTATACTCAGACTCACAATTGGAAGTGTCCACAGTAGGCTGCTTCTTGCTCAACCAAGATATACATGAGCTACCAAGCATGAAGCAAAAGCCACTAGTGGACACACAAGTGTCATAGCAACCAACCTAGTGAGAGTCAGAAAAAGCATGCAAATCTGGCGATAGTGATCCCCCCTTAGGATAAAATAACCCAAGTAACCGAGTACCACTCAAGTAGTGAAAGATGCGCTTAACCACCTGCTAATGCTTGACTCCTCGGCAATGCATAAACCTACTCATCTGTGAGACAGCAAACTGAATATTTAGCCAGGTAATGCATAAGTAAATCACGCAATTAACAGCCTCCTCAAAGAGGACAACATCAAATGCATCTCCAGCATCATGAAGACTCAATCGTAGACCTGTCTCCATAGGAGTGGCAATAGGCTTACAATTTTCAAGGCCAAAACACTGCAATAATGTGTCAATATATTTCATTTGACACAAAGCCATTCCACCATCAACTTGCATAAGCTGAATGCCCAAATAGTGATGCAAATGCCCCAAATTAGACATCTCAAATGAGGCATGCAAATCAGCCTTAAAATCAGCAACATGCTTCTCAATAGGACCACTGAGCAGCATGTTATCAACATAGACAACAATGATCATAAGCACATCATTAGCATGCTTAAGATATAAGGTTCTTTCAGTTGGACTGTTCTCAAAACCATGAGCAATAAGATAGGCATGTATCTTCTCATACCAAGCACGTGATGCTTGCTTTAAACCATATAATGCCTTCTTTAACCTGCACACCTGGTTTTCATGCCCTTTCTGCACAAAGCCACGGCTGAAAAACATCCACTTCTTCATGCAAGTAACCATTCAGAAATGCAGTTTTAATGTCCAACTGATGTACATTCCAACCATGATGGGATGCAAGTGCACAGATGCTCCGAACAGTAGTCATACGGCATGTAGGTGCAAAGGTCTCATCAAAATCAATGCCTGTTTTCTCTGCATAACCCCAAGCAACAAGCCTAGCCTTGTGCCTGTCAACTGTTCCATGAGGATTATGCTTTAGCTTATAAACCCGCTTAGTGCCAATGGCCTTCTTGCTAGGAGGGAAGTCACATAAAGACCAAGTATTGTTCTTCATTATAGCATCATATTCAGATTGCATGACAGCCATCCAATTTTCTGAGTTTTGTGCTTCGTCAAATGCAACAGGCTTATTCTCATCACAGAGACTAGATGCAGCCATAGCATAGCAATCTGATGCAAAAGAGGCACTATGAGAGCTTGATCGAGTATGATATGACAGAGGTGCATCTAATTTGCTATCACGCAAAGTTTAGACTATCCATTTTGGCATAGTTTTTGCCTCCTCAATATCAGCTCTCTCATGAACAAGTGCATCATGTAAATTTGCATCAGAAATGGGATGATCTGCATCATCACATGAAACCTACAAAGGTTGATAAGTTTCCTCATTAGGACCAGCACTAGACTATCTACCTCTAAAAAGAGGTAGCAAAGTATCATACATGTCTTTGGAGCTAACAAATGTCTCTTTAGTACATGAAAGCAATGGTTGAATAACATCTTCACCAAAAACAACATCATGGCTAACTAGAATGCGTTTAGTCTCTGGATGATACTGATGATAGCCTTTACTTTCAGAACTGTACCCAAAGAAATACAATGTACTGCTTCATCATCTAATTTTTTGCGATGTTGTTCAGGCACTAATGCATATGCCAATACAACCAAAAACACACAGAGAGCAATAGATGGCTTGCAATCATGCCAAGCCTCATATGGAGTGATAGACTATAGTGCTTTAGTGGGACACTTGTTAAGTACATATGCTACACACATGACAGCCTCAAGCCAGAAACTATGTGGTAAAGTCTGAATCTTGACCATGCACCTCGCCATCTCCATGAGTGACCTGCTCTTTTGTTCAGCAACTCCATTCTCTTGAGGTGTATACGGCACTGTACATTGGTGTTTTATCCCATGTTAAGCCAGAAATGCATTAAAATCAGAAGACATATATCCACCCCTTGATCAGAAGGGAGGGTGCCCATTTTACATGCTGACGGATTTTCAGCCAAAACCAAAAACTGTTTGAAGCACATGAACACTTTGGACTTTGCCTTCAATGGATATACCCATGCATGCTTGGAAAAATCATTGATGAAAGTCACGAAGTAAAGATAATTTCCAAAAGAAGGTGTCTGCATAGGACCACAAACATCGCTATGTACAAGCTGCAATTTCTGAGTAGCCCGAACTGAACCATCTTCTGGGAAGGAGGAATCCTACATTTTGCCCAAAATACAACGTTCACAAACATGTTTTTCGGGTGCTTAAGTTTGGGCAATGAGGACACCACTTCAGATTTCTGCTAGTGTAGCAAACTAGAAAAATTCAGATGACCAAAGCGTGCATGCCAAAGCTTCGCATCTAACATTGCTTGAGAATCATGTACTGCACATGCCAAATCATTTACAGATCTTTCATACTCTATAAGCTTATACAGCCCATGACATAAAATGCCAGAAGCAATAATCATGTCACGATTTGACAGATCATGAACTCTACATCTGTCATCAACAAATTTCACAACAAAGCCAATCTTGGCTAATGCAAAAACTGATGACAGATTTTTCTTGATCCTTGGCACAAACAAAGCATCTGACAAAGTGAAAGAACTACCATCAATAGTAGTCGAAATGATCTTACCAACTCCCATAACATGATAAGAGGAGTTGTTGGTGCATGTAATAGTGTTTTGTGTAGGGGCAGGCTCGAGTGAAGAGAAGAAATTGCACTGTGAGGTAATATGTTTGGTCGCATCACTGTCAAAGGACCAAACATCTGAGTCTACTACAAACATGCACTGCTCATGAGAAGATGGGTCAAAACTGCAAACAGTAGTAAACGCCCATTCTTCTTCCTACACAAGATTAGCAAACTTTGTTAATTTTGGTGTAGAGGCCTCTACAACAACCATTCCAGCCTCTTTCTTCTTTGCCTCTTTAGCAGCTAGCTTTGGACAGCTCTTTATGATATGATCATTTCCTTTACAGTACTTGCAAAACAAGTTTTTCTTTTTTGATTTCTTTTCATCTTTGTCTTCCCTCTTCGATTGTGTAGAATTAGTAGATTTCTGCTTACTAGTTGAAGAGCTTCATTTTCCTTTGCCCTTCTAACTAGCCAAGAAAGCTTGATCTGCAACTTGCATAATGGACCTGCTCTGCCTGGACTGATCTTCGTGTAACAAAATAGAGATCAACTCCTCAAATGACAAGGCACTTGGATTGCCTTTCATCATCAGCCTAAGAGTAGAAGCAAAACTCTGATATGAATCAGGAAGACCATTCAGAACGATCTACACAAGTGAGCTATCTGGTATAACCTCATCAACAGAAATCAACTGTTCCTTCAAGTCTTTGATCTCTGTTAGAGAATTGTCCATAGAGTCACCTTCATTCATGTGCTCACTCTCCAACTGTTTTCGGAGGTAAGCAACACGAGCCTCATTCCTAGCTTGGTATAGTGTGGCAAGTGTATCCCAAGCATCCCTAGCTATTCTACAAGAGCGAATGTGAAGAATAATGGCACGTTTGACAAACAAAGCTATCAATGCATGTGCATGGGCATCTCTTCCATCCCAACGAATTCTGTAGTAGGTGCAGCAGAAACCACAGTATGAACAAGAATATGCAAAATATGATCATCATCTTCGACACCTTTTGCATCAGCTTCAGTACCTGCAGTTCTAACAGTTGCAGGTGTGATATGACGTTTTTCAACACCCTACACAATGTTCCATAGTCCTTTTGCAACCAATACATGTCGCATCATATAAGCCCACAAAGGGTAGTTGGTACCATCCAACTTATCCTCGATAACCAACATACAAAATACATCAGTCCTTTCAGCCATGGTCGGTGACTAAAATACCTTGAGGCAAAAAATTGACTGTATCTCAAAAAGTTGAACAGAACTGCCCAGACGAATTGTGCCTAACCTATAACAGACTTCAAGATGCTTATACTCGCAAATCAAAACTGGTATATACCTTTGGCACAAAAAGGCAAAATAGCCTACACAAGTGCTGCGATAGTGCGTTCCGAGGCTGAAACGAGCACAAATCATGATTTTGGCACCACAAAGTGAAGCTATTTTGATCTCGAAAACATGCTGAGTATGCTCACCAAAATTTGTGCGATTCTGAGACTGCAATCGGAGAGGTGTTGACGACACCCTAAATGAAGCGATGACCTGCTCTGATACCAATTTGGAGTTAGATGTCTGCGGAAGCACACGAACAACACAAGGAAGAAGAAGAATCTTGGAGCACAACATAGAATACGGAATGTATTACTAGAGAATGTACAAAGAATACTAGCCCATTAGGGCAATAGGCGTATATACAAGCTGGGAGAAAAGAACCTCCTGAAGAGGGAAAAAAGTGCCCCGGCAGTCCTAGAGTGTTCACACACATCACTACCTAAATATATCAACATCCTTATGGTTGTCATCTTTGCAACAGAACTATATGTTTCATCATAATCCACACGATAATTTTGTGCATATCCTTTCACAACAAGTCTAGCTTTGTACCAGACACACTTCCATCTGCAAATCTCTTTGTTTTGTAGACCCAAATGCATCCAACTATCTTCTAATTACTTGGTTTGTGTACCACGTCCCAAGTTTCATTCTCAATTAGTGCATCATACTCTTCTTTCATAGTTTTTTCCCAATTCTCCTCTTCTTTGGCTTCATCATATGCAGATGGGTCTTCATCTGCTTTCACTATATAAGCATAATCGTTAGTTGTCAAGAAAAAAGTATCATAGCTATACCTTATATACAGAACCTTACTAAAAAAAGTGTTGGAGCAAGTCTATGACAAGCCTAAGTATTGGCTTGAGTCTCACAAAGTCTTAGAAGAAGCTTTAAAAAGAAGACTATGTAAAGTTCACTTGTGAACTACCTCTTGTAACTTTTGAAGAGTTTACTTAATGTAAAAGTAAGAGAATCTTAAGTGGTTGAGTCCACTTGATCAAGAATGGAAAGAGGAGCCATGAATTCGTGATTTGTGGTAGGTACAGAATCAAATCAATCATTGATTGATTGGAGAGTGATTGAGGGAAGTTAGCCTCCCAAACTCAACTATAAATAGATGGCAGTTTTAGTCGTGGTTAGAGAGACCTATGTGAAGACCTCCAAGAGCTGAGCTTTATGCCATATCAAGGTGTGATTACAAGGCACACATATGTATCAGTAAGTCATTGTATTGTACAAGCAATATACTTTCATTTTCATGATTATTTGAGTTCATCTTTCCATGTTCTTGTGAAGTGTACTACTCACTGCCATTACTCTCAGTTTTCTCAGTCAGCTTGCAGAGATGTTTTCTCTGAGCTTGATGCATCATTTTCAGTGATTTAACTTGGTAAAGTTAGCTCTATAAGTTTAATATACGCTCACAAATTTTCATGTCATTTGGATGTTGCAATCTTCAGTTATGTTCATTTGAAGTCAACAGGGTCTGTTCATCTTCACTTCTCTGTCAGGTACCCGACTTTTTTACTCATCTTGTCAGAGCCATTTCGCAGTGGTTACTTATCCAAATTCAGTGATTGAAAGCTTGTTGGATTCAACTTACTGTTTAGTATAACCATACAAATTTTCATAATCATTGAATTTCTACATTTGGAGTTATGATGATTTTTCTACTCACTGGTCTATTTCTATAGCAGCCCGTGAAAATCGGGATGATGTCATCACTTGTTAAAACTCATTCTCAGTGTGTGGTTCATTATTTTTGATGAGATTACTCTTGAAAGTTAGCTCTTTAAGTTGCCTAGACTTCCCCAAGAGGAATTGAGCTAATTGCTGCTGTGCTCAGAGAATTATGTAAAACACTGGAGAGGTGTATGAACCAAGAATAGCAAGTTTTCACCTCTGAGCTAACTCCAACTTATCTGTTTTGATCTATCTTTTTGAGAGTGATCTTCCAAGGTACATAGGGTTTCTAATACATCCATTGGCAAGTTAAAAGGGCCCACCATATACTCCTGGAGTTCATTTGGCTGGTGTAGATCAAGGATTTTGCAACACCTCTTCATCTTCAAGCACATACCTATCCATCTCTTCACAGTGGTATCAGAGCAAGGTTGGACAACATGGCAGATGGATTTCCTTCATCAATTGACAAATTAGACAGAGGTAACTACTCAGCTTGGTCATTAAGAATGGAAGCCTCTCCAAGGTAGAAGTTTATATGGTTATGTGGCTGGAGATGAAGTTATGCCAAGTTTCAGGAACAAAAGTCAACCGACACAAGAAGAGCAAGAAAGATTGAGCACATGGTGCTCCAAGGATGCACTTGCAAGGTCTTATCTCCTCAACTCTATCTCATATTTTTTGTTGCCTCACATTAGAAGTTGTAAGACATCTGAGGAAGTGTGGGATGCACTTGAAGCTTTCTTTTCTTCAAGTACCAAAGCTAGGAAGCATCAACTATGGCTGGAGTTCACAACTCTCAAGAAGGCTCCCAAACAAAATGTGACTGATTTTGTCACAAAGCTCAAGGACATAGCGGATCAGTTGGGAAGCATTGGAGAGGTAATAGATGAAGAGCAAATTGTAAGGCAGGTCATCAATGGCTTGAAGGCAGATGATAAGTGGGAAGCATTCACCACAGCTATGGATTTGTACATGGACATGCATGTACCTGATTTCAACACACTCATTGGACACCTACTTACTCAAGAGGCAAAGCTTATAAAAAATGGAGAAAGCTCTAAAGGTAATCAATCTTCAGCTTTATACACGGATAAAAGCAAGTCTAAAGATAACAAAGGAAAGGCAAAGAAAGTGGATGATGAAGCAGGTACATATCAAGCTAACTATGCAGGTAGAGGAAGACATGGCAGAGGTAGAGGAAGAGGAGGTAGACAAGGCAGGGGGAGATCCCAAGACTCCAACTCATGTTCTATTTGTGGATTAACTAATCATACAACTGAAAATTGCTTTAGGAATTCCAGGAATCAAAGAGGCAGAGGATACAATAGAGGAAGTTATGGCTACTCAAGAGGAAGGTTCAACAACTACCATGGCAACTACAACAACTACAATCATTCAAACTATCAAGGAGGCTACAAAGGAAGGAGAGACTACAATAACTACACAGAAGACTCAAACAAAGAGGATTCATTATTGATCATGAACATGGCTATGCCAAAAGGTAAATCTGATGAGCATGTTTTCTACATAGATTCAGGTTGTTCAAATCATGTGGCAGGAAATGTGGCACTCCTATCAGATTTAGAAGATCCAAGGAATAAGCATGAGGTACAAACAGGAGATGATACAAAACATCCTGTGGAGAAAATAGGTAATGTCAAAGCACCTGATGGAAACATGAACCTACTCAGTAAGGTACTCTATGTCCCTACCATTACAAAGAATTTGATAAGTGTTGGGCAGATAGTAGAGAAAGGGTTGCAAGTCAGGTTCACAAAAGCAGGAGCATTTGTTGAAGATCCAAGTCAAGGATTCAGAAGAATTGCAAAAGGTGAAAAGACAGGTAGATTGTTCACATTTGAATTACAGGACACTAGAAACATTGCTCTCTTTAATTATGGTAGTCAGACACTCACAGAATTGGAAGTATGGCACAAAAGGTTAGCACATATTGGTGAAAGGTCATTAAAGCAAATCTGCAGGGACCAAAGTGTACTTGGACTTCCTAATTTGTCAAAACAACATATGATTTATAAGTGTAGTGCATGTCAATTTGGAAAGTCTCACAGGTTACCATTCATGAAGAAAGGTTATATGCATGGAGATCTCTTGGAGTTGGTTCATACAGATGTATGGGGACCTAGCAAGGAAGCTTCAATATCTGGATCAAGGTATTATGTTTCCTTTATTGATGATTGCAGCAGATGGACTATCCTATTCTTTATGAAACACAAAGATGAAGTTTTCTCATGTTTCAAAAGATATTTGGCTCTTGTGGAGAATCAAACAGGTAAATCACTAAAAAGGCTAAGGTCAGATGGAGGGGGAGAATACTTCTCCCATGAGTTTGATTCTTTTCTTCAAGAAAGAGGAATCAAAAGAGAGGTAACTACAAGGTACACTCCTGAGCAAAATGGAGTGGCAGAAAGGAGGAATAGGACAATTGTTGAAGCTGCAAAGTCTATGTTAAATGAAAAGCATTTACCTAATTACTTATGGGATGAGGCTGTATCTACAGCCACTTACTTGATTAACAGGTTGCCTTCAAAATCCCTTGATGGGATGACTCCATATGAGGCTTGGAATGGAAGAAGACCAAGCTTAGATCATTGTAAAATTTTTGGATGTATTGCTTTTGCTCATGTTCCTTCACAGGTTAGAGGCAAGATGGATCCAAAGGCAGAAAGGTGTGTATTTATTGGATATGACAACAATCAAAAGGGCTACAGGTTATACAACCCTACCAACAAAGGATTCTTGGTAAGCAGAGATGTAGTTTTTGATGAGAACAATTCATGGTATGAAGATTCATGCAGGAAGGTCAATTTACCATATAATCTTGAAGAAGATTTTCCAAAGCTTGGTAGAGAACAACCGAAGATTGAAGAACAAGACACCTCAGAGGATGATGAAGAATCTCAGATGGAAAAGATCAAAGCATGGAAGTCTAAAGGTAAAGCAAAATTGCAGGAACTTGGACATGAGGCAGAATCATCACATCATGGCCTAAGAAGATCTATGAGGGAAAAGAAAAAACCAGAAAGGTATGGGTTTGACACCTCATTAGTAACTAAACATTCTATCTACATAGCACAAGACATAAACCAAGAGGATCCATCATCATTTGAAGAGGCCAAAGCAAAAACAGAATCGAAGCATGCAATGAAGGAAGAGATTGAAGCACTTGAGGAAAACAACACTTGGGATTTGGTGCCCAAGACTTCATCCATGAAGGTAATAGGCTCAAGATGGGTCTATAAACTCAAGAAGAATTTTGATGGTTCCATTAACAGGTATAAGGCAAGGCTTGTAGCAAAAGGCTTTGCACAAACTCAGGGAATTGATTATGAGGAGACCTTCTCTCCTGTGGCAAAGATGCCTACTATTAGGGTTTTGCTTGGTATTGCCTCTTCCAAGAATTGGAAGATACTTCAACTAGATGTAAAGAATGCATTCTTGAATGGTTGGATAACAGAAGAGGTATATATGGCACAACCACCTGGTTTTGAGAATCAAGTTTATCATGATTATGTGTGTAAACTTAACAAAGCATTGTATGGTCTCAAGTAAGCTCCAAGAGCTTGGAATTTCAGGCTTGTTTCATTCTTGCAGGACAAAGGCTTTCAACCAAGCAAGGCAGATCCTTCACTCTTTATTAAAATGAGTAATTCTGAGGTCATCTACCTATGTGTATATGTAGATGATATTATATTGACAGGAAATGATGCAGATGGTATGAAGAAGATCAAAGATCAGATGAGAGAAGAGTTCAAAACTTCCTAGGTTTGGAAGTTGTCTACAAAGATCATGGTTTGTTTCTCACTCAAAGAAAGTACATTAAGGACATGTTGGCAAAATTCAAGATGCAAGATTGTAAGATTGCAGGTACTCCAATGGAGGTCAATCACAAATTGAGCTCACATGAAGGTGAACTCATAGAGGACATCACATCATATCAAAGTCTAGTGGGTAGTCTCAACTATGCCACATTGACAAGAGTAGATATATGTTATAGTGTGAGTGTGCTAAGCCAATTTATGCACACACCAAGGAAACCACATATGGATGCTGCCAAAAGGATTCTCAAGTATCTCAAAGGAACCATAAATGAAGGACTTTATTATCCTTATGTATCTGATTTAGGTTTGAAGCTATTTTCTGATGCAGATTGGGCTGGCTCCAAGGAAGATAGAAGGAGCACTTCAGGTTATCTTACCTTTGCAGGTTCAAAGCTTATTTCATGGTCATCCAAGAAGCAACCCACAGTTGCTCTCTCTTCTACTGAAGCTGAATATAGAGGTCTTGCCATAGCTACACAAGAAGCTATGTGGATGAAGACATTATTCAAAGATCTTGGATTGGAGTTTGGAACTCCAACTATTTTTGGTGACAATATGAGTTCTATTCACTTGGCTGCTAATCCTATTTTTCATGCAAGGACTAAACATATTGAAGTTCATTATCACTGTGTACGAGAGAAGGTTCTAAGCAAAGAGATTCAAATATCATATGTGTCCACTCATCAACAATGTGCAGATATTCTAACCAAAGCATTGGATGGTACAAAGCTTTGCAAATTCAAGGCTATGATTGGTTTCCAGGTAATCTTGGAAGATTGAAGACCTCAAGCATACTTGGCTTGAGGGGGAGCTGTTGGAGCAAGTCTATGACAAGCCTAAGTATTGGCTTGAGTCTCACAAAGTCTTAGAAGAAGCTTTAAAAAGAAGACTATGTAAAGTTCACTTGTGAACTACCTCTTGTAACTTTTGAAGAGTTTACTTAATGTAAAAGTAAGAGAATCTTAAGTGGTTGAGTCCACTTGATCAAGAATGGAAAGAGGAGCCACGAATTCGTGATTTGTGGTAGGTAGAGAATCAAATCAATCATTGATTGATTGGAGAGTGATTGAGGGAAGTTAGCCTCCCAAACTCAACTATAAATAGATGGCAATTTTAGTCGTGGTTAGAGAGACCTATGTGAAGACCTCCAAGAGCTTAGCTTTATGCCATATCAAGGTGTGATTACAAGGCACACATATATATCAGTAAGTCATTTATACTTTCATTTTCATGATTATTTGAGTTCATCTTTCCATGTTCTTGTGAAGTGTACTACTCACTGCCATTACTCTCAGTTTTCTCAGTCAGCTTGCAGAGATGTTTTCTCTGAGCTTGGTGCATCATTTTCAGTGATTTAACTTGGTAAAGTTAGCTCTATAAGTCTACTATATGCTCACAAATTTTCATGTCATTTGAATGTTGCAATCTTCAGTTATGTTCATTTGAAGTCAACAGGGTCTGTTCATCTTCACTTCTCTATCAGGTACCCGACTTTTTCACGCACCTTGGCAGAGCCATTTCTCAGTGGTTACTTATCCAAATTCAGTGATTTAAAGCTTGTTGGATTCAGCTTACTGTCTAGTATAACCATACAAATTTTCATAATCATTGGAAGTCTACATTTTGAGTTATGTTGATTTTTCTGCTCACTAGTCTATTTCTGTAGCAGCCTGTGAAAATCGGGATGATGTCATCACTTGTTAAAACTCCTTCTCAGTGTGTGGTTCATTATTTTTATGAGATTACTCTTGAAAGTTAGCTCTTTAAGTTGCCTAGACTTCCCCAAGAGGAATTGAGCTAATTGCTGTTGTGCTCAGAGAATTATGTAAAACACTGGAGAGGTGTATGAACCAAGAATAGCAAGTTTTCACCTCTAAGCTAACTCCAACTTATCTGTTTTGATCTATCTTTTTGAGAGTGATCTTCCAAGGTACATAGGGTGTCTAATACATCCATTGGCAAGCTAAAAGGGCCCACCATATACTCCTGGAGTTCATTTGGCTGGTGTAGATCAAGGATTTTGCAACACCTCTTCATCTTCAAGCACATACCTATCCATCTCTTCACAAAAAGTACTTCCATCTTTAGCCTTCGCTGATTCAAGAGACTTTACATTGTGATTTGTATTGTCACCTGTTTGAACTATATGATTGATTACCTTATTCTCCACATCACTCATCAAAGCAATGTCCGCACTCAGGTGATTGCCACACCCTCAGTCAATGTAAAATACCCTTTGGTCTTCATTTGTAACTTCACATGTTGCATTCCTAATTAGAGTTGAGTCTTCTGTCATGAGGAGGGAGATAAGGAAGAGAGCTCACACACACACTCACAATCAAAGAGAAGCACACACTCAGATTGAGGCAAGGAAGAATGATCTTCTTCTTCTTCTATTACATAAAAAGGAATGTACAAGAATGACCTAAAAACAAGAATACAACAAGTGCAATATATAAAGATCAGTACATAAGGAGAAACCTAATGTCCGCTAATGAGTGAGCTGGCAAGTAACAAATGTGCCATCACCCAAAGGACTACAAAGTCAACATCATAGAGATCTGTTTACAAGAAAATTGAGAGTAGATTAAGTCTCTCCATCTTGAGAACTTGCTCTCACACATCATTCTAAAAATATCAGAGTTATGATTGGGAGCAGAGGTGATTTTTTGGATACATGTAAGAGAGGTTTTTTTAAGCGTTACAGGAAGGGAAATGAGAAAATTCCTATTTCCTTTACTTAGGGTGGCATCATTCCTACTCAACCATACGGTCCAAAGAATATGACCTCTCCATATGTTCCAAAGTAAAATATCCATATTCCTGCAGCACCCAAGAAGAACATCCAATTTGTTTAATTGGGGAAAACCATTGGTCTACAAATAATTTTCCATAGGTTGCCAGAACTTTTTGGCATGAGTACAATAAAAAAATAAGTGGGAAACATCCTCCATTGAGCCACAAAATGTACACAATCCTCCATTAATAAAAGCTTTCCTTACTTTGGGGCCAATCCACAGACCATGATGAATCATCATCGTTGAAGAAAGGAGTGTTTGCTATAGTCTGGGAATACCCACAAAGCTTTAAATCTATAGGACCACTGATGTATTGTCCAGTTGACTTACCATCTAGAGTTAAGCTTTGACAGAATTTGGTGAACAGATCCCTTCTCTTTTTTAAACTATTGCCGAACTTCATTGGCTATTGCCGAACTTCCTTTTGGCAAAAAAAGGACAGGATCCATTGTGTGTGTGTGTGTGTGTGAGAGAGAGAGAGAGAGAGAGAGAGAGAGAGAGAGAGAGAGAGAGAGAGAGAGAGAGAGAGAGAGAGAGAGAGAGAGAGAGAGAGAGAGAGAGAGAGAGAGAGAGAGAGAGAGAGAGAGAGAGAGTTTGTGCTCCTTTGGCCCAAAGATCAGCACGTAACTGTTACTGGCAGTACCGGACGAACCTGCCATTGAGGAGTGCATCCAGTCGGACCTAAGGCTATGGTCACTGGCGAGCTCATTTGTCGGGGTGTTGATCATGTTTGGAAATTGGCCCACGAAAAGTGGGGAGGAGGGGAATCGGGATGTCCTGTTATACAAGCTCTCGAGCCTATAAGCATTCTTGCATTCATGTGTGCGTGTTTGTATGTGCCACAGAGAGAGAGAGAGAGAGAGAGAGAGAGAGAGAGAGAGAGAGAGAGAGAGAGAGAGAGAGAGAGAGAGAGAGGTGTTTCATTTTCGATGCTTCTGGCCGAAACAACTGCTTCGGTACACGCAAATGCAGGAAGATAAACACTGAACACTCACGACTCTAAAGTGAATTCTGGTTAGTCAACAGCAGGAGGAAAGAGGTGGCCCCAATTGCTCACATGTGTTCATGATCAATCAAGCGGGCGCCATGGTTGCTGGACAAAAATGGAACATTCTTTTCCGCACAGGCTGTTATTCAAGCAGGCGATTTGGCGTTGTTGGGCATCTAGTTTCTTGAGACTTCATATGCTTCGTAGCGTTCTGGCTGACTGACGTCCAATGAACAGCATGTCTGATCTAAAGAAGACAAATCGGAGGTTGAAAAGGAGTGGAAGCTCGTGTAGACAAGACTACGAGCCTTCACGCTCTTATGCTCCATCCCATCTCTCGGGGTCCTCCTGAGTTCGTAGTAATGAAGAGCAGCAGCTACCATGCGAAGATGATGATCAATGGATACAGACGAAAGTTCCTTTCTTGCTCTTATTAAACTCCAAATATTCATGTATATGAGTTATCTTGTAAGTTTCCTCATTGCAATTCTCTGCTATATCTTGTCACATGACGTGCATTTTCCAGAGATGGATCCTGAATGGATTTCAGCCCATCACTTTTAGTCTTGTCTCAAACCTTTAGATTGTACTAGATCTTGTAGCACTTCTTTTCAGACTTTTAGTTTTTACTAGATCCTGTAGAATTTCTTTTGGCAGAGGATCTCTCTTTCTGTACTGCTGTTGTCCCTTATGGATGTGATGTGCATTGTCATTTCAAATACATTTTGTCTTCTATATGTGACACAGAATCCATCTCCAGTAATCTGTTGATTACCTCTCCTCCTCCTACGGATAAAAAAGATAGATGAAATCGTGCTCAAATCCTTCGTTGTTCGCTTTTCTGATTGATAGTTTGGTCCCATTATATCATGAATGGTCTGTAGTTTCATCAGGATCTTGATTACTAGTAAGTAGCTTTTTCATGTGCTTAACACTCAAAATGTAGTTTTTGCCTGTGCTTAACACTAAAGAAGAAGCATATTTCTCCCTCTTTTATAGAAACGGTTGGCCGAATTGACTTTTCAGATTGATATGGAATCCATTGATTAGAATTCGGATTGTGTTAATGTAATACATACACAGATAACTGGAGTAGCTATTTACCACATTCTGAAATGCTTTGCATCTTTACTTGATCATTTCCTTTTGATGATGCAGATTTATAATGCTTAACACCTATATTATGCGCCTAAGTTTATATATTAAGGACAGATTTAGCTTTGGCTTAGTCGGTCGACATTGCTGAAAAGATGTTCTATTGACTGTAAGCACTACCTCTTCTGGGAGTGAAATGCAACACAAAGAAATTAATACTGTTAGCTTCAACATACAAATACAGATAGACATTGCTTGAGGGGATATATCTTTCTCTTCTTTGATTTTGACTGTTCAGAGAGAAGGTTCTTACTGGTTCGTTGTTTACATAGGAATGCGAAGGTTTTTATAAGCATGGTTTCCCTTGTGATGTCAAGAAAGCTTTTGCAACGCAAGGAAAATTTAAGTTTTATATAAGGGAGCTGACCGTCTTGTTCTTGGAAAGTAAGAGGAACAAGCTAAGGGTATTCCTTACCACGAGAGCTTTATCAGATGTGTGTGTGTGTGTGTGTGTGTGTGTTCGTGTTTCGTGTGAGCAGCAGCACTGCTACCTCATTCACTTGTTTACTACTGAATGCATCCGAAACTAACTTGATTTGACAACAGTGAGGAGAAAGTTTTACAGTTGATCAACTGGTTCCGCCCTTCACAGGAGTCAATGGAGGCATTGTGGATAATAGATATGTCCTCTCCTTTTCAGGACTCGAGCTTGATTGCTACTTGCATAGTTATTGCTGCTACTTAATCAATTAATGGACCTTCTCCCTTACTTGTGCCCAATGTCGAGTGAAGTTATGATCAGACATTATTGAATTCACCTCAACCGAGGAAAAGAACTTGGTTTAAGAGATATGAGCATCTCTTGCAAACGTGATTCCCATCAATGAGATATGTAGGCATTAATATGGCATATAGTATTCATGTACACAAGAAGAGTCTTGTCTACCATCTATTTACTTAGATGCAGTTCTCTCTCTCTCTCAATAAAAAAAAAAAAAGAGGAAAAGAACGGAAAAGCAAGCTACTCTCTCGTAATAGAGTCTATTACTAGAAGACAACCAGATACATGCTATATAGGCCCTATAAAAAGCAAGATGCATTGACAAAAAACCTCTGTATTGCAGTTTCGCGAAAGTAAATAATACGTTGTATATGCCATATATACTAGGCAACTACAATGCACAATGATTTGTACAGCATGATTTTCAAGATGTACGATTTGTTTAAAAAATGAAGTTCGGCAGCTAATTAATAGAAAGAACAACTTTATTATTAAAAAGAAGAGCTCTCCATGTGAAGTGGCCTACCACGCATGGGAACCCCGAATCCTACAAAGCAAGGGTTGCTTAAAAATATGGTAGAAAACATTACAAAGAAGGCTAATAACGATTTCATCCCCCTCATGGGCCCAGTTCATTATAATTTCATTGCTTTGGAGGAAAAACATTCTTCCTTTTATGGATTGATTCCACATAGCTTGGCACTTTCTTATACATGAGTACCAGCTCTTTTGTTCACTGCATCACTCCTAGGGGGGATTTGTTGATATATTTAGATAGTGATGTGTGTGAACACACTAGGATTGTTGGGGCACTTTTTTCCCTCTTTAGGAGGTTTTTTCCCCCGGCTTGTATATATGCCTATTTCCCTAACAGGTAACTTATCTATGTACATTCTAGTGGTCCTACATTCACTATTGTGTGTTGTGCTCCAAGATTCTTCTTCCTTGTGTTGTTCGAGTGCTTCCGCAAACCTCAAACTCCAACACTCTTGTGATGTTAGACATAACGGAATTTTCACCATGTGCTTGAAGGTCTTGAAAAACTCATGGATGAGGCCATCTAGCCCCAGGCTTCTGCCATTAGGAAGCGAATAAATAACTTCAAGAATTTCATTATCCAAATGCGAGCTTCAAGAAGAGGTTTCAAATTTTGTAGAATCCTTTTGGTTCTAACTCTAGAGATGGCTGTCATGCTATCACACTCCAAGGAGAAAGAGGTGTGATCAAACACCCAAAATTTGGGTGAAGTGGTTGACACTCAACATACTATTTTTATCATCCACCTTGCACTCAACCCCATTGATGTCCATCATGAAAGGTATATCTTCCTTTGACTGCTTCTTCTTTAGGAGAGCGCACATCTCTTTAGTAGGTTTGTTCATCTTTCCCGCCCACCAATCTTTAAAGTATATCCGGAGATTCTTTCTTTGAATCTCCTCTTTGTATTTCAAAGTGCTTTTGATTTTTGAGAGCCTTGTTTGGTATTGAGAGGGGCCTTCACTGACTTTTTCCTCAATGTTCCTAAGCCTTTGATAAAGATTTTCCCTTCTAACTCGATGAATGTTTTGAAGATTCTTCTAAGTCCTGACCAAGAAATGTTGTGTCGTCATGACCGCCATCCTCCAACACTTGGTTAGAGAGGAGCAAGTGACAAAGGCCTAATTCCTAGCAATGATAATCTCCTACTTGACCGAGGGAAATGAGAACGTTGTTCGATTGGCATGAAACCAAGGGGCCTTCTTGAGATTCACACATGGGCTTGAAGGTAAGCACAATCTGATGGAGAGTCTTAATGTCCAAAAGAACAAGTTATCCTTGATGTTAGAGCACCTCTATATCAAGAAAAACTCACAACCTCAACCAATTTTGGAAGATCAATGCCAAATTATCAAGACTCTAGCTAACTGTGAAGAAAATCATTACACAAAAAAGTCTGATGCACTTAATTCATTCCTTGACTGATCAAATGTGTAAAGTTTCTAATGAAACTTTGTGCAACCTGTTTTCTAAAGGTTCTGCACCTTCTCCAAGTTAAAATTTCTCAAAAGATTTAGTAGATCTTGAGATATGATTCAAACAATGTAACTATGTCTGAAACTGTGCTTGTGCTTAGTCGACTCTGACACCTGCAACTTCTAATGCATAGTTCTCCCAAACTAGATCCGTTTATTCAAATGCTTTTAGCCACAGATGGCTTATCTTCCAACTTAGATTTTTACTCCTCATTTGTGTAAAAATTTACACTATGCACTGAGATCTGATCAATTCTTTGATCATCGAGATTGCGCCTGTTTTAGAAGACTTTTATCACTTTTTCACATCCTAATGTTCCTACTCACAATTCTCTCAGCTTGATTCCAACTAGGCTCTCAAATCTTAACCATAGATGCATTACTATGGATTTAGACATCTACAAAAGGATTCCTGAAATGATCAAACACAAAAAGAGGAACAAAGAAAAGATCAACGTGCAATTCTCAAAAAACTATTCAACTCATATTACAACTGATGGATGATACTCACATAACTCATAATTTAGTCCTCTCTATCTCATCTATACTTCATCTCTCTCATATATCATGACCATATACAAGTGTATATATATACATATGAGTGTGGATTCTTCTTTACTTCAAGTATAAGTGAAGTATTTACAAAGCTAATATACATATGTATATAGACCATCTCTTTCTGAACCTCTACTTCACTTCATGCTCTTAGGCTTCAATCTTTTCTTCATGTCTTCACTCCTAAGCTTCATATAATCATCAATTATTGATTTTCTTGATCCAATAGCTCCCCCCTCAATCACCCTAAAGCCCACGAATTTTTCAAGTCACAATGTATAAGTGCTTCATTCAAATTTGAATTTGAACTCAACTTATGGCTCTCTCTAAAAGTAGTCCTTCAATCTAGGAAATATTCCCTCAATGAAGTAGTTACTTTTCTAACTAAAAAGTCCACGAGTTTTTGGTAGGTGATTACAATTATTCTCTCAAGTCAAAGAATGACTTTTACAAATGGTAAAGATGAAAATTCTTCCTAGCAATGGTTTCCATGGAGCTTCATATGTTTATGAACTTCAAGCCAAATGTGTGGGCTTGGACTTTGCACCAACAACTCCCCCTCAAGCCAAACATTTTGGCTTGATCTTCATCTTCAATCTTCATGAATATCCTGCAATCCAATCATTGCTTTAAACCTACAAACTTTTGTACCATCTAATGATTTAGTGAATAAATCTGCACATTGCATATTAGTTGATACATATGCCAACTGAATATCCTTGCTCAATAGATTCTCTCTCACATAATGATAGTGGACCTCTATATGCTTGGTCCTAGCATGATAAATAGGATTAGCTGCAAGATGTAGTGAGCTGATATTATCTTCAAGAATCATTGGAGATGTAGTATGCAAACCTAAATCTGTATATAGTAATCTGATCCATATGGACTCTTGAGTAGCATTGGCCAAATCCTCTATACTCTGCCTCTGTAGAAGATAAAGCAACAGTAGGTTGATTCTTTGAAGACCATGATATAGGTTTGTTTCCTGCAAAAGATAGGTATCCCTAGGTACTCCTCCTATCATCTTTGCATCCTGCCCAATCTACATCTGAATATATCTTGATGTCCAAGTTTGATGTATAAGGGGAATACAATCCATGATTCTGAGTACCCTTAAGCTACTTCAAGATCCTTTTGGTAGCTTCCAAGTGAGGTGCCCTAGGCTTGTGCATAAACTGACTTAGAACACTTACTCCATAAGCAATATCAATCCTTGTCAATGTAGCATAGTTATAGCTTCCCACTATGCTTTAGTAACCTGCAATGTTCTCAAGTACATCACCTTCATGAGCACTTAACTTTAGGTTTACCTCCATTGGAGTACTATCAACTTTGGCATCCTGCAAATGAAACTTCTTCAACATATCCTGTGTATACTTTCTCTGAGTAATATAAATTCTAGAGTTAGTATAGACTAAGTCAAGTCCAAGAAAGTATTTTAGTGATCCAAGGTCACTAATTTTGAACTCCTTCATCATCTAATTTTTTATTTGCTTGATGCCATTAGCATCATTACCTATAAGTATGATATCATCAATATATGCACATATGTATATTACCTCTGAATTACTTCTCTTGATGAACAGAGAAGTATCTACTTTACTCATGATAAAACCTTGATCCTGAAAATATGTAGTTAACCTATGGTTCCATGCCCTAGGTGCTTGCTTCAATCCATAGAGAGCTTTGTTCAATTTACATACATATGTTACCTTGTTTGGATCCTCATAGCCAAGAGGTTGAGACATGTACACCTCCTCTAAAATCCAACCATTTAGAAATGCATTTTTTACATCCAACTGATACATGTTCCAATTCTTTGATGTAGCCACACTTACCAATACCCCGATGGTTGGCGGGTGAGAAGGTTTCTTCATAATCAATTCCTTGGGTTTCTGCAAAACCCTTAGCCACAAGTCTAGCTTTGTACCTGCTTATTGATCCATCAGAATTCCTTTTGATCTTATAGATCCATCTAGAACCAATTACCTTCATAGACTCCTTCTTTGGTACTAGTTCCCAAGTATCATTCTCCTTGAGTGCTTCACTTTCCTCATCCATAGCTTCCTTCCATTCTCCCTTGGTCTTTGCCTCTTCATATGATGTTGGTTCTTCAATTTAAAAGTTTTTTGCAAGATAAACAGAGTGCTTAGTAACTAGGGAAGTGTCATACCCATATCTGATTAGCTTCTTGCTCTCCCTTTGTGATCTTCTGATTACTTGGTTGGATGATTTAGATATATCCTCTAATTTCTTAATCTTGACTTTGCCCTTCCATGCCTTGAACTCTTCTAGGTTGATGATGTCCTCATCATCTGAGTTGATGTCTCCATTTTGAGTAGCCTCCTCCTTAGTGAGGCTTGGAAACTCCTCTTCCAAGTCATAAGGTAGTTTTACCTTCCTGCATTCACTATCAAACCAAGAGTCATTCTCATCAAAGACAAAATCTCTACTGACTATGAATCGCTTGTTTGAAGGATTGTAGAACTTGTATCCTTTCTGATTTAGATCATACCCTATGAAGATGCACTTTTCTGTCTTAACTTCTAGCTTACCTCTTATCTGAGAAGGGATCTGCACATAAGCTACACATCCAAAGATCCTGCAATGATAAAGTGAAGGTCTTCTACCATGCCATGCTTCATATGGGGTCATCCCATCAAAAGATTTCAGATGGCAACGTGTTTCCAAGATACGTGCTTTTAAAGTTATTTCACCAACATGCCCTAATCTTTTATGCCAAATTTCAAGCTCTGATAATGTTTGATCTTTATAACTATAAAGTGCAATGTTCCTTGTATCCTCAAGGTCAAAAGTTAATAATCTACCTGTCTTTTCTCCTTTGGCAATTCTCTTGAACCCATGCTGGGGATCTTGCACAAATGCTCCATATTGGTTGAATCTAACCTGCAAACCCTTTTCCACAATCTGTCTAACATTCATCCAATCCTTGGTCAATGAGGTACATACAAAACCCTACTTAACAGATTCTTGTTTCCATCAGAGGTCTTAACATTCCCTACTTTAATCACTGAGTGCTTGGTGTCATCACTTGTATGTACCTGATGCTTACCCTTTGGTTCCTCAAGGTAAGAGAGAAGAGCTACATTGATTGCCACATGGTTTGAGCATCTTGAGTCAATGTAGAAGAGATGGTCATCATTTATACCTAGTTTTGAAGTCATGTTCATAATCAAAAGAGAATCATCTTGCTCCTCTGTGTAGTTGTTGCAATTCTTTCTGGATTTGTATCCTCCTTGATAGTTGCTATTGTAGTTGTTGTTGTATCCTTGGTGGTGATTGATTCTTCCTCTTGATTGTGTATATCCATCTCTTTGATATCCTCTATCTCTCTGATTCTTGAAGTTCCTGAAACACTCATCTGTAACATGTTTTGATAATCCACAAATATTGCATGGTGAGGAGTCATAAGGTCTCCCCCTACCTTGCTTACCTCCTGTGCCACTTCCTCTTGATGTTCTACCTCTCCTTGTATAGTTGGCTTGGGAGGTAGTTCCTTCATCTTCAACCTTTTTGTTCTTCCCTTTCTATTTGGACTTACTTTTATCAATGTATAGGGCAGTAGATCTATTACCTCTTGATGAATATCTATTCTTGTTGAGCTTTTCTTCATGGGTAAACAGTTGCCCCATGAGTGTGGTAAGGTCTAGAATCTGCATGTCCATGTACAAGTCCATGGTAGTTGTGAAGCTCTCCCATTTGTCATCAGCTTTAATACCATTGATTAACTGTCTTACAATCTACTCTTCTTCATTTTCTTCTCCTATGCTTGCCAATTGATCTGCTACATCTTTGACTTTGGTTACATACTTTGAGATGCCTCTCTTAGGTTGTTTTCTTTGAGTGGTGAACTCAATCCACAATTGGTTCTTCCTAGCCCTTGTCTTGGAAGAGAAATAAGAAGACAATGTTTCCCAAGTCTCTTGAGATGTCTTACAATTCCTAATATGTGGAAGAAGAAAAATAGAGATAGAGTTAAGTAAGTAGGACCTTGCTTATGCATCCTTGGCACACCATGTGTTGAGTCTTTCATGCTCCTCTCTTGTAGGTTGTCCCTTTGCTTCTGAATATGGGCATCTCCTCATCTCCTAAGATGTATCCATAGAGGCTTCTTCCTTGCAAGTATGTCTTCATCCTCACGGACCATGCTTGATAGTTGTTCCTGTCCAATTTATCAATGAAAGAAGGAAAACCATCTCCCATTTTACCTTAGCTTTGCTCTAATACCACTGTTGGGATACATGGATGGAGACTCTAAGAAATGAGTAGGTACTGCCATATCGTGCTTAGTGCGAGCCCCTTCTAGATTTAGAGTTGATACGTGGGCCCTCTTAGCTTTCCAAAGACACTATACAAGAGCCTATGTACTTTGGAAATGATGTAAGAAAAGGTTGAATCAAAATAGACTACTTCCAAATAGAAGGATCAATGAAAACCTTCTATTTTTTATCACACACTTGCTGCTTGTTATGCTCATTGCTACCAGTATAGTAGGAACTGGAAAAATTGCTATTAGAGCTATCTAATTATCTTAGTAAGCTAATGATTCCAAGTGGAATCACTCAAAATGATTTTTTATACACAGAGAAATCAATTTAGCAATTGAATCATTACCCCCGATTTTTTAGGACCTCTAAAGAGTTTGATCAGTGAGTGCTTCGATGCATTTTTCTCCAAATTGGCTGAATGGATTTCCTTCAAAGTTTGTGAGCACGTAGACAACTTAGAGCTGATTCCAACAAGATTTAGATCATTGAAAATGGTGGAGAATTGACTGAGATATGAGCAGCACAAGTTGACACATATAAAAGACTATACTAGAGAGATCATAGATGAACAATGTAGATGTATTCTATTAATAAACAATGTTGTACAAGATCATAGGCTTGATAATCATAGCCTGATGATGGAGAGTAGTGTAGGCTACAATGTATGCCTCACACTCTTAGAGAATGACAATGAAGAACTTGGGAATTGATCACTCTACCCGTGACTTTTTCAAGTCACAATGTATAAGTGCTTCATTCAAATTTGAATTTGAACTCAACTTTTGGCTCTCTCTAAAAGTAGTCCTTCAATCTAGGAAATATTCCCTCAATGAAGTAGTCACTTTTCTAACTAACAAGTCCATGAGTTTTTGGTAGGTGATTACAATTATTCTCTCAAGTCAAAGAATGACTTTTACAAAGGGTAAAGATGAAAATTCTTCCTAGCAATGGTTTCCATGGAGCTTTATATGTTTATGAACTTCAAGACAGATGTGTGGGCTTGGACTTTGCACCAACAGCTCCCTCTCAAGCCAAACATTTGGGCTTGATCTTCATCTTCAATCTTCATGAATATCCTACAATCCAATCATTGATATAAACTTGCAAAGTTTTGTACCATATAATGCTTTAGTCAATAAATCTGCACACATATTAGTTGATACATATGCAAGGTCTATTGACTTAAGCATTAGATGGTACAAAACTTTGCAGGTTTAAATCATTGATTGGATTGCATGATATTCATGAAGATTGAGATGAAGATCAAGCCAAAATTTTTGGCTTGAGGGGGAGCTGTTGGTGCAAAGTCCAAGCCCACACATTTGTCTTGAAGTTCATAAACATATGGAGCTCCATGGAAACCATTGCTAGGAAGAATTATCATCTTTACCATTTGTAAAAGTCATTCTTTGACTTGAGAGAATAATTGTAATCACCTACCAAAGAATCGTGGACTTGTTAGTTAGAAAAGTAACCACTTCATTGAGAGAGTATTTCCTAGATTGAAGGACTACTTTTAGAGAGAGCCAAGAATTGAATTCAAATTCAAATTTGAATGAAGCACTTATATATTGTGACTTGAAAAATTCATGGGTAGAGTGATCAATTCCTGAGTTCTTCGTTGTCATTCTGTAAGAGTGTGAGGCATACATTGTAGCCTACACTACTCTCCATCATGACGCTACGATTATCAAGCCTATGATCTTGTACAACATTATTTATTAATACAATACATCTACATTGTTCATTTATGATCTCTCTGGTATAGTCTTTTATATCTGTCAACTTTTGCTGCTCATATCTCAGTCAATTCTCCATCGTTCTCAATGATCTAAAGCTTGTTGGAATCAACCCCAAGTTTTCTACATGCTCACAAATTGTGAAGGAAATCCATTCAGCCAATTTGGAGAAAAATGCATTGTAGCACTCATTGGTCTAACTCTGTAGAGGTCCTAAAAAATCAGGGGTAATGATTCAATTGCTAAATTGATTGCTTTGTGTATAGTGCATCATTTTAAGTGATTCCACTTGGAATCATTAGCTTACTAAGCTAGTTAGATACCTCTAAAAGGAAGTTTTCCAATTCCTACTACATTGGTAGCACTAAGCATAACAAGCAGCAGGTGTGTGATAAAAAATAGAAGGTATTTATTGATCCTTTTATTTGGAAGTAGTCTGTTTTGATTCAATCTTTTCTTAAATCATTTCCAAAGTACATAGGCACTTGTATAGTGTCTTTGGAAAGCTAAGAGGGCCCACATATCAACTCTAAAGCTACAAGGGGCTGGTACTAAGAAGGATTTGGCAGTACCTAGTCATTTCTTAGAGTGTACATCCATCTATCGCAACATTCTCCAACTTAAAACTTCTCAAAAGATTCACTAAATCTTGAGATATGATTCAATGTCTAAGACTGTGCTTGTGTATAGTCAACTCTGACACTTGCATAGTTCTCCCAAACTAGATCCGTTTATTCAAATGCTTTTAGCCACAGATGGATTACCTTCCAACTTAGATTTTGACTCCTCATTTGTGTAAAACTTTACACTATGCATTGAGATGTGATGAATTCTTTGATCGTCAAGATTGCGCCTATTTCACAAGACACTTATCACTTTTTCACATACAAATGTTCCTACTCACAATTCTCTCAGCTTGATTCCAATTAGGCTCTCAAATCTTAACCATAGATGCATTAAGTATGGATTTAGACATCTACAAAAGGATTCCTGAAATGATCAAACACAGAAGGAGGAATAGAGAAAAGATCAACGCGCAATTCTCAGAAAACTTCTTCTATTCAACTCATCTTACAACTCATGGATGATAGTCACATAACTCATAATTTACTCCTCTCCATCTCATCTATACTTCATCTCTCTCATATATCATGACCATATACAAGTGTATATATATACATATGAGTGTGGATTCTTCATTACTTCAAGTATAAGTGAAGTATTTACAAAGCTAATATACATATGTATATAGACCATCTCTTTCTGAACCTCTACTTCACTTCATGCTCTTAGGCTTCAATCTTTCCTTCATGTCTTCACTACTAAGCTTCATATAATCATCAATTGTTGATTTTCTTGCTCCAACAGCTCCCCCTCAATCATTAATTGTGATTACCTGCATCTTCTTTAATCTTGCCATATCTCTAAATCTCTGCAACTTGGGTCCATCCAAACTCTTTGTCAACATATTTGCAAGTTGATCCTTTGTAGGAGTATGCATGATTTCTATTTCTTTATCAACATTCTTCTCTCTCAGAAAATGATATTGAATCTCTATATGTTTGGATCTAGCATGAAACACAGGGTTAGCTTCCAAATACAAAGAACTCATATTGTCTCCACAAATGATAGGAGTACTCTGAATGATATGAAAACTCTTCATAAGAGTTTTTAGCCATATGACTTAATTTGCAGCTTCTACCATACCTTTGTACTCTGCTTCTGTAGATGATAAAGCAACTGTATATTTCTTATTAGAAAATCATGAAATTAACTTATCTCCCACATAACACAAATACCCATGTGTTGATCTTCTATCATCAGAGTTATCTGCCCAATCTGCATCACTATATATCTTGATCCTTGTATCTAAAGTAAATCCATAGTACAAAACTTCTTTAAGTGTGCCCTTGATATACCTAAGCACCCTCCAACTTGATCCTTGTATCTGAAGTAAATCCATAGTACAAACCTTCTTTAAGTGTGCCCTTGATAGTACAAACCTCCAACTGCATATAATAGGTTCATGCCTTGTTAATGTGGCATACATCAAGCTACCCACCAAACTCTGATAAAGCTTCATGTCTTTGAATTCTTGTCCTCCATATCTACTCAATCTTTGATTCACCATCCTGCAATCTTCCATTTTAGATTTGGTTAGCAAATTCTTCAAATACCTTTCTTGAGTTACATATACTCCATGTTGTGTATATGAAATCCCCATTCCCCAGAAATATGACAAGTTTCCCAAGTCACTCATCTTGAATTCTTTCTCCATCTGCTTCTTAAGCATTTGTATGCCCTTTTCATCTGTTCCTCTAAGTGTTATGTCATCAACATAAATACAAATATAAATAAATCCATCCTCACTTGCTTTGACTAGCAAGCTACTATCTGCCTTTGATGCTTGAAAACCAAGTTCCTTCAAGAACTTTACAAGCCTATAATTCCATGCCCTTGGGGCCTGCTTCAAGCCATAGAAAGCTCTCTTGAGCTTACACACATGATCTGGATAAAATTGATCTTTAGACCCATCTGGTTGTTCCATGTACTGAAATGTACCCATTCAAAAAATGCATTCTTCACATCTAATTGAGATAACTTTCAACCTTTGCAAGTAGCAATAGCTATGAGAGTCCTTATGGTTGTCATCTTTGCAACAAGACTATAAGTTTCATCATAGTCCAAACAATATGTCTATGCATATCCTTTTACAACAAGCCTGGCTTTGTACCTAAAAACATTTCCATATGCAAATCTTTTTGTTTTAAACCCACTTACATGCAATTACCTTTTGATTAAATGGTTTATGTACCAATTCCCAAGTTGCATTCTCAATGTGCATCATACTCCTCCTTCATAGCTTTTTCCCATTTCTCCTTTCCTTTGGCTGCATCATATGTGGATGGGTCTTCATATACTTTTATCATATAAGCATAATCTTTAGTAGTCAAGAATGAAGTATCATAGTTGTACCTTGTAGGTTGCCATTTGTGCATTGATGACCTTTTGATTTCTCCACTTCTTGAAGTTTTTGGTTCATATTCTGGATCAAACCTTGGCATTTCTTCAACTTCAACTTGTTCTTCATTATTCTCTTCTTCATCAAATATTTCATCAAATATTTGAACCTTTGATTTACTTTTCTTCTAGTTCAATGTTTCTTCAAGACCTGCATACGTATTATTTGTACCTAAGTACCAAGTACTTTGCTCATCAAATGTGGCATCCTTTGATACATGATTTGCTTTGTAGATGGACTCCACAACTTGTATCTCATTTGCTTATCTTCATAACCAATGAAGACATATTTTTCAGCCTTTAGTTCCAACTTATGTCTTAATTGAGAAGGAACATAAGCATAGGATAAGCAACCAAATACTTTTCAATGATCTAATGTAGGTCTCTTACCCCACCGAGCTTTATATGGTGTCATACCCTACAAAGCTTTACATGATAGCCTATTAACCAAGTATGTAGCTGTATTTATAGCCTCAGCCCACAAATAAGTAGGGCAATTCTTTTCTTTCATCATTGATCTTGCAAACTCAATTAGAGTTCTATTTCTCCTTTCTCCTACACCATTTTGTTGAGGAGAATACCAGCAAGTAACTTCTCTCTTTATACCTACATTCCACAAATAATCACTAAATCCATTTGAGAAATACTCTCCCCCTCCATTTGACTTTAACCTCTTCATTTTTTGTCCTGTAATTATTTTTGCATATGCATGATAGTGTTTGAATGTATTAAACACTTCTGACTTGTCTTTGATCACATAAATAGTGATCCACCTGGTAGCATCATCAACATATATGACATAATATCTTGAACCATTTATACTAAAGTCCTTTGAAGGACCCCACACATCTGTATGTACCGATTCAAGTCTTTCTGAATACATGAAACCATGCTTATTATATGATTGCTTATGAGCCTTACCTAATTGACATGCTTCACATTTGTATGTCATGTGTTGACTTGCAACATTAGGTAATCCAAGTTCCAAACCATTATTAATCATCTCTTTGATACCTCTTTCATTGAAGTGTGCAAGCCTCTTATGCTAAGGATCCAACTCAGACACCTTTTGCTCTCCATATGTAAACATGGAAACATTTCCTTGTACGCTCAATGTGAAAAGCCTTTGTTCTTTCTTTCCTGTAACAATTTTCTTATACCCTTGGTTAGGGTCTTCAACATAAACTCCATAATTAGTGAATGTTACCTCATATCCTTTTCCCACAATTTTTACTACACTAATCAAATTCTTTGGAATTATAGGAACATACAAAACCTTACTCAAGAGAGTACTTCCATCTTTGGTTTTAACTGATCCAATTGACTTCACCTTGTGCTTTGTAGTGTCACCTGTTTGAACTGTATGATTGATTGCTTTATGATCCAAATCAGTCATCAAAGAAATGTTTCCACTTAGGTGATTGCTACACCCTGAGTCAATATAGAATACTCTTAAGTCTTCATTTGAAGCTTCACATGTTTCATTCATAATAGGAGTTGAATCTTCTTTCTGATTTGATGCAAAATTGTAGTAGGTGTTATTGTAGGATTGATTTCGGAAGTTTCTTCCTCCATTTCTTCCAAAGAAACTTCTACCACCTCTACCTCTAAAATTTCCTCTCTGATTTCTTCCAAGTCTTCCTCTTTGGTTAATATTATGATTAAAGTTACCATTGCTTTGATTATTATGCTAATATTTCATGAGATAGATGATTGGACTTACCACATATCCAGCAAGGTCTGACATTATCTTTGTTATTTCTGCCTCTTCCTCTACTTCTGCCACTTCCTCTTCCTCTTAGGAAGTTTGCTTGACTTGTAGTACCTTCATCTTCAACTGATTGTTGCTTTCCTTTGATAGTTTTCTTCTTGTCTTTAGAATAGATTGCATGACCTGCACTCTTATCAACATCTCCTTTGATATCATTCTCAAAAGTTAGCATATGTCCTAACAACTAATTCAAATCAGGAGTGAAATGATCTAGTGAAAATTCAGTGGATAAAATGAATGGCTTGCATTTCGCATCTCCTCTCAAACTTGTGAGAATTTTCCTTACCAATTTGTCCTCTTCAATATCTTCATTGACTGCTCCTAATGCATGTGCAATGTCCATCCTTGCTACATAATCATAAATAGATTGAGAAGCCTTTATCTTGAATGTGGTGAATTTTGCCCATAAAGATGCCTTCCTTGACTTTGTGGTGTTTTGGAAATGCTCTTCCAAAGCATTCCATATGTCACTTGCACTTTCAAGTCCTCTAATATGAGGTAGCATGTAATCATTAACTCCCATGTAGATAATGCTCCTTGCTTGAGCATCCTTCTTCATCCATGTCTTCAAATCCGAGAGCTCATCCCTAGTTGGAACACTAGGATCTCTGAATTTTGGTTTTTCTTCTTTACCTGTGATGTATCCTATCAAGTCTTTGCTCATAAGATGAGCTTCCATCCTCACGGACCAAGCAGGATAGTTTCCTCTATCCAATTTATCTATCTGAAGAGAATCTCCCATCCTTTCTTCACCTGTGCAATAAACTCTTCAAACTTTGCGAATGATGAATGTAACTTTACTTCGAATGTAGTTCCTTTTGATCTTCTTGATAGCTTTAGGCCTCCTCCTCTAGCTTCCACTTTAAACTTTCACTTTTTTAACCTTCAAATGTTGATTTTTGTATAACTGTAATAGTGGGGATCCTCCTTTTTTCAATTATGATAACTCCTACTCTGATATCAGTGATGGAGAGTGTTAATATCCAAAAGAACAAGTTATCCTTGATGTTAAAGCACTTCTATATCAAGAACAACTCACAACCTCAAGCAATTTTGGAAGATCAATGCCGAATTATCAAGACTCTAGATAACTGTGAAGAAAAGTATTACATAGAAAAGTCTATTGCACTTAATTCATTCATTGCCTAAAGGTTGCACACCTTCTCCAAGTTAAGACTTCTCAAAAGATTCAGTAAATCTTGAGATATGATTCAAACAATGTACCTATGTTTGAAATTGTGCTTCTCTATATTTGACTCTGACACCTGCAACTTCTAATGCATAGTTCTCCCAAATTAGATCTTGTTTATTCAAATGCTTTTAGCCACAGATGGCTTACCTTCCAATTTATATCTTGACTTTTCATTTCTGTAAAACGTCACACTATGCACTGAGATATGATCAATTCTTTGATCATCAAGATTGCCCCTGTTTTAGAAGAAACTTCTCACTTTTTCACATACAAATGTTCCTACTCACAATTCTCTCAGCCTGATTGCAATTAGGCTCTCAAATCTTAACCATAGATGCATTAACTATGGATTTAGACATCTACAAAAGGATTCCTAAAATGATCAAATACACAAGGAGGAATAAAGAAAAGATCGACACACAATTCTTTGAAAACTTCTTCTACTTAACTCATCTTACAACTGATGGATGATACTCACATAACTCATAATTTAGTATTCTTTATCTCATCTATACTTCATCTCTCTCATATATCATGACCATATACAAGTGTATATATACACATATGAGTGTGGATTCATCATTACTTCAAGTATAAGTGAAGTATTTACAAAGCTAATATACATATGTATATAGACCATCTACGTCACTTCATGCTCTTAGGCTTCAATCTTTTCTTCATGTCTTCACTCATAAGCTTCATATAATCATCAATTGTTGATTGTCTTGCTACATCACAATGGGGTAGTGATCTGAGACCACAAGGTCCACAACTTGGGAGAGGGAAGGGGGACCCCACTTATTGATGATATTATGCATGATATAGCTCCTGCCAAGTCTAGCTATCCTCAAGTCAACTCTAGACTAGAGGTTCAACCAGGAGAAACTAGCCACCTCTTTGATCTCCACCAGAGACAAGTGAAGCTTGACTTGATCCTAGACATCCTTCTCATGACCATCAATCATCTGTCCTCTTCTCTCCCATCTGCCAAAAAGAATGTGCACCATATTCAAGTCCCCACAAAGAATGACATTGAGGGGTAGAGAGTCTAATGATTGCCAAGTGTCAAGTCTTTTTGAATCGACATTGGTAGCATATACGAAGACTATGGTAAACTCTAGTCCCCCAAAGGAAGCACCAATCCACTGATGGTTCTAAGTCTAGCATACCAACTACTTTTAATGCTGATAACCGAAGCATGGTTACCCTTGCAGTGTGTAGTGGAGAGCCAGACATGGGATAATGAAGTACATTTAAGTCTCTTTTGAAGATCCTCACTATCAATTTTGATCTCTTGAAGATAGATGAAGTTCAGGTTTAAGCTTTTATCATGGATACACTAGCACATAAAGGTTTCTCTTGAGGGGTCAGACAACCCTCTAGCATTGAAAGAAATGATGATCATTATCCGAGTTTAAGTTCTTTGTGGGGAGAGGCATTGTCCCTCTTTTTCTTGTTTTTCTCATCGTCTTTTTTCCTTAAGGTGGAGGGGACATGACATAAGAGTTTTTCCTTAAGTGGGCTCTTCCATGGTATCTCAACCATTTTTTTCCTTTATGATAAATCTTCTTTGAAAATGAATCTGATATCCTATCGAGAGTTGTGAATCCAATGATCGAGCTTTCATTGTCTTGTCTCTCATCATTCTTGAAGGTGAATCGATCTTCTTTGCTAGTGGTGCATCCTTCTTGGTTGTTGTCCTTGATAGTGGAATCCTCTACGGATTTTTCTTATCATTGCGAAAGTTGTAGCAATTCATTCCCCCTTCGTAATCCAAGTCATTGAACTCCTTCTCCAAGTTATAGCAAATGTTTGTTTTCAGAGCCGTGTGAGAGGGACTCTTCTCTATATTACCCATAGAACTTCTTCTCCTTCTTCATCTCACTTTTGTGAAGCCTTTTGGGTTCCCCTCCTTGACTTGTGTTTCCTTCACTTTCTCCACATCTAGAGGATGATCTTCTGACCTGCTTTGGGCCATTGAAACTTCTTTGTTCCTCGTTACATTGGCCTTTTCCAAAGTTTTCTTGTTCTTAATGGATTTCTGTTTCTATGTCCATGCAACCCAGAATGAAAATTTGTATATAATCTCCTACTCAATGGTATTATCTTCTCCAATCTCTATGGAAATTTTGGAGGGGAGATCTTTGTTTAGATCTGCTTTGACACAAATTTATGGGGTGCCATCTTGCATTGAACGAGTATTTTGCACCTTCATAGATGAAAACCCCAACATCTTCTCTAGAGGTGAGAGGTTGGATCATGGGAAACACAATTTTCCTTATGAGAGCATAAAGGAAAAAGGCAAGTTTGGGAGCTCAATCTAGAGCAGATAGGGCAATGGCTTTGACCTATTTTGGAATGAATTTAGGAATCCATTTAAAAAGGCACAAGGTAGTTGTCATTACATACGAGGTGCCGATTTGCAAAGCTTGGAAGGCGATATTGTCATTTTCAAAAATCAAGAGCATGTGATTAGTTGACAAGAACTGACATGTGCTGACAATCAAGCCACAAGGGAACAACTCCTTATGAAACCATTTTTGCAAGGACTCAAGAGGAGGCTTAGGTCAAAACAACTGACCAATAAGATAGGTTCTCTTTCACCTTTCTTGCTTTGCCTAAATATCCTACCTTCAAAGGGAGACAACTAGGGGCTTAACACCAAAAAATCCATAGAAGCATTGAAGGTTTTTTCATCCAAAGTCAGACCCACATTACTCACCACAAAAGAGTGGGATAATTTGGCCAAGACTCCTAGATTACTCCAAGTGGATTAGGATAGATCTCTTAAGCAATCGCCCCTAAATAGAAGGTTCTCTTCACGGATCATTGGGAATCAGGCATAGCCACTCATTTGGCCTCTCATGTCTTTAGGGCTATCATGTAAATCACTATTATGATATTTGTCCCTTATTACTTTGTTTCATTTAGGAGAAGAAAGAGTTTTGGTACTTGTGGTAGTATGTATCATCTTCCTATATTTTTGCCCTTGGATGTGTATCCAATGTGTGCGGACTTGCTTACTATGTGTATTTGGCGAGTGTTCTGTCTGTGTTCCTCAATATAGTCTTCTTTTCTAAGATCATATTGGCCTACTTTAAATCAATCATCACTTATTATTCTTCAGATCAATCATCATTTGTTCTTGAATTTTGTGATACTTGAAGTTGCACATGATCTCTGAGGAAAATAATGTCATTATGCCCTTGGTGTCAATCTCATAGATTGATTGCTAAGTGCTTGTATTGTCAGTGGAAAGAATCCCTGATAGTAAGAGGGCTGAGCAAGTAACCTTAAGGGTAGGCAATTGGGAGCAAGTGAGCTACTATGGTGATCATTTGGATTGTGTCTTGCCACATGTTGTCATACTCTCGAATTTGCTCTAAATTCCTTAGAACCTTATGAACTCCCCTTTCTTATGCTCTCCATTTATGGTGTCTCTTTGTATAGGAATGTTAGAAGGTATACATTCCTAAGGAGAACCTCCCTTGAGTAGAAGGTTTTGTGGGAGGCACATTTACTCCTCTTCTTAAAGGAGGTCCAAGATCTCTCTTCTACAATTTGACATGCCTAGTGGGACCCTTTCATGCTCTATGTCAGGAACATATTCAAAGTAAGGATTGATATTCCTTCTACTTTTCTTTGTTCTTTTAGCCTTGCTAGGATTCAACCAAAACTTGGGTGAGTGGTTACATGACCCATACCCCAGAAGCTAGGGAGTATCTTCATCTGCACAAGAGTCTCACAAAGAATTACGATGGAAAAAAGTCATCTCATCATCTTTCTTGACAACCAATCACCCCAATACATTAACTCTTCCCATTGATGTTTTTCAAGATTCAGCTCTAATACCTCCTTCTCAAGAGAACTCTAGGAAAACACCTTTGAAGATATCCAAGCACCAATGGAGGATTTTGCAAATTTTCTTTGAAGATTAAACATCAAATTTCCTACTTTCAAGGGCTTACTACATGAAGAAGTTGATGATCATGCAAGGAGATTCATTTCCTTATGTCACGGATGAGGACTACAAAATCGTGAGGATGTGATGCTGGACCTGTTTCCATCTACTCTTGATGGACTTGTAGACAAATGGTAAACTCAACATGCAGATGGAAACTTTGCCACTTGGGGGCTTTGAACATAGCTTTTTGCCAGACATTTCACCCTATCAACTCCTTCAAATGAGTTTTGGGCCAACTAGAAAATTTATGACTGCAACAAGATAAATCATTTCGTGAACTCTATATGTGCAGTAAAGCTCTTGTTGCTTGCTTATCACATGCTCCATGTGACTTCTTGGTGAAGAAATGGATTGAGATGGCCCTCCCAAGGTCTTCTCAACAAAAGCTACGAGAGTATCTAAGGTTAAATGTTATGTTGGAGGACTTTGTGGAGGCCGTCTCACACATAAAAGAGGCAAGAGTACACTTTGAAGGTGGAATTCAACCTAATTACACCACCTTCACAGGCCCGATCGAGCAGCTTAGGAGGGAGTTGAAAGCACTTAAAATGCAACAAAACCTATAGGAAGAGAAGATTACCTATCCACGCACACGGTATAATGAAGACTTATTAGTGCTACTTTGATGGGAAGTGGAGGAGCTCAGAATACTCAAGAGATCCATAGGCATGTATGGAGTATGATATGCAACAATATTTTCCACTCCAATGTGAATCCTCTAAATGGTGTGATGTGCCAATTTTGTGGTAAAAATGGTAATGAGGCTCGCGATTGCTACTACCTCAAAGGCACTCAACAAAGATGTCACATGAGGTGATTGGCACCTTATGGAGTCTTTATTATATAGGTAGAAGATAGATGGAACTCTCAAGTGAGTCATGATTGACTCAATATTTATTCAGAGAACAGGAGCAGCTCGGATGTGGCTGGGCGGTGAACCAAATGATCTCTCTATGTGTTGACGAGTCGTACGTGACTGTAGGCTGTATCAAAAAGAGAACACGAAGTATCACTGGTATCAGAGCAACTTTGGGTTGCTACCGCGTGTGTAGGAAACGAGGATTGAACCCACGTCGCAAGCATGAGAGGCGTTCCACTTATTCAAGGTGCCACATTTGTGTGATGAATATGGTGTGGGATCGGCAAAAACATATTCACAACTAAAATGGAAGTCGATGAATAGAGAGAAGGGGCGCCACTTTAATCCTATCATAATCACATGATATACACACATAAAGCAATTTTGTTCAAGGCAGCCAACAGAGATTCACTTTTTTTATTTTCATCGTCAAGGCAAGAGAAGAAGGGGAGTTTCTCTCCCTATTTGCTACAGAGTAGAGGCCCGATATCTATTGGACGTGGGAGATGCCTGATGATCATAAAGGCAGTGAGCAAAGGTAGAAGATGACGCTCTCCTTTATGGAAGATAAGGACCTTCAGGGCATCCTACGTGATTCTAGCAAGGAGGCGAAGTTATGGCCTCATTTCCAGGTTTGAGTGTTTTTGAATTTATGTAAAATCTTTATTTTCGAGAAGGATAATGAAGAGCTAAAGGGCTAAGCTCTTGGAGGGAAATCATTTATATGGAGAGTATGGCATATATACTCTCATCCTGAGTTAAGGATTCCCTCAAGGTATAAGAAATCGTAAGCTTAGATGCTTTCAAAATATCCCTGTTCATGACTTTCACATAAATTTTAGGGGCTATTTTGAATAAGTAGCTATTTTGGGAAAGGGAAATGAAGTGGGATTTATCATAGATTTACGGAAATAATCATGCATACACATAGTCTAGTGTATTTACTTCCATATAATATTAAGAAATTCAAAATATACCTCAGTATGATGGGAGTTTGAAGCTCCACAAGACCCCCTTCCATCACAGTTTGAGAAAAAATTTCAACACCTGAATCTAAGAAATTCCCATTTTGGAAGAGGGAAAAAGAGGTGCAATAGCTATGGATGGATGGGAAAAAGTATATATACTGAGAGTATGGTGTATGGACTTTATAGGCTAATCATTAGATTCATCAAAGTAATAAGTTACGGAGGAATTTTACTTCCTCAAGAATTCCCTTCCCGCACTTTTTGCAAAAAGTTTCAGGTGTTAGTTTTAGTCGAACTCCAATTTTGGGAGTAAGAAAAGAGATCATTTCAGAGGCTTCCCATGGATTAGAGCATACATACATGAAGTATGGTGTATGTATTACCATGGAGAAGAGAAAGATCAAGAAAAATTCATAGAGGGAGTGGATTAGAAGCTTGCTAGGAGCTCCCAGTTAAGTTTTTACATGAAAGTAAAAATCTTGATTTAGGCCTCTTTTGGGGAGCGAATTAGCATGCACGAAGGGAGAATTTGGAAAGGTGAAAATAGGCCCAAGCATCTTCATATACCACTCTCTGAGGATATGGAGAGAATTTTAGGATTTGCTTGATGGAAGAATGCTTTTGGACACCCCAAAAATCACATTTTCACACTTTTTCCAGCCCCTCCAACAGTCCACTAGTTTAGCATGTCCCGTTTGGAATGGCCATATCTTGGGCTAGGAAACTCCGAATTGGACGTGCTATGGCTCTTTCGAAAAGCACAAGGTCTTCCCTCAGTTTATGAGAAAAAACTTTGGAAAATATGTATTTTTACAGGTCTGCACAGCTCTACAAAGTCTGAACAATTTTTGGCAACTACCTTTCGGGAGTCATATCTTTCAAACCGGGAAGGCGATTCGAGTAATTTCACTTCGAGCCACTTGCAAATGATACATATCTCATTTTATGATTATTGGCAGGTCCTTAAATGATTTTTGCACGTCTAAAGAGGGATTACAAATGCATTTTTTTGGTAAAATTGTATTATTTTAGTAATCATATGACCATGCTTTATGTTTTGGGGAGTGCTCCGATGTTTTCGGACACTTCAAAGTTTAATTTAGGTGCAGAGATCTCGGAGCTCATAAAAAAGAACTAGATGCATGCAACTCCAAAATCAAATCATTCAGGGATGTATACTTTATGCTTTCAGGCATCTTAGTGTATGTTATGGCATGTTTTGTATGTACATGCATAGATTGGATTGCATACATCAAATGTTGATCATTGTTTAAATTCTAAAAATGTGGATCAATAGGCGAGAAGTACACTTTTTGATTGTTTGGAGGAAAGAGGATTGCAGGAACTACATGGTTATGCAACAAAGAGAGTTGTTGCTAGCATTTGTTTTTATGTTTTTGCAAGTTATGGAGTCCATATATGAGTTTATGGCGTGCATGCCATGGACCTGTCAAGCCCTATGTTGTTGGGTGGCTTGTGTGCCAGTGAGCTTATGGTTTAAATTTTTTTGGGATTCCAGTTCCCGGGGAAATGCTGTCGAAAAATTTCCCACCTCATGGCGTTATATACGCACTTACCTTTAGGTTAGAATGTCATGGCATGGTAACATGCCTTTTTTGCAAACATCAGTAAGCTATTAGCATGCTTCTACGCATGTATTTGATGGACTTAGGACCATCATAATAGTATACATAAGGCAACTTCAGTAGTAACAGGATCCCTACACATAATCCTTATGGATTTAGACCATAGGATTGCTAAGGGAAGGACCTACACCTTCACCATTAGTAATGTGCACAAGCAATCCTATAGGTTTTAGGAAGTTGCATATAGGTACAGGAGATATATATATGATAATCTCCAAAGTAGTGAAGATTCACTTATCTTCACAAGAGTCTCACAGTATGATTAGGAGACTATGGGGTATTATGAGGAATACCCAAAGAGTGACTAGTTTCACTCACGCACATCACTTGACCAAGTAGTGAAGCATTTCTGCTACACTACTAAGGAAACCAAATAGATGGGATCACATAGATGGGTTTCATGAGAGAGCATCGATGGGTGCTAATGTGATTCGAGTGATGCTTAGGAAGAGCCACAGACATGGCACTAGCTCTATGGTATAGAGCATAGATCCCTTAGTCAAGAATAGCTGGGGTACCCAATAAATAAATAAATAAATAAATAAATAGCTGGGATCTATAGAGAGGTACTTAGACTTAGTATTTGTACCTAGGAACAAGTTGGTTTGGATCAGAAAGGGATATCCATTGTCACATATTGACTAGAACCAAACTAAACTAGTTCAAGGACATGGGACTCATTTGAGTCCACCGACATGATTGAGGATATGGGATTCATTAGAGTCCACTTATATATTCCATTATATATAGATGGAATATATATTCGGTTTAGTGTAGGTATGACACCGTGAATTGGAAGAAGGTTCCACTGATATGGGACGGTGGAAACGACTTCCCTTTGAGCACTCTTCTTCTATGGCGAGGAAGAAAAGGACTCATCATTCATGGCATCATGTCTCACTAGATCAGAGGAGAGCTCTTAGTAGATATCTCCTTAGGATTAAGAATTATCCTTCATAGATTAGGGAAGACCTATTCTTCCAGTAGAGAATGTGATGGGTGATTTTATCACCATTGGTATCACATACTCATTTTCAAGTTTTTAGGAAGGATAATTCCATTAGTTTGATTGGATCGTGTAGATCCATGCATAGAGGATGGTTGGCAGAGATAGCTCTTTTGAATGGATACACATGTGTTTATGGTATCATGCTATATCATTGCTGACCATTTTGGCAGAGGGCTTTGACCCTTGTTAGGAATTTATGTTCTTCACTCTTCACTACATACACCTTCATTAGTCAGGGGAGATTTGTTCTCCATCTTCATAGGAATATGTGTAATGAGGGATTATGCATTAGTTATGGAAGAGAGGACTAAATAAATTCATGAGTTTCTCTTTTTTAAATTAAGGAAAGGAGAAAGTGGGAATCAACTCAGAGATCCATGAGAGATCTCACTTTAGTTCAGTGGTCTCACTTTAGCTCCTACTCTTTGAGAGAGAAAGAAGGAAAGGAAAACATGATTTCTTCATAGGAGAAGAATAGAGTATGTTTTCCTTTAGAATCTCTTAGTCTTTATTTAAGAAGGAATTCATTGACTCTACTTTTCAATGCAATTTTCCTTCACAGGGGAGTCTCTTTCTCCGCTAGTTTTGAAGGAAAACATGGAGAACTTATGTACATGTTCTCAGTTATGAGCAGAGTAAATGGATTCAACAGAATCTCTTTCAAAGGGAAAGGGAAAGTGGAACAGGTTCCACTGCTAGAGCTCTTTTCCTTAGGAGAGATTGAATAGGGAGAGAAAGAGGTTCACTTTCTCACTTGTAGGTTGTTTGATAGAAGTGGCAATCTTCTATCAAAGACAAGAGGGAGATCAGTTAATCATGATGGTTAGATTGAGTCTACATGGAGACTCTAGAGAGGAGCAATTATGTTACTCTAGTGATGGTCTTTGACTAGATGAGATGATCTAGTTATTGACATTAGTTAGACTATGAGTAGAGTTATGAATCTTCTCTTTAGGGTTTATAGGAGATAGAGATATATCTAACCTATTAGGGTACCAAGCTCTTGGTTGTTGTTACATCATGAGTATGATGAGTAAACATCAGTTAGGAGGATGGGTACTTAGGGATTATCTGAATCTCAAAGGGAATGCTTCTGCATTCATATGGCAAACTACGGGAAGAGAATATTGTAGAGTTTGCACTAGTGCCAATAGATGCTCTTCCAATGGAACTTAGTCCAATGGTAATGGATAACAAACCAAACACTTCTTGGTCGGTTGAATGTAGAGATTGCATTTTACTACCAAGAAATTCTTATATATGAGCTAGATGATGGGTTTGCATAGCTCACAAGGTAGTTTAGATTAAACTATCGCTTGTGAGTACACTCAAAGTTAGGAAGACCTAGAATGGTATGAGGGCAATCTATCATCTAGTTCTAGATGGGTTTGGTATCAGATTTAATGGGACTTTGTTCTATATTTCATAGGATTCTATGGTTTACTATCTCCATTATGATATGGTCAAGCCTATAAGCTCGACACCTTACACTTGCTTTTCTTACTTTTACTCCATAGAGAAAACATCATATGGACTTAGGTCATTCTGAAGATGTTATATGTTATGGGAGTGATAATTTGGAAGTTGAATGTACATGGGAGATAGTAGGCACCACTCAGACGGTTTCCCACCTTTGAGATGATCTCATATGAGACTTCTTAAGGGGAAGGATATGGGGAAACAACACACAGAGATGACCATGTACATAGAGTACATGGGGTTCAGGGGAGTCTAAGCACTTTCTTCCACCATTACGGACATTTCATTTACATTTTTGAGGACAAAAATGCTTTCAAGGGGAAGGAAAATGTCACATCACATGATTGGCACCTTATGGAGTCTTTATTATATAGGTAGAAGATAGATGGAACTCTCAAGTGAGTCATGATTGACTCAACTATTTATTCAGAGAACAGGAGCAGCTCGGATGCGACTGGGCGGTGAACCAGACAATCTCTCTGTGTGTTGACGGGTCGTACGTGACTATAGGTTGTATAAAAAGGAGAACACAATGTATCAAAAGAAGTAACTCATATGTCTAAGAAACTTTTTTATGCTAGCACATCAAATTCACACAACAGGGAGGAGAACTGCTCAAACTAACCAACATATAGTAGACCACTCATGTGATATCTATGCAGAGAATATGGGCATATCCAAAATAAGTGCTTTGTACTTGAGGGTCCACCTCCATGTTAACATTGGGTGGATGCCAAGGAACATTACATGAGGGATTGCCCCCACAACCGCCACACTCCTATTCACATGATAGGAGTCTCTCCACAAGAATAAGTCATGGATCCACATTCTTTTGTTGTTTCATCATATGTGGCACCTCTAATGACTAGCACGAGACAAGCAGTGATAACTTGTCTAGAAGAACAACAAAGGTCCAAGGAGAAAGAAGATGGGAAGAAGGCCAAATTGAGAAAGCATAAAGCCATTGAAGAAGCTTATGAGAGGGTGAGTAACTCATTGAGGGAGCAACCAACTTGCCCTCAGGTACATGCACATGATGTAGATATTGAAGAACTTCTAAAGAAAACTCATCATAAGGTCAACCTATATCAACTCGTTAAAATGGATGCATATGTAAGAAGTGACTTACTCAAGGTCATACACACCGCCTACCTAAGCACACCACCAAGTGTTGATGGGTACACATGGATTTTCTCCTAGCTCCACTAGCAAACTACCATAGTTCAAAGTTTATTGATATTTTGATAGTATTTATAGTCGATGATGGATCTGGTATCAACTTAATACATGACTTCACTATGAAGAACCTAAAACTTGACTTAACAAAAGTAGCACCACTCAGCATGGCATTGGTAGACGAACTGCAAGTTATGCCTTTAGGAATTGTCAAAAAGATACTTATGTTAGTACAAGGTTTCTAATTTATGTTGGGTTTTGTTGTCATTGCATTACACCCGGAAACCTCTTTTCTTTGCTCCTGGGAAGACTGTGGTTGAAGCATGCTAGGGGATTACAAGATTGAGGGATAAACATGTTATGGATCTCCACAAAGACCAATGAGGAGTTGTATATACATTTGGAGGAAGGGTGTGATAACACTAAAGCAATTGGATAGATGGTGATGGATATTGAGGTAATGCATCCCTTTCCACTTGAAGAAGATAATCTAGTTGATTGGATGATGGGTAGTCAAGAGAGTTGCAATGTCCAAATTTGTGAAATAAATGACCAATTGGACGAAGATGGACCCTTTCCAACCTCTGTACACAAGAGTGAATTTCAATAGAAGGTGCCCAATTATGCTCCATTGATATATATATATATATATATATATATATATATATATATATATATATATATATATATATATATATATATATATATATATATATATATATATATATATATATATATATATATATATATATATATATATATATATATATATAAAACTTACAAACATCCAATAGGGGAGAAGCTATACTTGATGATTGCAAGAAAATAAATACACATGATCAAATGGGCCAACATGTGGCCCAGTTTGGGTGCCTCCTTTTGGGTGGCCCAACTAGGAGACACCTCCTAGGTAGTCAAAATGGTAGAATTGGGTGCCTACTTTTGGATGAGCCACTGGAACATGGACACCTACATTTAGATGAACCATTAGAAATTGGACGCTCACTTTAGGATGAACCACTGGAAGCTGGGCACTTGCTCTTTGATGGACCACCAAAAATGGGGTGTCTTATTTTTTTCTCAACCACTAGAAAGTGGGAAGCTACCAGATAACGGACGAGTAGGCAAGATATCTTTTTTTGCACAAAATTCTTAAGTTGGGCTAATATCTTCAATAGTGTTGACACCTTTTGTAAACCAATTTGGATAGGGAAGTTTTCTATAGACACCTCTAAGGAGGTAGGCACCTCCATTTCGGAAACTTTATCAAAGTGGCCAAATTTTGTTGAAGGGCACCTCTACATTATTATGCCAAGAAAACTTAGGTAATAAGGCCAAATTGGATAGTTTTATGGATGCAAGACCAAAAGGTGCGAAACTTGGGCAAGCATAGGATCTAGAGGCTTATTTTGACTTTAGAAGCAAAGACAACCTTTCATTGCTAGTTCTTTCATCTGGATGGCCTAAGGATCTTAACATGGAGCAATATAGATAGATAGATAGATAGATAGATAGATAGATAGATAGATAGATAGATAGATAGATAGATAGATAGATAGATAGATAGATACCCTGAAGTGTCATCGTATCATCCTTGGAGCCAGCCCAATCTGTATCAGAATACATCTTTATATCTATGTCAAAGATGAAGAGATAGAACAACCCCTCATTCATTGTACCCATTAGATACTTAAGCACCCTCTTTGTAGCTCCCATATGAGGCTTCCTTGGTACATGCATAAACTGACTCAATGTACTTACAGCATAGGCAATGTCTACTCTTGTTAAAGTAGCATAATTAAGACTACCCACAAGTTGTTGATAACTTGTAACATCTTCAAGTAGTTCACCTTCATGTGAACTTGGCTTATGGTTGAGCTCCATAGGGATACCTGCAACTTTAGTGTTCTCCATCTTAAAACTTTACCAACATATCATGTATGTACTTCCTTTGTCTGATGAATATACCTGATTCTGTATACACAAATTCTAATCCAAGGAAGTAGGTTAATAATCCTAGATCACTAATTTCGAATTCCTTCATTAACGTAGCCTTGACCTGCTTCATACCTTCAGAATCATTCCCTGTAATAATGATATCATCTACATAGACACATAAGTAAATGACTTCTCATTTGTTCTTCTTAACAAATAAAGAGGAGTTTACCTTGCTTGCTACAAAGCCTTGGTCCTGCAAATAGGTAACAAGCCTATGGTTGCAAGCTCTAAGAGCTTGCTTGAGACCATATACTACTTTTCTAAGCTTGCATACATAACCTGCTTTTTCTTCATCTTCAAAACCTGGTGGTTATGCCATATACACTTCTTCTAATATCCAACCATTTAAGAATGCATTCTTGACATCCAGCTGATATAAATTCCAATTTTTAGAAGTAGCAAGACTTACCAATACCCTGATTGTTGGCATCGTTGCCACAAGTGAAAATGTTTCTTCAGAGTCTACTCCATGTGTTTGGGCAAATCCTTTTGCCACTAACCTTGCCTTGTACCTGTCTATAGAACCATCAGAGTTCTTTTTAATTTTGTATATCCACCTTGAACCAATTAGCTTGATATCTGGCTTCTTGGGAACTAGATCCCAAGTGTGGTTTTCATACAATGCTTCCACTTCTTCCTGCATGGCTTCTCTCCACTCTTTCTTCTTCCTAGCCTCTTCAAATGAAGAAGGCTCTTTTGCCATAGAGTCTTTAGTGATGTACATAGAGTGTTTTGTGACTAAAGATGTATCCTATCCATACCTTATGGACTTCTTTCTAAATTTATGAGCATAGTCTTCTACTAACATGGTTCTTTGTCTAATTTCTCTCAACTTCCTCAACACATGAGAGGGAGTTTTTTCTTTCCTAAATCTTTGTAAAAATGTTGTTTTTAATGCATCATATGTAGCAAAATGAACAATACTGTTTCCACTTTATCTCGAATTCAGCAATGTGACAATCAGCATCTTCTTTAGAGCCTCCTCTAAAATGGGTTGTTTTAACCTTGGGATTTGGAGGTGGTTGCACCATTGGCTGTGGCTGAGGTGTACACCTAGTTCTTTGACCGGTCATCCCCACAAGTGGGTCGAACTAGAGTCATCTTCTCACTCCTACAGTTGCTTCTGTTAGGAATAGCACTTCTAGTATACCGCCCACTAGCCTTGCCTCTGTTGCACATGTTCCTCCTTCCTCCTCTTCAGTTTCTACATTAGATTCCTCTTGTGCTTCATACCAATCGTAAAATTAAAAAGATGAATCTCCATTAGCTGCTTTTGTCTGCGCTCTTGTACAATAAACTTTACTAAATCTTCCTCTTCGTCCTTTCATGCATCGCTTACTTCTTTCGCAAATATAGTAGGATTTCCAAATGTATTGGGGTTCGGATTCAACACATCTCTACTAACTTTAATTAAACTCAAGCAAAAAATAAACTTGGCCCTGATTCTTTCTCACACAGAGTGAATAAATATACATAGAAAATTTGATTCACTACCTTCTATTTTATACAATATGAAACAAGACAGCTACTCAAGAAAATAGAACATTCGTAGGTTTACGTTGGACAGTTGTATGAAAAACAACTTCATTATGTCTTCAAAAAACTACAAAGATTACAATTCAAGTTTAACCAGCCCTTTTTTCCTACAAGAATTCCTTCTTCATTACAGGTATTTGATCACACTATGAACTCCTGAACCTCTTCTTCTTCAAATAAGCACTTCTTCTTTTCTTTTGTCTTCTTCTTGGAGATGCTCACTACAACATATGAGGGGCATACCAACGTTGCCCATACCGACGGTCACCCCTCGTTGTCGATATGACCGTTGAAAATGCTTGAAAAACCACGGATGCAATACCAACGGTCATTTAATCGTCGGTATACATGGTATCGGTATGAGTGCCGGTATAGGCGTCGGTACTTTACTGTAAGTTACCGACGCTTATACCGACGCTTATACCGACGCTTATACCGACGCTCATACCGACGCTTATACCAAGGCAACTTTTAACTGGGCTCGAGAACAAAAATTCGACATCTGCTTGCATTTTGAACCAAATTTTGCTACTGTCGAGTTTGCGCGTGCGAACTACATTCCGAACCTACTGTGTATACACATCTCTCTCTTTCTCTCTCTTTCTCTCTCTCTCTCTCTTTCTCTACATCTCTGTTTCTCTAGATCTGAAATTTTGGTAAGAATTGCACATACTGTAGCACCCTTTCTCTTTCTTTGTGTTTTCCCTTTTCTAATTTCTCTTCTCTTTCGTTTTGTAGGAGCTTTTTGGCATCAAATCTTTGGAATTCCACGAAGGGCAACATTAAGTGGACCTTGATGACAAGGCTCCAAACAATTACATCAATGTAAGTGATTGTTTTGTTTTCGATTGATATAGAGTGAGATAGAGAGAGAGAGATGAAAGAAAGAGAGAGATCTAGAGAAACATAAAGAGAGAGAGGGAGAGAGAGAGAGAGAGAGAGAGAGAGAGAGAGAGAGAGAGAGAGAGAGAGAGAGAGAGAGAGAGAGAGAGAGAGAGAAAGAAAGAGAGAGAGAGAGATGAAAGAGAAAGATAGAGAGAGAGTGAAAGAGAGAGAGATGAAATAGAAAGAGAATGAGATAGAGAGAGATGCATACATACATACATACACATATGCATACACATACTCACATACATATTACATACACACATGCATATTACATATACACTCACATACATATTACATACAGACATGCATATACATACATATACATATTACATACTCACATGCATACACACATATACATACATACATGCATATTACATACAAACATGCATATTACATACACATGCATATTAGATACACGCATGCATATACATACACACACATATTCATTCTCATACTCACATACATACATACATGTATACACACATATACATACACACGTGTACACACACACATGTATACATACACACATGCATATGCATACATACATACACACATATTTGCATGTACACACACACATACATACATACACACATGAATATTACATACACACTCACATATGTATACACACACATATGTGCATACACACATGCATATGCATACATTTCTTTTCTTTTGTTTTGCAGGAGCTTTTTGGCATCAGTTCTTTGAAATTCGAGGAAGGAAAACATTAAGTGGACTTTGACGACAACACTCCAAACAATTACATCGATGTAAGTGATTTGTTTTGCTTTCGATTGATATAGAGTGAGATAGAGAGAGAGAGAGAGATGAAAGAAAGAGAGAGATACATACGCACATATTTGCATGTACACACACATACATACATGCATACACACATGCATATTACATACACACACATATAAATACACACTCACATATGTATACACACACATATGTGCATACACATGCATATGCATACATACATACACACACATATGCATGTACACACACACATACATACATACACATATGCATATTACATACACACTCACATATGTATACACACACATATGTGCATAGACACATGCATATACATACATACATACACACATATGCATGTACACACACACATACATACATACACACATGCATATTACATACACATGCACATATTAATACACACTCACATATGTATACTCACTCACATATCTATACACACACATGCATACATGCACATGCACATACACACACATCACATATACATACACATATACACACATATACATGTTTTAGGGTTAGGGTTTTAGGATTAGGGTCTTTGAATTTCTCTTTTCTTTTGTTTTGTAGGAGATTTTTGGCATTGATTCTTTGGAATTTGACAAGAGACCATGTCAATTGGGCTTTGATGAGAGCATTCAAAAGAATTACATCGATGTAAGTGATTGTTTTGTTATTTATTATAAATAGAGATAGAGAGAGAGAGAATAAGAGAGAGAGAGAAAGAGGGAGAGAGAGATGAAAGAGAGAGAGAGAGAGAGATAAAGAGAGAGATATAGATATAGAGAAACAGAGAGACATAGAGATACATACACACAGATGCATACATATTACATACACATATGCATATGCAAAGAGAGAGACATAGAGATACATACACAGATATGCATACATATTACATACACATATGCATATGCATATGCATATGCATACATACACACACACATATACATGCACACACGTGTACACACACATGCATACATGCACATACACATACACACACATCACATATACATCCACACAAACACACATATACATGTTTTAGGAGTAGGGTTTTAGGATTAGGGTTTTTTAAATTTACACATATACACACATAATACATACACACATGCACACATATACACACACATACACATACACATACACATACACATACACATACACATACACATACACATACACATACACATACACATACACATACACATACACATACACATACACATACACATACACATACACATACACATACACATACACATACACATACACATACACATACACATACACATACACATACACATACACATACACATACACATACACATACACATACACATACACATACACATACACATACACATACACATACACATACACATACACATACACATACACATACACATACACATACACATACACATACACATACACATACACATACACATACACATACACATACACATACACATACACATACACATACACATACACATACACATACACATACACATACACATACACATACACATACACATACACATACACATACACATACACATACACATACACATACACATACACATACACATACACATACACATACACATACACATACACATACACATACACATACACATACACATACACATACACATACACATACACATACACATACACATACACATACACATACACATACACATACACATACACATACACATACACATACACATACACATACACATACACATACACATACACATACACATACACATACACATACACATACACATACACATACACATACACATACACATACACATACACATACACATACACATACACATACACATACACATACACATACACATACACATACACATACACATACACATACACATACACATACACATACACATACACATACACATACACATACACATACACATACACATACACATACACATACACATACACATACACATACACATACACATACACATACACATACACATACACATACACATACACATACACATACACATACACATACACATACACATACACATACACATACACATACACATACACATACACATACACATACACATACACATACACATACACATACACATACACATACACATACACATACACATACACATACACATACACATACACATACACATACACATACACATACACATACACATACACATACACATACACATACACATACACATACACATACACATACACATACACATACACATACACATACACATACACATACACATACACATACACATACACATACACATACACATACACATACACATACACATACACATACACATACACATACACATACACATACGCATACGGATACACATACACATACACATACACATACACATACATACACACACATGCATACATACATACAGACACACATACATACATACATACACACATACACATAGAGAGAGAGAGAGAGAGTCACAGGCACACACATGCATACATACACACACGTGACATATACATACACACATATGCATGTTTTAGGGTTAGGGTTAGGGTTTTTGGCTTTTACATATATACACACATACACACACACATATACATGCACACACGTGTACACACACATGCATACATGCACATACACATACACACACATCACATATACATCCACACAAACACACATGTACATGTTTTAGGGTTAGGGTTTTAGGATTAGGGTTTTTTACTTTTACACATATGCACACATAATACATACACACATGCACACATATACACATGCATACACACATACACATACACATACACATACACATACACATACACATACACATACACATACACATACACATACACATACACATACACATACACATACACATACACATACACATACACATACACATACACATACACATACACATACACATACACATACACATACACATACACATACACATACACATACACATACACATACACATACACATACACATACACATACACATACACATACACATACACATACACATACACATACACATACACATACACATACACATACACATACACATACACATACACATACACATACACATACACATACACATACACATACACATACACATACACATACACATACACATACACATACACATACACATACACATACACATACACATACACATACACATACACATACACATACACATACACATACACATACACATACACATACACATACACATACACATACACATACACATACACATACACATACACATACATACATACATACACATACATACATACATACACACATACATACATACATACATACATACATACATACATACATACATACATACATACATACATACATACATACATACATACATACATACACACATACACATAGAGAGAGAGTCACACGCACACACATGCATACATACACACACGTGACATATACATACACATATATGCATGTTTTAGGGTTAGGGTTAGGGTTTTTGGCTTTTACATATATACACACATGCATACATACATATACACATATGAACACATAATACATATGCACATACACATATATATACACGTGCATACACACATACATGTTTTAGGTCTAGGTCTTCAGAATTAGGGTTTTAGGATTTTTACATAGATACACATATGCATACACACACATACACATATATATATTCACCTACACATATACATATACAAGCATACACACATACACCTGTTTTAGGTTTAGGTCTTTAGGATTAGGGTTTTATGGTTTTTACACATGCAGATAAATATTTACACATATAGAAATATACACACATAATACATGTACACATACACATGTATATACATAGGCAGACACACATATACATGTGTTCTAGTTGTTGTTTATAAATATCATGTCTATGTGTCCCATTTCTTTGTACACGATTCATGATTCATTTTGCTCATGTCTTTTGTATTTGACAGTATGTTTTACTTTATGAAATCATTTTTTTGTTGCTTGTCATACATGTCACATGTAGTTGGGTTTTTCTTGGGTAGAGTGGATTGTCTTTTGCTACACAACAGCATGGGAATGTTGCTGTAGCAAGAGACAACACACTCTGCCCAAAAAAATTTTGCAGATATGGTCGTCAGTATAGGCGACGGTATAAGCTTCGGTATCCCCAGGCACATACCGATGCTTATACCGACTATTTTGCCCAGGGGCATACCATGGGTTATACCGTCGCTTATACTGACGCATATACCAACGCTTATACCGACGCATATACCGACGCTTATATCGACGCTTATACCGATGCTTTGGTTTCGATGCCTACACCGACCCTTACACTGACATCGGGGCAAAATTGCGCCCGTTCATTTTCCTCGATAGAAGCCTCAGTATATGCCTGATATGTTGTAGTGGCTTCACTTCCTTGTCCTCTTTCCTATGAACAAAATATAACAAAAAAAACATTCACATGATGTCAGTCACTAGCTCAACTATAATTATTTATTAAAAGTCCAATTCAGCAACATCCGATTCAGCAAAACACCAATTGAGCAAACTTCCGATAGAACAGATTCCGACTGATCATCTTATCCGTCAACACTTGGCATTTCCCAATGGGGATTTTTTTTCAAAAATTTAACTTAGATTCACAATCCCTTGATCATAAACAACAATTTCAAATGCTCCACAATGGACTTTTGTTTCTTGATCAATTACCTCTTCACTTGTACTGGATTCTAACATACCTCTTTCTGATCCTTCTTCTCATCCAATCCTGTGCCTGATATTATCTCTTGTTGTTCTACCAATGTATCCAACTCTTTTTGGAAACTTTGATGCACTGATTGATCTTCAAGTTCTTTAATCATCTGCAATTGTTCTTCGTTTTGCACCTTATACTTTTCTATGACCTGAAGTAGTTCTTTTTCATGTACAGAAACAAATCCATCCCGCAATTTCTCATAAGGAAATCGAATCACAGTCTATAATCTATCATTAACAACATCCCATAAATCCTATACATAGTTACATATTTGTTGTTTGATCATGCTCATATCGAGTTCTGAGATTAAAACTCCATCAAGCTCAACTTCTTCATTGTGAAGAGTCTATCTCTCCAATACTGACAAAGGTTTCAATCTAGACTTAAGGACTACAATATCTGTTTGCAAGCTAGAATTTAGAGTTCACAAATTTTTCATCTCAGATTCTACCTTTTCCTGCATTTGAATTGTCCATAACTCAAATTCCTGCAACGACTCTTTTGCCTTTGAGATTTCAACCACCTGTTGCTGCTTGCATTGAGTGCTTAACTCCTCATACTCCTGACTTTTCCTTTTTAATTCCTCTTGAAGGTTTAGAACCTGTACCTTTAATACTTGATGCTCTTCAATACTTATTGTATCCGCAGGCTGCTTCTGTTGTGTCAACTGTTCTTTTTGCCTCCATAAGAACTTAGAGACCTCTTCCAAATTCATCTGCATCATCCTTACTTCTGAGCCTATTTCCATCTGTGGTTGTTGAGTCTGCTCACATGTAGATTTGTGGACAAGTGTTTGCAATTGAGGCTCTAACCTCCTTTTCTTTGATAGCTTGAACATCCTCCCAACCACCCTGGGTTGCTCTTCATTGTCCAAAATATGGACTAATGAGTTGAAACATTAATCCCTTAGATGATTCACCTTTTAAGTTTTGAGCAACACGTGATATTTCTTCCTTCTTGTAGCCAGCTTTAAATAGATCATTATATACATCTTTGTGCTGCTCTGTTTCCTTGGCAAACACCTATTCTTGCTTTTTACCCAGTGATGCATCCAATTGACTTATATTTTCTTTTGGCCATACTTCCTTCTGCCTATCCACCTATTCAACAAACTGAAACAAAGTAGCCAAGTATGCTACCATCCTTCTATTTACAAGCATTTTTCATCTATCCCCTACAAAAATCTCACTATGCATTCTCTCGTACACCCAATGTGCCCAACTGACTCTCCCATTTACTTTTGCATACACTAAAGGAGCAAAATTCTCCTTCGACATATAGTCATACTTAACAATGAAAAATAAACGCTCTAAATACCACTTTAATTGCTCGCATCATGCATATGTAGCATTTTTTATCACGTAATACTATCGACCACCCTCACATGGTCCAAACTCCTTCTTTAATATCTCTTGTGAACACTTGGGAATCACAACATCCTTATAGAAAGGTAATTTAAACACCTTAGTGACCAACTCTGGAGAAAATTTTACCTGCATAGAGAGCTCATCTTTTTTCTTCTTAATGATCTCCAATTGGCTCTTAGCATAGTAGTTACATCGCGATGTTGACCAAGGAAGCGAGGCAAATTCGAAGAGACACACACACTACAACCATATGACATTCAGAGGTGAACTGACATCAATCTCCATTTTAAAATCCGTGAAGGGATCCATCAGTGTTTGTGCAAAATTGCTGGTTGAAGTTGGTGTCAAAATTTCCTCCTCTTCCTCTTGCAGTAAACTATCACTTTCCTCAGAAGTGGACTCATCCTTCCGAGCTTCCACCTCCCTGCATTTCCCTCGGCCTCTCATTTCTATTGTAATGCTAGTCGAAGCACTAGAGATTACACTAACTATCGACTTTTATGGCATGAAGTAATGTTTGATAGATGCAAAACGCAAGTACCAAGCTTCAAATCATCTCTCAAGTATCTCTACGGCACCACCTTGCTCGCATGTAATAGTGAGTGTTGATGATGCTTGAATATAAGTGAGATTTAAATCCAATGATTTCACATCTTCCCACAATATGATGACATCACTTAAAAATCACTTACTCATATGTTTGGCCTTAAACATTTTGGTGCACAAAACCAGACCAATAGAATAACATTCTGACAACCTTTTGTTAAATTCATGCTTTTTGATCCAGCACACTCAGAGAGAGAAAACTCCGATCGAGCAAAGTCCGATTTGCTTAACAATGAACCGACAAATTCCAAGCCACGAACAACGGGCTGAACAAATTCTGATTTTATGACATGCGACCAATAAAACTCCGAGAAGGAAAAATTCTTTGATTTTGGTGCCCAACAAAATTTGACTAAGCCAAACGTTTTGGAAACCTTTTCTACTAATCCACCCAAACCTTTGAAGTGATCATACGAGTACCAACATATTCTTACCAAGGTGCTAAGTGACACCTAGAAAGAACCATTCTTCGGAAACATACCATTACTGATCGGAGTGTGGAAAAATAAGTGTTTCTACAACAATGATCTGAAAGAATGCCCAATTTCTTATCTGAATGTATTAATTTTTGGATGAAATTTGATGAGAACAAAATCCTTGGATCGACTACCAAGACACTAAACTCCCGATGCATATTTTTCTTTTGAATTTTATGTGCAACTATAATATCTTCATAAACTTGCACTACTTCGAGATACATTTCCTCTTGATCCAATATCATTGCAAAAACTACTTCTATCTATTGTACCTTTTGTTGCACGTGATTTTACCAATCCTTGTCTTCCGCTAGTGCTTCTACCCGTCCCATATAACTTTTCCCTATTGGTCTAACTTGCTCTACCACCATCTCTGCAAATCCTGCACTTGTGTTTGTTGCGTCTGATATTCTTCAGAATTGAATACTTCATTCACTAACTTCAAATTAGCACATGAACACCACTGCATCCTCAAGAAAGTACTTAACATACTCTTTGACCAACAATTGTCAATAAAACATTCCACCACCAAAGACCATGTAGAAAAATAGGCCTTCTTACATCTGTGATGAGTAATGTTGCTAATCTGATTTTAAGAATTAAACATCACCTGCACTAAATTGGATGACAAGCGGAAACATGTTTATGGCTGAGTCTTCATGATGCTAGAGATGCGTTTGATGTTTTTCTCTTGGATTGTTTTATCCCAAGGGGGATCAATACCACCAAATTTGCATGCTTTTTTTGATTCAGAATATATGGCTTCTATGACACTCTTTTTTTTCATGCTTGGTAGCTCATGCATATCTTGGTTGAGCAAGAAGCAACCTCCTGTGGCCACATCCATTAGGGGAAAAAAGGAGCCCTGCATGGGCCTTGTAAGGATCCCTAATTTTTAGGGATTAAAATTTATAAATCAAGAGATTAAGGCCATGAAAAAACCACTAGTGGTTTTTGGAATAAAATAACGTATCCAAAATATGTGCTTAGTCCGAATGGATTCGTGGGCATTCACATCCCTTAGATCAAAGATCATGGATGGCTAAGATGAAGGAGGATGTGCCTATCAAAAGAAGACAAAAATTCTTCTACAAGATGAGCAATCGTGGGCAACTGTGTCCCTTAGATCATATCACATAAACAATCAAGATTAGGGAGGGTGTGACTATCACAAGATGACAAAATAGTAAGCATTGAATGAGCAATGTGAGTGTGTGGACTGACACAAACAGACAAACAAATAGGCGCAGTTCTACGGCGGGGTATATTTCTCACCGTCAGATGGCCAATAGATCATTCACAATCTAATGGACGCGCACAAGTGGGGTTGAGGTTCTTTTTCGGATGCATATACACCATCCGATATGAGGCTCATCCAATGGCTATTTTCAAAAGGCACCCTTTTTATGCATGGGCTCAATCCAAGCCATTAGATCTTGCATAGATCCAATGGACACAAATGCAAGCGCTCAAATTCAAACAGTTTCCCCAAAAGATTCTTTTTGCAATGATTGCTTTGATCTAACCCATTCAATCTCAAGCTAATCCAATGGTGGAAATTCATAGATGCCTTGACTTTTGGCATTTAACCTTGGCCCTTAGATCTGTGTTCAATCCAATGGATCTAAATGAATTTCGAGGTTTCAAAACCATCCTCTAAAAAAAACCACCAATTTGAAATGGTTTTTGTTCTTTGACCACACAAAAACAAGGGAAGCCTATGCCTAGCCTATGTGATTAAGGGACTAGACTGTGGCCACCACCCTCTTCTCATTGGTCCATGACTAATCACTCCTTAAGCTAAAAGGCCCATGCAGGGTTCATTTTTTCCCCTAATGCTAGTTGTGAGGCTGAGTATAGGGCAACGCTCAGAATGACTGTTGAGTGTGTGTGGATCATACAACTCTTGGTTGATTTGGGTGTTGGTCAGCATTCTTCCACCACCATCTTTAGTGACAGTGAGGATGGGAGACAAAGAAGCACAGTCGAGTGAATGATCCTGAAAATGCTAAAAAGTATACAGCCTTGGAAGTTGCATACACTTGATAACTCCTTGTCTTGGAGTAAGGGTTACACAATCATTACAAATAGCTCAACAATGATAATGAAGGTGAACTAATAGAGTACTTGCCCAAAGTGATAAATATCTACATATCTGTCCCTTATTCACAATAGTATCATCCTATTGCTTCATACAAGGCTCTTTGCAATCACAAACACATGAAAATGTAATTCACAGCCTAGATTGAAGACACACATAGGTGAGTACAAGATTTGAACTATTGAGGAACTACTTCTTACCGTTAGTGACCATGTGAAAGGCCAAATGGCCACCAGACACTTCTTTGTATATGTTCTTTAATAAAACATATAGTGGCCTGGTCAGCCATAGATTGTACGTTCGACTCCATTTGTAACACCTAAGAAGTCTATGTTCATGCTCCCTGTGTACTTTGTTTTTCTACATATTTTGCACCCTCTATGTGGAGTACCATGTGCGGCCATAGGAGCTCAATTTTCTACTTTGAGGATATTTTTGTGGCTCGAGAAGAAGAGCAGATTGTGGTGCATTGCTATCAAAATACTGCACGAGTATTAGACTAGTTCGATGCAAAAGCTTTGTCCCTTTTGTGCAAGCGAAGCGAGCACCCCCTGGCTTTCTCCAAGGCTTACGACTAAGGTGGTGACCAAGGCATACCTTGTCATCTGAGTCATCGAAGTCACCATTGGCACTGTTGGCTGCGCGTGTAGGAGGACCTCAACAATCAAGGAAGATAGATGTTCTTGGTACTCCCCGGAGGTCACCCATCCCAATATTCTTCCCCCCAGAGCTCGCTTAACCGTGGCAATCTCTTGCCACTAAGCTACACTCTTGTGGTGTCTGAAGAAGGGGAAATACTAAGGTTAACATTACCTTGAATATGTTTTGGTCCTTCAAAGCTTCATTCCTTGCTTTCAAAGCCTATTTTTGAAGCATTTTTAGGTGTCTTTTGGAGCCATTTTGGAGTACCTTTGCACATAGTTCTCTTCACATAGGTCCAAGAAAATCAAGAGTAGTATTCCTTGTACTTCTCTGACAATAAATATCAACCTTTGGGGCTATGTTTTCAGCGACACTCATAAAAACTACAGGTTTCTCGAAAGGTTTTTCAGTTTTGGTGCGAGTAGCCGTTGCAAATTTATGCAGGCTTCTTAGCCTAAAACATTAGAGTTGACAGACACTTGCAAGTGTTGTTGGCTATTTTTTGGGCTGTGCATTCAGTCTTGTAGTGTCACTTTACTGCATATATTGAGCAAATACACACCATGTATGCTTCTATGGATACTGCTTATGTATGTCCATGTGGTCATTGTTATAGCGGTTATGTTTTTTGCATAAAGCCTTTTATGTTTGATAAAGAGGTCCGTGGTGAGGTTTTCTAAACTGGGAGACACCCAGATGTCGGGGTGTCTTTGGTGATGCAGGTCGAAGACTTACCTAGCCTCACCATAGGAGATGTATGATAGTTGTTCATAGGTGCTCGATAAGCCTAGTTGGCTTTTATTGGGTAACTGATTATATTCTGTGGAGTTAGTTATTCACTATGCAGGTACACATGTCAGTACTTGTAGTTTTATGATATTTTGACACTAGTCATATGCTCATTTTGTAGAGGATACTTTGGAAATTTTTTTCCAGATTTTTGGTTTTGTCAACTATATAGTGGTCGATTTACTCCTTGATACACTTATTCGTTGGTTTTCAGACTCTTCTAGCTCCATTATCATTCTATTCAGTTATCCACCATCATGGCATCAGAGGTCTCAAGCGCAGCTGGTGGATCACGGTCTAGTGCTAGTGTTCCAAGGAGGAGCTATAACTTGTAGAAAAAATACCATTTTTGTTGGTGCAGGGCAATCAACAATTGAGGTTTTGATGAAGGTTTGGAAGTCAAGGACTGAAGAAAAGATCAAGATATCAAGCATATGTTCAAAGGATGAAGATGTGTATACATATGTACATTCATTCAGAGATAGTTCACTTATACTTTTGTATGGTTATGAGATTGTACATATTTGCCTATATATACAAGTAAAAATGTCGGGGCAAATATGAGAGAGTATAGAATACAAGAATTTATAAGAATTACAAGTGATTTAGACACTTGAGAAGTGTGAAGATTAGCTCTCTCATCCAGTTGTAAAGTTTTCTACTAATGAAGGAAAAATTGCACTCGATGTTTCTGTGCATTCTCCTTCTGTGCATTCTCCTTCTGTGCTTGATCATTTCAAGAATCCTTTTGTAGACATCTAATTCCATAGTTAATGAGTCTATGGTTAAATTTTGAGAGCCTAATTGTAAACATGCTGTGAGAATTATGAGTAGGAACATTCATATGTGAAGCAGGCACAATCTCGATGGTCAAAGATTTGATCATTTCTCAGTGCACAGTTTAAAATTTTGCACAAGTCAGGAGTCAAAATCTAAGTTGGAAGGTAAGCCATCTATGGCTAAAAGCATTTGCATAAATAGGTTCTAGGTTGAGAGAACCAAGTGTTAGAAGTTACAGGTGTCTGAATCGACTTTTCAGAAGAATAGTTTTAGACATAGGTGACTTGATGAGATCATTTCTCAAGATCTACTGAGTATTTTGAAATGATTTAACTTGGAGAAGGTGCGCAACTATAGGCGACACCTTGTGCAAAGTTTTACCAAAAAATTTCTACATTTGATAAGTCAATGAGAGAGTTATGTGCAGCAGACTTTCTGTGTAGTCATCTTCTTCACAGTTTGTTCAAAATTTTGATAATTGAGCATTGATCCTCCAAATTGGTGAGGTTTTTGAGTTACTCTTGATATAGAGGTGTTCTAACTTCAAGAGTAGCTTTTTCTTTTGGAGATTAACACTCTCCATGAGTGATATTAGAGCAGGAAGTTTCAAAATTGAAGGAAGAAGGACCCCGACTGTTGCAGTCCTAAAGAATTCAACAATTGAAGATTGAAAAGGTGAAAGCTTGAGAGAAAAGCTTGAGAAGGAGGCCAGAAGACATCAAGGAAGACAAAAGGAACTTCATTCGAAGTAAAGGTAACCTTATTCCTCATAAAGCTAGAAGGATTTAATACACAGGTGAAGAAAGGATGGGAGATTCTCTTCAGATAGAGAAACTGGATAGAGAGAACTATCCAACATGGTCAATGAGGATGGAAGCTCATCTTATGAGCAAAGACTTGATAGGTTATATTACAGATGAAGAAGAAAATCCTCAGTTCAAAGATCCTAGTGTTCCAACTAGGGATGCATTGTCAGAATTGAAGACTTGGATGAAGAGAGATGCTAATGCCAGGAGCATTATCTATATGGCAGTTAATGACTACTTGCTACCTCACATTAGAGGTCTTGAAAGTGCAAGTGATATATGGAATGCTTTGGAGGAGCATTTCCAAAACACCACAAAGTCAAGGAAGGCATCCTTGTGGGCAGAATTTACCACATTCAAGAAGAAGGCCTCTCAATCTATCTCAGATTATGTAACAAGAATGAAGGACATTGCTGATGCATTAGGAGCAGTTGATGAAGACATTGAGGAGGATAACTAAGGCAAATCCTTACAGGTTTGAGAGGTGATGACAAATGGAAGCCATTCATTTTGTCTACTGAATTATCACTTGATCATTTCACTTCTGATTTAAATCATTTGCTAGGACATATGCTAACCTTTGAGCAGGATGTCAAAGGTGAAAGTGATAAGAGTGCAGGTCAAGAAATGTATTCAAAGGATAAGAAGAAGAATAGCACAGGGAAGCAACAAAAAAATGAAGATGAAGGTACAACTAGGCAAGGCAACTTCCTAAGAGAAAGAGGAGGTGGCAAAGGTAGAGGAAGAGGTAGAAGCAATAAAGATGGAGTCAAAGCTTGCTGGATTTGTGGTAAGACAAATCATTTAGCTAATGATTGTTGGAATAATACTCATAACAATGGTGGATATAATCAAAATTTTAATTCAAGAGGAAGAGGTGGCAGAAATCAAAGAGGTAATTTCATAGGTAGAGGTAGTAGAGGTTATTTTGGAAGAGATGCAGGTAGAGGATTCCAAAGCCAACAATACAACAATACCTACTACAATTATGCTTCAGATCAGAAGGAGGATTCAACATTGATAATGAATGCAACTTGTGAAAGGCAAAGTGAAGATCAAAGAGTCTTCTACATTGACTCAGGGTGTAGCAATCACCTGAGTGGCAACATAGCTTTGATGACTGATTTGGAGAATAAGGTAACTAATCATGTAGTTCAAACAGGTGATAATACAAAGCACAATGTGAAGTCAATTGGATCAGTGAAAGCCAAGGATGGAAGTACTCTCTTGAGTAAGGTTTTGTATGTTCCTACAATTCCAAAGAATCTGATACGTGTAGGACAAATTGTTGAAAAAGGTTATGAAGTTAGGTTCACTAATGAAGGAGTTTTTCTGGAAGACCCTAGCAATGGGTATAAACAAATTGTTTGAGGAAAGAAAGAAGGAAGATTGTTCACATTGAAGATTCAAGGTAATGTTGGGCATGCCTTCTTCACCTATGGAGGACATAAGATCTCTGAGTTAGATCTTTGGCACAAAAGGCTTGGACATTTTAATGAAAGAGGTATTAAAGATATGTTTAACAATGGTTCAGTGCTTGGATTGCCTAATGTTGCAGGTCAACATATGACATACAGATGTGAGGCGTGTCAATTAGGTAAGGCTCATAAGAAATCTTATTCCAAGCATGGTTTTATGTATTCAGAGAAGCTTGAGTTGGTACACACAAATGTGTGGGGACCATCAAAGGATTTCAATATCAATGGTTCAAGGTACTATGTGATTTATGTTGATGATACTACTAGATGGATCACTATTTATGTGATCAAAGATAAGTCAGAGGTATTCAATACATTCAAACATTATCATGTGTATGCAGAGAATTACAGGTCAAAAGTTGAAGAGACTAAGGTCAGATTGAGGGGGAGAGTATTTCTCTAATGAGTTCATGGATTACTTGTGGAATGCGGGTATAAAGAGAGAGGTTACTTGCAGGTACTCTCCTCAACAAAATGGTGTAGCAGAAAGGGCGAATAGAACTCTTGTTGAGTTTGCAAGATCCATGATGAAGGAGAAAAATTGCCCAAATTATTTGTGGGCTGAGGCTCTAAATACAGTAACATATTTGGTCAATAGATTACCATGTAAAGCTTTGCAGGGTATGACACCATATGAGGTATGGTGGGGTAAGAGACCTACTCTAGATCATTGCAAAGTATTTGGATGTTTGGCATATGCATATGTGCCATCTCAATTGAGGCATAAATTGGAACCCAAAGCTGAAAAGTATGTGTTTATTGGATATGATGATAAGGAGATGGGATATAGGTTGTGGAGTCCATCCACAAAACAACTCTTTGTGTCTAAGGATGTTACATTTGATGAGCAAGGTACTTGGTATGCAGGTACAATTAATATTTATGCAGGTGATGAAGAAATTGTGAATCAAAAGAAAGGTAAATCAAAGGTTCAGATATTTGATGAAGAGGAGAACAATGAAGTACAAGTTGAAGTTGAAGAAGTGCCAAGGTTTGATCCAGAATGTGATGAACCAGAAACCTCAAGAAGTGGAGAACTCAGAAGGTCATCAAGACACAAATGGCAACCTACAAGGTATAGTTATGACACTTCTTTTTTGGCTACCAAAGACTATGCTTAGATGATAAAAGTAGATGAAGACCCTTCTACATATGAAGAGGCAAAAGGTAAGGAAAATTGGGAGAAAGCTATGCAGGAAGAGTATGATGCATTGATGGAGAATGACACATGGGATTTGGTTCCTAAACCAAATAGTCAGAAGATCATTGGATGCAAATGGGTCTACAAGACAAAGAGGTTTGCAGATGGAAATGTGTCTAGGTATAAAGCTAGACTTGTTGTGAAAGGTTTTGCTCAAACATATGGTATAGATTATGATGAGACCTATAGTCCTGTGGCAAAGATGACAACCATCAAGACACTCATAGCTATTGCTGCATGTAAAGGTTGGAAATTATGTCAACTAGATGTGAAGAATACTTTTTTAAATGGTTACATTTCAGATGATGTTTTCATGGAGCAACCACAAGGATTCAGAGATGAAAGGTATCCAGATCATGTATGTAAGCTCAAGAGAGCTTTGTATGGCTTGAAGCAAGCCCCAAGGGCATGAAATTATAGACTTGGGAAGTTCTTGAAAGAACTTGGTTTCCAAGTATCTAAAGCAGATAGTAGCTTGCTTGTTAAAGCAAGTGATGATGGGTTCATTTACATGTGCATATATGTTGATGATATAATTCTTACAGGTACCGATGAGAAAGACATTCAAAGCCTAAAGAAGCAAATGGAGAAAGAGTTCAAGATCAGCAACTTGGGAAACTTGTCATATTTCTTGGGCATGGAGAACTCATACACTCAACATGGAGTGTATATAACACAAGAAAGGTATTTGAAAAACTTGTTGATCAAGTTTAAAATGGATGATTGCAGGGTAGCACCTACTCCAATGGAGGTGAATCACAAATTGAGCAGATATGGAGGAGAAGAGTTCAAGGACATGAAGCTATATCAAAGTTTGGTTGGTAGTCTGATGTATGCTACATTAACTAGACCTGACTTGTCATATGCAGTTGGAGTATTATCTCAATTCATGCATTGTCCTAAGAAAGAACATTGGATTGCAGGACAAAGAGTGTTGAGGTACATTAAGGGTACACTCAAAGAGGGTTTATATTACGGTTTTACATCAGATAAAAATATCAAGATTTATAGTGATACAGATTGGGCAGGTAATCCTGATGATAGGAGATCAACTTATGGATACTTGTGTTATGTGGGAGATAAGTTAATTTCATGGTGTTCAAAGAAGCAACACACAGTTGCTTTATCATCTACAGAGGCTGAGTACAAAGGCATGGTTGAAGCTGCAAAGGAAGTGATATGGCTTAAGACTCTTATGAAGAGTTGTGACATCATTCAGAGTACACCCACTATTCATGGAGATAACATGAGTTCATTGTATTTAGCTGCTAATACTGTTTTTCATGCCAGGACTAAACAAATTGAGATTCAGTATCATTTTCTAAGTGAGAAGGTGATGGATAAGGAGATTGAAGTAATACATACTTCAACAAAAGATCAGATAGCTGATATGCTAACCAAAAGCTTGGATGGAGCAAAGCTACAAAGATTCAAAGAAATGGCAGGCATAAAGAAGATAGAGAAAACCTCAATTGATGATTGAGGGGGAGCTGTTGGTGTAGGGCAATCAACAATTAAAGTTTTGATGAAGGTTTGGAAGTCAAGGTCTGAAGAAAAGATCAAGATATGAAGCATATGTTCAAAGGATGAAGATGTGTATACATATGTACATTAATTCAGAGATAGTTCACTTATACTTTTGTATGGTTATGAGATTGTACATATTTGCCTATATATACAAGTAAAATTGTCGGGGCAAATATGAGAGAGTATAGAATACAAGAATTTATAAGAATTAGAAGTGATTTAGAAACTTGAGAAGTGTGAAGATTAGCTCTCTCATCCAGTTGTAAAGTTTTCTAGTAATGAAGGAAAAATTGCACCCGATATTTCTGTGCATTCTCCTTCTGTGCTTGATCATTTCAAGAATCCTTTTGTAGACATCTAATTCCATAGTTAATGAGTCTATGGTTAAAGTTTGAGAGCCTAATTGTGAACAAGCTGTGAGAATTATGAGTAGGAACATTCATATGTGAAGAAGTGTTGACTGTCTTCTGAAACAGGTGCAATCTTGATGGTCAAAGATTTGATCATTTCTCAGTGCACAGTTTAAAGTTTTGCACAAATGAGGAGTCAAAATCTAAGTTGGAAGGTAAGCCATCTATGGCTAAAAGCATTTGCATAAATGGGTTCTAGTTTGAGAGAATCAAGTGTTAGAAGTTACAGGTGTCTAAATCGACTTCTCAGAAGAACAATTTTAGACATAGGTGACTTGATGAGATCATTTCTCAAGATCTATTGAGTCTTTTGAAATTATTTAACTTGGAGAAGGTGTGCAAACTATAGGCAAAACCTTATGCAAAGTTTTATTAAAAACTTTACACATTTGATAAGTCAATGAGAGAGTTATGTGCAGTAGACTTTCTGTGTAGTCATCTTCTTCACAGTTTGTTCAAAATTTTGATAATTGAGTATTGATCCTCCAAATTGGTGAAGGTTTTGAGTTACTCTTGATATAGAGGTGTTCTAACTTCAAGAGTAGCTTGTTCTTTTGGAGATTAACACTCCATCAATTTTGAGATCTGAAGATTTGATGGCACAAACTTTGCTCTATGGAAGAATTAGATTAAAGATGTGCTGATTCAAAGGAGGCAATGGAAACTAGTAAATGGGATTTCAAAGAAGCCTACTGACATGGATGAAGATGATTGGGATGATTTGGATGAAATGGCTAGGTCTACCATTTGCTTGCACCTGGAAGATAATTTTTACTTTATAGTATTAGACTGTGAAAGTGCAGAGGAGCTTTCAAAGAAGTTATGCAATACATATGAGAAAGAGACAACATCAAATAAAGTGCATCTGATGAGAAAATTATATGACCTTTGCATGAAGGACACATATAGTGTTGTTGCTCATCTAAATGAGTTTGATGATATATTCTCCCAATTACAGGCTCAAAAAATGGATATGGATAATGAAATGAAAGCAGTATTGTTGTTATGCACCTTGCCATCACGATGGGATACGTTTTCCACATCTATTAGCAATAGTACACCTAGTTGTAAAATCCTCTATGATGACATATGTGGAGCACTCTTGAGTGAGGAGATTAATAGAAAATGTATGATTGGCATTGAGAGTGGAGATTCATATAATGTTCATGATTCTTACCAAGGAAAGAATCACCAACATGGCAGGAGCAAGAACAAGGAAAAGAATGGTAAACGGAATAAGAGTAGAAGTCAATCAAGGAAGAGGCATATTGAATGCCATTATTGTCATAAGAAAGGACACATGAAGAAATATTGTTATGCATTAAAGAATGCTAAAGGTAAAGGACAGAATGTTGATAGGCATGTTAAACAGTTACTTGCACCATTGTTGCTCTAGCACAATGGTGAGAACCACGTTAAGAAGCTCCACCTCCTTAATGTCAATCCCCGGAAGAGATAGGAGTGATATGAAGATCGTGAATGTGAGATGTAGTGAGAGCGAATGTGAGAAGCATACAGATGCACACACACATACACACACACAATGAAGAGACAAGCAAGACACAATGGAAGGTAGGAAATAGACTCTATTACTCAAGAACACTCTTACAAGCTCAAGCTTCACTTTAGCCTTATTCAAGTCTACACTAGCTAACCTCAAAAATGAGCTCTCTAGCTCTTTTTATAGATTCTAGACTAGTTTTGACCGGTTTCACATCTAGTGATTGGCATAGTTAAAAAATAGGTTCTAGGTACTATTTGAAAGGGTAAACAGTGTCTAAAAATAGCCAAAATTGGTAGGCTCATTCTACCTAAGCTCCTCAAGCTCGAGGACTCCTCGGCTTGCACAAAATGGAGCTATAAATTACAAAAAGGGTTTTCCTATGTTACATATGGTACAAAAGTGATGAAAATCACCGTTGGAGATTTTTGAAAAGTATTTATAAAACATATTTGTTTGAAAAATGATCCGTCTGGCTCCCCACTACTTCATTGTGCTCTATCTTTACATGCTTCCTTGACGTCTATGCCTCTGGCTACTGCCAACACCCCCCTCCCTCTCGCTTCTGTCGTCCGCGACATAACCTTGTTGTGGGGTCTATCTGATATCATTCTGTAGTAGGTCATGAGCGAGGATGTGTTCTGAAATGCGGATACCTCTTGCTAGATCAGCTTCGAGTTTTTCCCAATAGATGGGCTAAGGTTCCTTTAGTGGCGGTAGTCTGTAATGCGTGGAATACACCAGTTGTTCACAGGCAAATAATTGAAGTAAGTGTGTGGGCCTGCTGATGAACACCTCTGAGTGATATTCTCAGAAACCAATAGTGAACATTTCTTCGAAGGTCATTTTATAGCATGCTGGTAGATATTCAATGCGACAATGCCAGGCATAACACACCCGGAGTGATGGTGTCCTACTCATGTCATATGCTAAATCTTGATTGCCATGCTCGAAACCCGGGGTGTTCACATGTGGTGCCTTGACGCGATGGAAGACTTTGAATACCATCTGCATCATGTCAAAGATTTTGACAGTCATATGTGTTGCTACATCATCCATTCGTCGTAAGCGAGGGAGCGTGTTCAGTAGTCGCCATCATATAGCCAACTATAGGTGGTCCGGTGGGTGGCCTGAAATATGGGTAATTGCTCCAGTCTTGGCATTGCTTGTTGTTCTGTACTTTGATTGCAAAGGCCTTCCAGGAGCGGCGACGTGGAATGGGTCCCCAACATGGGTTGTACTTCAAGTGGGGTGGTGCCTTGGCCCATGTGCTCATCATCACGGGATATTCTTATAGTAAATCCTAGCGCCAAGTTGGTTGATATATTTCTCCTCTCTATGCATCTGGTGGTAAATCGTCAGGCTCGAACTGAGTTGCGTTAGAAGGTTTCTTGCCTATTTCTTTTTCGATGGCCAGCTAGTATTTTTCCATTAACATAAAATATGGTTTCTATTGTAGCTCATGCCCAGATATATACCGGCGAGGGGCGAAGTGAGCAAAGTAAGGTGATTGTAATATTCGTTCCTCTATCATGGCCATTGCATGTAACTGTGCTTCCACCCGTGCTGAGAAGGTTCGGCCAAGTTCTTCAATCGTCTTCATCCATGCGGGAGTAGGAAGTTCAAAAGTCGTCTAGCCTTTGGCTGTGATGCATCCGCCTGGGATGGGTTGGGGCTCATATGCTTCTTCAAAAGTTTCCTCCACCGGGATAGTCACTGTTTCTTCATCCGCTGGTAGTTCTAGTGGGGAGTCTGGCTTGGGGGGTGCTTCATATGCTGCTATCTTTGTTTGGAGAGTTACTACCTGGGCCCTTAAAGCATTGAGTTCCTCAATGATCTCAGGATATGGGTCCGCACGAGCTGGTGGTCCTTGTTATACAAGTGCTCTTAATTAGAGCAGTTTGTGGTCGTCTTTGAGCTTTTGGTATGCTTCGTTCATGTTGTCATACTGGTCTAGTAATCTGACATGATCTTCTAATAACATCTTCATAGATTCTGAAGGAACCACTTTGAAACGACTAGGACTCAGGGGTTCATGTGGTTGATCTAGAGCAGCTTCCAAGTTCTCTCTGTTCTGTTCCTGTAGACATTGGTTTTCTTCTTTTGCTACTGCTAAGTGTCATCTGAGTAATCCCATGTTTCTCGTAAGCATCCCATTGTGAATAGTCTAATCCCACAACAAGTTGTCAATATCAGTGATGGCCTCTTTTGTCTTTTGTTCACTTTCGAGTTCAAGTTTGTGACAGGCCTCGCGTAGCTCTTAGTAGCGGGTGTTTAGTGAGGCATTCTCGATTGATAGTGAATTGAGCTGCAACTGTAAATCATTCGTTGTCTGTTGTAGCATCTGGTAACTAGTTCCAAGAGAGGCAAACTCATCTCTCACTTGAGTCATGCATGCGAACATCTGATGAAATGCGGTGTCGATAGTGGGTGATAAAATTAATGGTGTAGTGAATGCAGATGCTGTGGATGTGGGTGTTTATGCAAGGGGAAGGGGAAATAGGGATGGGAATGTGGATGCAATGGTGACTGTGGAAAAATGTGATGTGCCTAAATGTGATGGTGCACTAGATGAGGTGAGTGGTGGTGCAGTGGCAGTGATATGTCCATGTCACTGGACGTGGTGTCGAGTGCCGTGATTGTGAATAGTGGAGTGATAGGGGGTGCATGAGTGGGTGTGAAAATAGGATTTACAAAGGTTGATGCGTAGTTTACCGATGGGGTCTCTTGTATTGCTTGGTGGAAAGGGGAAAGAGGAATTACAGTGGGGTGGGGAGGTGAAACAGGTGAAAAGGTTAATGGAGGAGGAAATGGGAATAGGGCTCTTGGAGGTGTGGGGAAGGAAGGGAAGGATGGATAGAGAAATGGACTGGATAGAAAGGTGGATGTTCGAGGAGGGAGGGTGCGGAAAGGGTGGGAGGAATGGTGGCGACAAAGGCTTCTGCTATGGCACTATCAAAAAACGTGGATGGTCTAGGAGAGGTAGGGTGTACAAGAGAAACTGGATGGGCAGGGGGTGAAAGAGGAGTGGTGGGTACTTCAGTAACAATGGTGGTATATACAGTAGAGGTATGGGGTGGGGAGTGGATAATGGTTGTTTCTTCTACTAAAGATCCTTCAGGGATGAGACAGGCTTCCCTGGTCTGTTCTGAAGATTGGCCATCTATTGGTACACGAATGTGTTGACCTGGTTTGGATAGTAATCGAACTTGGTGTGGGTCAAAATAGTTCTTTGAAGCCTTTAATGTATGCTTCTTCAAAGCCTCCTGTGATGAGTTCCTGTTCTATAAGAGCTTGGCTTTCTTCCTCAGATAGATTTTTACGCACCCAAACTTTTTCCATGGTGTGATTTAACTTCTTGATGGCTAAGGTGTAGGCAGCTGCTTCAAATGTTTCATCTTCATAAGTATTGGTGTCACCTTGGGTGTCAATATGTTGTTCATGCTCATCAGTCTGCACATTCTCTTGAGATTTGTGGCTTCCTTGACTAGCTTCATCATCGCCATCTTCATCATCTATTTCTATTCTTTCTTCTTCTGAGCTGGATACTACTTGTCCTTGTGGTTGATCAGGTGGAGTGGTAGGGTAGCTTGGTCGTTCATATTCTTGTGAGAAAATTTGGCCTTCAAAAAACTGGAATTCATTTGAAAAAGCATTTGGCATTTCAAAATCAAAGGTGGTATTGAGTGGTTCTGCTTCCAGGTTGGGTATTGGAAAAGAAAACACTTCTGCACTAATGGAGGTGGGAATTTCCGTTACTATGGTGGTAGGTTCCTGAACTAAAGTTGCGTGAGATGTAACTACACTAGTAGTGCCTTCTGTGATGATAGGTCATGATAGGTGTATGCGAATAGGTTGGATCACTATAGGGGGTTCCGTAGGAGATTGCTCTGGAGAGGGTTGAGGCGATGGGGACTCTGGAACTTGCAGGCATGGGATAGATTCTCTCATGCGCTTGCCTGCTCATCCCTTGCTAGACTTTCTGGCCTTCTTGGAGGTTCCTTTGAACACTTTCAATTCTTCACTTGTCGTCGCACGCTCTATAGGCAAGTCATATGCCAAACACATATACACGATTCTTGTGAGGGTGCAACATCCATGAATGATTTTTTTCCTTTCCCATCTATGCTGTGCTAGATACAACTGGTCAATAATCCAACTTGCCAGATCTACTGTTTGGGGTCCAATACAAGATAAATACAATCCAAACCAAATAAGTTTGTGGGGCATGGTGAATCGATCCTGAGCTGGGAATGGGAAATGTTGCATTCATATTCGTAATGGTGTAGAGAGCTTAGGTGTGATGGCCGAAATATCTTCCCATTTGGTAACGTCACCATGCTTCATAGGCTCTGGAATTAGCCTTTCTCGCTCCGTCGGGGTGTGCGCTCCATGTATTTTAATCGGAGCTCGAATCAAATCTTTAGAAAGATAAAACTTCTTAAATGATGGGTTATTTACTAAGGACCACAAAATGAATGTGCCTCGAAAATCCTTGTTCTCAGAGGCTGTCAATGTGGTTACCAAGTAATAGCATCTGTAAAAATCTAGTTTAGGTAATGGATCACTGAAGTATTCAGTGAAGCTTGCTCTTGCTCAAACATGTTTTAAGTCTTTTGTATTCTGGAGCGCTTCAAACTCTCTAGAGAAGAACTGATACTTTCCCCACTTACTGTTATCAAAGGTTAAGTTCGCATCAAAAATAAAATCTGCATCTACCAAAGGTCCTGCTAAACCTTGAAACCAATGTGAATTATGATGAACTTTTTTTGTATATCCCCTAGGAGGGTCATCGATTGGCATAGGTTCGGGGAATCCTTGAAATTCTGGCGGTTGTTGAGTAGGATATGATTCAGCTAGTAAGTCGGCAAAATCTACCACAGGTACACTAGGACTTGCTTCAGGTGGTCCTTTTTCTATCTGCATGATGAATGATGTAAGTGTGTAGAAGATCTGCTACAAAAGATTAGCACATTAGTATGGAAATTAATCATGATCCCATTAAAGTGAGACCACAATCCCTTTCCATAACCGATGTGTAACCTGTGTAGCCGAGTGTTGTGAGGTGGTTTATGGAATGATGTTTGCAAAACTAGTGCAGGTCCCTAGACACCTACATGCTTTAGATAGTTCATACATTGCTTGATGAGATTGTTATTATAAGTGATGTTGGGTTGTGGTGTGTGGATTTGTACAAAGTTCAGTTTTGAATGAGTTATTACAAGGGTAGTGTTTAGTCGGGGTGGGAGTAGTGTTAGACAACGGTTCATGAAGAGACATCTAGATACGTTTCAGTATCCACTTCCTAAGAGTTTCTGAGCGGGTGGTATGTTCTGCTGAGGGGCAAAATGTGATATCGGATGTGGTGGTATTTAGGGGTGAAAAGATTTCTGAGGGGTATATATTACATGGCTTGAGGGTTGAGCTATGATACACTGTTTGGGTACCCAAATCTACATGGGTGTGGGTCGATTTGTAAGGTAGTTCTTGGCGATCCAGATCTATCGAATGTTCGTACTTGTAGAAGAAGATTGAGGAGATGTTGGCTATTGCCTCTGATTCTGCCGTAACTTCTTCTTGTCATTGTCCGCGTTGTTGAAAACTATCGGTGCTTTCTGTTCTTTTGGCACCCATATTTGTCTCGTGCCTCTTGCTTTGTGATACTGATACTGCTTTCCTCCTTGTGCCGTTTGATATTGTCATCGGTCTGGGTTCCTCCATTGTGGTTGACTCCTTTGCGGTTGAGGTTGAGAGGTCGGATGGACGCTCTACTTTGGAAAAGAAGGGAGGTCCAACACTTGCGCAACTTGCCCATTAGGAAGTGCTTTGTTTTTTATCAAAAATCTCGGCCAATCTAGAGTAAGTGTGGAAGGATGAGCACTACAGGGTGTTTTGCCCATGTGGCTACTAATGCAGTCCACCTGACCACTGATGAAACCCTTCTGACACTGGAAGGTCCGGGAAAGATCTCTTGATAGTCTTTTGTCTAGCAACTATCCATCGCCAAGCTCTCATGGGTTGACTTTGGAATGAGCGTGCTTAGCCGAGGGATCTGGCCAAAGATCTTCCGGTCCTCCTTCGCATGTGTTTCATATGGTCTAGGGTTACATACCTCAGGCGGATTTCCATTAGGAAAGTCAAGCGGTATCACTTGCTACTGATCTAAGGTTCGAATCTGCAAGAAGCCTTGTCTAAGATTTAGGTCCACTGAGTGATCGTATAGCCAATGGTGGCTAAGGATTAGGGGTTCTACCAGGTCCTTGTCATGGCACACTAGTAGCTTTGCTGTCATGTTCACATCGTGTATGAGGATAGGAAGGTCCACCTCACCCATGCAAGGGGTTTCCATGCCACCTAGCCCTATGAGGTATGCCTCAATTGGCCACATTTCTATTCTTGAATCCTTATAGTGGGACCATCTAATCGCACTAGTCACAACACCTGAGTCAATTAAAGCCCTGAGCTCGCGGCAAGGGTTGCCATGCTCTAGCCTGACTGTAATGAATGGTCTCCTATCCACTATGCTAGGATGAGTGGTTGACTTTACTTGACACACGGCCATGGGGTATCTGGGTGTTGTTTCCAAATGTTCATAATGTTCTCTCCCTAGTCCTTGTCTTCTTAGCTTCATGCGCTTAATGCATTCTATAGCTTCTGCCTGAGCTTCAGCTCGTATTCTCTTGTCTTCCTCCTTACGCTTCTTTGCCAATGTGAGTCGTCTAAGCATGTCCTCAGTAAGAGGTTCCTGGTATAGCCTGACTCTACAACCACTAATGTAATTAGGCATTATGTCTCCTTCTAGGGTGGCTAATTGTACTCCTCCACTTGTTGAGAGTCTGTTAATGATCATAGGTCCATAACCTCGCTTCTCTAACTTCCATGCATGTTGTCTTAGCGTATACACTAGGACTAAATCTCTCTTCTTTCAAGCCTTTATCTTTTACATGTGCATTGAAATATGCTTTGTGTCGCTTCTTTGCTGCGTATATTCTTGCTGCTGCTTTCAGATTGGTTTCTCCTAATCGTTCCAAGTCCATTATTCTTTATGATAATTCATGGTCGGTCCACTGATATTCTTGTACAACCTTAAGGGTCGGTATCAAAAAGTCCAAAGGAAGCACTGCATTTTGACAAAAAACCATCTGAAAGGGAGTTGCATTGAGTACAGTCTTGTAGGCCACTCGATATGTCTGATGAAGGCACTAAAGCCCTACTAAGATTCTCTTCTGCAACAGCATATTTAACTCAGATGACATTAGCTGGTGGGGGTGGCTACTGAGCTAAAACACGTTGAGGTCTCTCTTGAGCCTGATATGGATAGTTCTGTGGAGGCCTATAGTAATGAGGCTGAGCATTATATTGACCTTGATACCTACCTGGTTGTGGGTATGCTTGCGGATAGTTCTGTCTCACTGCTTGTTTGTTGTATGGGCAGTCTTGAGCCATATGAGTCGTGAACCGTCTCTCCATCGTACAGTACTAGCCACTAGGGTTGGCTTGCGGTTGTGTTGCATTGGGACACACATTTGCCATATGATCACCACCACAGGTGTAACAACGCTTGTTTGTTGTTAACCTAGGCATCTGTTTACTAGAAACTCCTAATTTTTGGGCCCCTTTTTTTGCTAGGTCTTCTATTGAGCTAGACAGTTTTGAAGATGCTAGAGATGAACAATCTAAGTCCTTATAGACCTTTGAGAGTTCCAACTCATCTCCAAGGTTGTCCTCAATGTCTGTACAAATTCTTACACATTGCTCTAGTGTTCTGGGTTCCTTCAAGTACACATAGGATTTTAGTTTAGAGCTTAAGAGGCCATCTAAAAATAATGATACTTGCTTGGCCTGTGAGGGTAACTCTTGCATTGGACATCTCTCCACATATTGTCTAAACCTACGTCCTGCAAGTCTAACTGTTTCCTGAGGGATGTGTTTGAAGCTATGAATCAACGAAGATGTATCATGTTTGATTCCACTTTTAGAGAATTCCGTGATGAATGACTCTAAGAAGTGATGGATATCTCTAAATTGCCTTTGTTGCAATGATCCTGTCCCATCAAAGTAATTTTTCATGGACTTTACTAGCTGAGTGGGTCTCAATGCCCTGGGGTGTTCACATGGTCTAGGTAGAGGAAAATCATCTCTACCGCTTGGTATTCTAGGTTCCCTTTGTCTCTCCATTCTATCAGTGTCTATGGTGGTTCTATCTCTCCCTATGGGATGAGTGAAACTTACTTCCGGTCTTTCTTTGTTCCTCTCTCTTTGCGCACCATGGGCTGATGATGATCCAACACCCTGATGGCTCATTTTTACATTTGCTCGAGATGTTGGCAAGACTAACTCGCCTCTCCATGTGTAGGTATTTCTTGCGTGGATTGGTACTACAAACACTCATTCTGAAGTCTCATCTAGGTATACAACCTTTCCAGGTGTATCTGGGTCCTTGAATTCGTAGATCATGATGGAGCCTACCTCACTAGGTTGTTCCATTCTGTACCTCCAAAATGCTTCATCAGTTTCCTTATTCACAAAAAACTCTATGCTTCTATTATCCTGAGGGATCTACTCTGGACTTAATACTCTTGTCAGTACAGAATTCCCTCTAGGTGTCCTGGGTTCTTCTCCTACTGGTTCTTTTCCTTGGGCTCTCGCTTTTGTCTCTAACTGAATTACACCAAACTCATTGGTATTATTTGGCTGAGTACTTATGATGTACATTGTTCCTTCTTTGTCTATGTATGCGTCTCTCTCAAATTTCAGCACTGGACGTTCCAATCCAATGGGTTGATCAGGGTTGTGCATTTGTACCACTTGTATTCGCATACCATCCTCATAGATGCGAGCACCTAAGTGGTTGGTTCGTACAAATTCTAATTGAGTTCTATAGGGTCCTTCGGGTCTTTCCAAATATGCTATGTTTAACCCTCCTTCTGGTCTTTCTGTGCTAAAAGCCATTTTTTATTCACTCGTATCTGAGCTCAACTCGTAAGGATAGCTATTCAATTGTTGAGCCCATGAATGTGCGGTAGTTCCTACACTTGCTTCTGCTGATCAAAGGCTTCGTCGGTCTGACTTACCTATATGCTTGCCTGATCTAAGGTTCATGAATGTTCTTCCTAGCACTCTCCGATCGTTAATGGTTCTTTGTTTTTTAGTTGCTTGTTTCCTTGTAAATTCCTTTAAGTTCTTGTCTTGTCTCAATGTATACGTCAGGAATCGACTTCTCGTGGTACTTTTGTGTTCTTGTTTCATCAGACTTTAATTCTTTTCTTTAGGTTTTCGTATCGCATACCTTTACGTTGGCCTTGGACTTGAAAAATTAAGTCTCTTGAACTTGATGCGTTCCTATCGTCTTTAATCCACAATGCTACCGTTTACCTTAAACTAATAATTGACTCAGGGGGTTGAGTATTCTTCCAACCTCAAGTCATCTTATTTGGATGCGCTGTTGCCCAAGAAGTTGCACTTCCCAAGCCGTGCATTCTTCACTGCCTTGCCTTGATTGTCCTTGGTTGCCCTTGCTAGACCTGTAAAAATTCAATGTTTAGACTGCTTCTTAATTGATGATCAAGCACTTGAATATAGACACTTTTTAGGTTCCTTTTCCTTTGCCCAAAAATTCTTTTAATGCCCCCTGGCTTTTCTAGTCCCAACAATGTCAACTTCAAATTATCCTCTCTAAAAAGCTATAAAGCTCAAAAAAGAACTTGAGATGAAAAAGATATGAGCATTCAAGCTCTCGGGGGTAAAAACTGACAATTAGATTTTTTTTTTTTCTTTCCCTATGAGCTAAGGGGTCTCCTATGAGCTTCGTCACCCAAAAATTTGCTAAAAGTAGCTTCAAAATAGCCCAAAAAATCAAACCCTAATTTTTGCATTTGGCATGGACAATCGCGATGGTCTGGAACGATCGTGATGGTGGAGGACCGTCGCGATGGCTCAGGTGAACCGTTGCAATGGCGTGGCACAATCACGATGGTCGGATGGAGCGAACTGTCGCGATGGTCTGAAGTGAGCAATTGCGATAGTCTAATTCGAAGTGTTGCGATGGTCTGAGGTGAACCATCGCGATGGTCTAATCGACGAGCAACCGCGATGGCATCGGTCAATGGTCAATGCAATCGTCGCGATGGCGTGAGCCCGTCACGATGGTCATGAGGCACGATGGCTTGAGCCAATCGCGATGGTCCAATTTTTGAGGCGTCATGATGGCTTACCTGGTATTGTCAGGATGGTCTGACTTGACACGTGGCAGGATCGTTGTGATGGCTTGAGCCAATCGCGATGGCGTGGGGTCGACGGGATCGTCGTGATGGTCCGAGACCATTGCGATGGCTCAAGTGAACCGTCGCGATGGTCCGGCTGAGCCATCGCGATGGCGTGAGCCAATCGCGATGGTCCACCAAATCACTGATTTTCAAAATGCAACCTTGGATTCCTATGTGCGCAAGGATCACCTATACGGTGGTGAACTTGTTTACCTCAAATTCCGAGTTTGGAAGACTATCGCGATGGTCTGACACACATGGCAGATTTCTGATAGAAAGTGATTTTTTACCATTTGGAAGCTTTCTTGATGCTCTGGAGCACTGTACCTGCAAGAAAACTCAAAAACACAGATGCACATGCAAGCGCAAAAGCTCTCCCTCTCTCTCACATGCACAAATGAGGAGAATGGGTGGATATGATGACTTTTTTTATTTTTTTGGAGTGGAAGAAGATGATGCGGTGGTGAAGAAGAAGTGTAGGGGAGGTGAAACGCACAAAAAACTAACTAGAAACAATAACAAAATTGAAATTTTTACCTTCCAATGCCACTTCTTGCTATACTCTTACCATCACACATTCCTCCTAGACTCGATCCCCGACAACGGCGCCAAAGTTGGTGTTGCTCTAGCACAATGGTGAGAACCACATTAAGAAGCTCCACCTCCTTAATGTCAATCCGCAGAAGAGATAGGAGTGATATGAAGATCGTGAATGTGAGATGTAGTGAGAGTGAAGGTGAGAAGCATAGAGATGCACACACACATACACACACAATGAAGAGACAAGCAAGACACAATGCAAGGTAGGAAATATACTCTATTACTCAAGAACACTCTTACAAGCTCAAGATTCACTCTAACTCATTCAAGTCTACACTAGCTAACCTCAAAAATGAGCTCTCAAGCTCTTTTTATAGATTCTAGACTAGTTTTGACCGGTTTCACATCTAGTGACCGGCATAGTTAAAAAAATAGGTTTTAGGTACTATTTGAAAGGGTAAATGGTGTCTAAAAATAGCCAAAATTGGTAGGCTCGCGACTCCTCATCTTGCACAAAATGGAGCTATAAATTACAAAAAGGGTTTTCCTATTTTACATATGGTACAAAAGTGATGAAAATCACTGTTGGAGGTTTTTGAAAAGTATTTATAAAACATATTTGTTTGAGAAATGATCCATTTGGCTCCCCACTACTTCATTGTGCTCTGTCTTTACATGCTTCCTTGACGTCTATGCCTCTGGATACTGCCAACAACCATCTACTTTGATTTTGAAGATTGAAGAAATTAATGCTATTTCTTATGATATTGATGTGTTGACACTTGATAGTACTGTGCCAAGTGAGGCTCTTATGGCTGATTCTCTTTCCCACACATGGATGCTAGATTTTGGTGCTTATTTCCATGTAACATCACACAGAGCATGGTTCTTTAATTATGCAACAAAGTCTCTTGGTACCATGAGATTTGATGACTCTTACCAATGTGACATTGTGGGGATTTGGGATGTAGTTGTGCAATTCATTGATGGTTCAAAATTTACTATGCATAATGTGTTGGGATAGATGGATGGACACTCCAAAAAATGAGTAGGTATTGCCAAAACTTGCTTAGTACCAGCCCCTTGTAGCTTCAAACGTGATATGTGGGCCCTCTTAGCTTTCAAATGAGACTATACAAGTGCCTTTGTACTTAGGAAATGATGTAAGAAAAGATTGAATCAAAAGAGACTACTTCCAAATAGAGGGATTAAGGAAAACCTTCTATTTTTGATCATACACTTGCTGCTTGTTATGCTCAGTACTACCAGTACAGTAGGAATTAGAAAACTTCCTTTTAGAGGTATCTAATTAGCTTAGTAAGCTAATGATTCCAAGTGGAATGAGTTGAAATGATGCAGTATACAGAGAGCGTTCAATTTAGCAATTGAATCATTGACCCCGATTTTTTAGGACCACTACAGAGTTTGACTAGTAAGTGCTTCGATGTGCTTTTCTCCAAATTGGCAAAATGGATTCCCTTCAAAATTTTTCAGCATGTAGATAACTTGGAGCTGATTCCAACAAGCTATAGATTATTGAAAATGATGGAGAAATGACTGAGATATGAGCAATACACTTTAACATTTATGAATGACTATAACAGACAGATCATAGATGAACAATGTAGATGTATTGTATTAATGAACAATGTTGTACAAGATCATAGGCTTGATAATCATAGCCTGATGATGGAGAGTAGTGTAGGCTACAATGTAGAACTCACACTCTTACACAATGGCAATGGAGGACTTGGGAATTGAGCATTCTACACACGAATTTTTCAAGCCAACTTTTATAAGTGTTACATTCAAATTTGAATTTGAATTCAACTTTTGGCTCTCTCTAAAAGTAACCCATCAATCTAGGAGTTATTCTCTCTAACATAAAGTCGTGATTTCTCAACTAATGAACTCCATGAGTCTGTTGAGAGTTACAATGATTCCTCCAAGTTAAAACAACTTTTACAAATGTAAAAGATAAAATTCTCCTAGCAATGGTTTCCATGGGGCTTCAATTGTTCATGAATCTTCTAGCCAAATGTGTAGGCTTGCAATTTGCACCAATAGATCCCCCTCAAGAAAAAAATTTTGGCTTGGTCTTCATCTTCAATCTTCATGAATATCCTGGAATCCAATCATTGATTTAAACCTGCAAAGTTTTGTACCATCTAATGCCTTAGTCAACAAGTCTGCACATTGCATATTAGTTGATACATATGCCAACTGAATATCCTTGCTCAATAGCTTCTTTCTCACATAATGATAGTGGACCTCTCCTAGCATGATAAATGGGATTTTTTGCAAGATGTAATGAGCTTGTATTATCTCCAAAAATCATTGGAGATGTAGTATACAAGCCCAGATCTGTGTATAACAACCTCATCCATATGGCCTCTTGAGTAGCATTGGCCAATCCTCTATACTCTACCTCTGTAGAAGATAAAGCAACAGTAGGTTGCTTCTTTGAAGACCATGATATAGGTTATCACCTACAAAGGATAGGTATCTTGAGGTACTCCTTCTATCATCTTTGCATCCTGCCCAATCTGCATCTGAATATATCTTGATGTCCAAGTTTGATGTATAAGGAAAATACAATTCATGATTTTGAGTACCCTTAAGGTACTTCAAAATCCTTTTGGCAGCCTCCAAGTGAGGTGCCCTAGGCTTGTGCATAAACTGACTTAGAACACCTACTCCATAAGCAATATCAATCCTTGTACAATGTAGCATAGTTCAAGCTTCCCACTATGCTTTGGTAACCTCTAATGTTCTCAAGTACATCACCTTCATGATCACTTAATTTTAGGTTTACCTCCATTGGAGTACTTGCAACTTTGGCATCCTGCAAATGAAACTTCTTTAACATATCCTATATATACTTTCTTTGGGTAATATAAATTGGAGAGTTAGTATAAACTGACTCAAGTCCAAGAAAATATTTTAGTGATCCAAGGTCACTAATTTTGAACTCCTTCATCATCTGATTCTTGATCTGCTTGATGCCATTAGCATCATTACCTGTGAGTATGATATCATCAACATATACACATAGGTATATTACCTCTGAATTACTTCTCTTGATGAACAGAGAAGTATCCACTTTACTCATGATAAAACCTTGATCTTGAAGGTATGTAGTCAACCTATGGTTCCATGCCCTAGGTGCCTGCTTCAATCCATAAAGAGCTTTGTTCAATTTACATACATATGTTACCTTGTTTGGGTCCTCATAGCCAAGAGGTTGAGACATGTACACCTCTTCTAAAATCCAGCCATTTAGAAATGCATTTTTTACATCCAATTGATACTTCTTCCAATTCTTTAATGCAGCCACACTTACCAATACCCTGATGGTTGGCATTTTGGCTACAGGTGAGAAGGTTTCTTCATAATCAATTCCTTGGGTTTGTGCAAAACCCTTAGCTACAAGTTTGGCTTTGTACCCGCTTATTGATCCATCAAAATTCCTTTTAATCTTATAAATCCATCTAGAACCTATTACCTTCAAAGACTCCTTCTTTGCTACTAGTTTCCAAGCATCACTCTCCTTGAGTGCTTGAATTTCCTCATCCATAGCTTCCTTCCATTCGGCCTTGGTCTTTGCCTCTTCATATGATGCTGGTTCTTCAATTGACAAGTCTTTTGCAAGATAAACAGAGTGCTTAGTAACTAGGGAAGTGTCATACCCATATCTAATTGGCTTCTTGTTCTCCCTTTGTGATCTTCTGATTGCTTGGTTGGATGATTCAGGTATATCCTCCAATTTCTTCTTCTTGCCTTTGCCTTTGGACTCCCATGCCTTGGACTCTTCTAGGTTGATGATGTCCTCATCTTCTTAGTTGATGTCTCCATTCTGAGACGTAGGCTCCTGAAAATCCTCTTCCAAGTCATAAGGTAGTTCTACTTTCTTGCATCCACTATCAAACCAAGAGTCATTCTCATCAAAGACAACATCTCTAGTGACCATGAATCCCTTGTTTGAAGGATTGTAGAACCTGTATCCTTTTTTATTTAGATCATACCCTATGAAAAGGCACTTCTCTGCCTTAGGGTCTAGCTTACCGCTTATCTGAGAAGGGATATGCACATAAGCTACACATCCAAGGATCCTGCAATGATCAAGTGATGGTCTTCTACCATGCCATGCTTCATATCGGGTCATCCCATCAAGAGATTTTGATGGCAATGTGTTTACACGATAAGTGGCAGTAGATACACTCTCTGCCCACAAGTAGTTAGGTAATTTTTTCTCATTTAACATTGACCTAGATATTTCAACAATTAATCTATTTCTCCTCTCTGCCACCCCATTTTGCTCACGCGTATAACTTGTTGTGATTTCCCTCTTGATTCCTCTGTCTTGCTAGAATATATCCAACTCATTTGAGAAGTACTCACCTCCTCCATCTGACCTTAGTCTCTTTAGGTTTCTCCCTGTTTGGTTGTCAACAAGTGCAAGATACTTTTAAAGCAATTGAATACCTCATCTGTGTGTTTCATAAAGTACAATACAGTCCACCTACTGTAAGCTTCAATGAAAGATACATAATACCTTGATCCAAAGTTTGAGGGATCCTTACTGGTCCCCATACATGTGTATGGACAAGCTCTAGGTAGTCCTCATGCATGTAGCCTTTCCTTGAGAAGGGTAACCTCTGAGATTCTCCAAATTGACAAGCACCACATTTATAAATCATGTGTTGTTTGGATACATTAGGTATCCCAAGCACACATTGGTCTCTACATATTTGTTTCAAGGTTCTTTCACCAACATGCCCTAATCTTTTATGCCAAATTTCAAGCTCTGATAATGTTTGATCTTTATAACTATAAAGTGCAATGTTCCTTGTATCCTCAAGTTCAAAAGTGAATAATCTACGTGTTTTTTCTCCTTTGGCAATTCTCTTGAACCCATGTTGGGGATCCTCCACAAATGCTCCATATTGATTGAGTCTAACCTGCAAACCCTTTTCTACAATCTGTCCAACACTCATCAAATTCTTGGTAATTATAGGTACATATAGAACCCTACTCAACATATTCTTGTTTCCATCAGAGGTCTTACTTTAATCACTGAATGCTTGGTGCCATCACCTGTTTGTACCTGATGCTTACCCTCTGGTTCCTCAAGGTCAGAGAGAAGAGCTACATTTCCTGCCACATGGTTTGAGCATCCTGAGTCAATGTAGAAGAGATGGTCATCATTTATACCTGGTTTTGAAGTCATGTTCATAATCAGAAGAGAATCTTCTTGCCCCTCTGTGTAGTTATTGTAATCTTTCCTTGATTTGTATCCTCCTTGGTAGTTGCTATTGTAGTTGTTCTTGTAGTTGTTGTTGTATCCTTGATGGCGATTCAATCTTCCTCTTGATTGTGTATATCCACCTCTTTGATATCCTCTACCTCTCTGATTCTTGAAGTTCCTGAAACACTCATCTAAAGTATGATTTGACAATCCACAAATATTTCATGGTGAGGAGTTATAAAGTCTCCCCCTACCTTGCTTACCTCCTCTACCCCTTCCTCTTGAGGTTCTACCTCTCCCTACATAGTTGGCTTGGGAGGTAGTTCCTTCATCTTCAACCTTTTTGTTCTTCCCTTTCTCTTTGGACTTACTTTTATCAATATATAGGGTAGAAGAGTTGTTACCTCTTGATGAATCTCTATTCTTGTTGAGCTTGGCTTCATGGGTAAATAGTTTCCCCATGAGTGTGGTAAGATCTGGAACCTGCATGTCCATGTACATGTCCATGGCAGTTGTGAAGCTCTCCCATTTTTCATCACCTTTAATACCATTGATTACTTGTGTTACAATCTGCTCCTCTTCATTTTCTTCTCCTATGCTTGCCAATTGATCTGCTACAACTTTGACTTTGGTCACATACTCTGAGATACCTTGCTTAGATTACTTTCTTTGAGTGGTGAACGCAATCCACAATTGGTTCTTCCTAGCCCTTGTATTGGAAGAGAAATAAGAAGATAATGTCTCCCAAGTCTCTTGGGATGTCTTGTAGTTCCTAGTATGCAGAAGAAAAAAATCACAGATTGAGTTAAGTAAGTAGGACCTTGCTAATGCATCCTTGGCACACCATGTGTTGAGTCTTTCATGCTCCTCTCTTGTAGGTTGTCCTTTGCTTCTGAATATGGGCATCTCCTCATCTCCTGAGATGTATCCATAGAGGCTCCTTCCTTGTAAGTATGTCTTCATCCTCAAGGACCATGCTTGATAGCTGTTCCTGTCCAATTTATCAATGAAAGAAGGAAAACTGTTATGGAATACCCCTCAAGAGGGGTGTGAACCACCCCTACGTTTGTAAATAGGTGGACTTACCACATGAGTGCCAAGTGGCACTCATGTGTGAGGCCATGTGGGGCATTCAGAGGGCCAAGAGAGAGAGAGAATAATTGGTATCCATCGCGTGGCTGGGCGGATATTCGAAATCATGTATCTCCGTGTTCGCGCGTGACTTTGTAGGACCTCGAACTCTGTGCAGAAGACCCCCACAAAAGTGAGGGGTATCTCAGGGAATCAACATTGGTATCCGAGCCAGGGAGCAGGCGACGGACGCGCCACGCAACAGTAGAAGACACACATACCGAGGCGTCCCAGGCGACGGGCGGCCAGAGAGCAGGCGACGGGCGGCCAGAGTGCAAGCATCCCAGGCGACAGGCGGCCAGAGAGCAGCCGACGGGCGTCCAGAGAACAGCCCACGGGCCCTTCCCTCCTCCCCTCCTCTTGGGTGAAGACTACACCGCCTTTTTGCCCCTTATATAGAGAAGCCCTCCGGTTGCAGCGCCCCTATGTGGGATATCTTGCTTCATCGAAGGTGATTCTGAGCTTTTCGAAAATGGTAACAATGAGTTTTTGATAGGAGAAAATTTCGAGTTTTTTTCCTAAATTTTGGAGCTACAAATCCATGATCTAGATCAAGATTTTGTAAGAATCATGAGGGATATATGTATTATGGGCTGTGGTTATGGGATGGGGGTGTTGGTTTGGTGAAAGAAGCTTTCATTCCTCAGTTTTGCGCTTTCCAAACCTATCTATTCATGAAGATGAAGTTTTTCACTTCCCACCGGTGACATACCCCATTTCTCCGGAGCATATCTTCTTCATACCATATCGGATTTCAAAAATCTTGGTCACGTTTCGAAGCTACGCTTTCAAGCTTCGCTCAAAGACCATCGGTGTTGGATTTGGAAGAGATTTGCCCTACCAAAATCTCTCTGCAGCGCTTCAGCAGGAACTAGGCGGCCACTCCTGGGCCTAGTTTTTCTTCATCCGGACTCCAAATCCAATTTTTTCACTTGGGATTGTCTCAAATTTTTGAAGTGCAGGTGTTGGGCAACACTTTGTGGACTGGCGAGGATTGGAAAATTTCTGAAATTGTTCAGTTGCATTCAGTTTGCCCGTTTGAGGCTTTTCCTACACACTTTTGGTGTTATTTTGGATGGTTTATGGTGTCTAGAACCTCCCTGGACCAAGCGGACATTTCCAATTTTTTTTGGGACTGGCGAGGACTCAAAATCAGCGGTTTGAAGCATCAAGGACCACTTGGATTTAGCTTCCGCAACTCTACTTTGTATCAGGGAAGTGCTCTTGTGTTATATCTCTCTTCTTCTTGCATATTTAAACTCTACTTCCATTCATTTTCATACTCTCTAGTTAGCAAACGGGGGAAGGGTACTTAAACATGGAAAATAAAGGCAAACAAGTAGTTGAGACCACTTCTCCACCTAGAGAGCAACTAGAGGATCAGGATGCTAGGATGGAAGAAGTAGAGTTAGGACAAGAAATAGAAGAGAATATAGAAGAAAAAGAGCCTTCACAGCAAGAGTATACTTATGAAGAGCTTATAGATGAATTTGTCACTCGTGACCAATTCATTGACTTGAAAGAGCAAACTCTTAAGTTAGAGAAAGATTTGGGTAGCATTACATCTCTTATACAGCAACTTAAGTCTCAAATGATCTCTCTTGAGACTAGTGTCACCTCTTTCCTAGCTAGGAAGGAAAGAGAGACTCCTACCATTCCTCTAGAGATTACTAGGAAAGAGACTTCTCTTCCTAGTAAGCATAAAGGAGAGAGCTCTAGGGAAGCTCCCCTCCTGAAAGACTTGAAGCCACCAACCTTCACGGGGGATGACCGAGACAGGAATAAGGATGCAATCTACACTTTTTTACAAAAGTGGCATGATTTGCATCAATTGAAGGGCACCCCACCTGAGTATCGTGTGCTAGAGGCGAGTCTCTCCCTCGGCCCGCGTGCTTATAAGTGGTGGATGAGTCTTAAGGAGGCGAACTCTATCCCTAGTGACTGGACTCAGTTTGAAACTCTTTTCCTAAAAGAGTTTCTTCCTGAAAATGAAGAGGAGAGGAACTGGGATGAGTGGGATAGGATTACTCAAAGAGGCAGGCCTCTTTCAGTCTATTTATCCCACTATAGAGAGATCACTTTGAAGCTTAAGGGTCTAGATGATTTTCAGAAGACCAGAGGGTTTGTTAGGGGCTTGGATAAAGCCATAAAGAGGGAAGTCAGGAGGAATGCGCCTAAGACGTTTGAGGAGGCGATCAAATATGCACAGATATATGAGGACCATAACCGTCCTCAGTATACTCCTATGGAGACGGATCAGCCCCTTAAACATCTTAGCACCACTAAATTTAAGAAAAAGTTGCCTTTTGGGAAAAACAAGGTTTTTATTAAAAAACAAAGATCACAAGGACCTAAGCTATCCACAGACCAGTTTGAGAAGGCCAAAAGAGAGAACCTGTGTTTTAGGTGCCTATCCCCTAGCCACTCACAGTGGAACTGTCCACTCAAGAAGGGGGAAGAAAAGAAGAAAGGACCAGAGTCTAGTATGGCTCCTGAAAGGGGCAAAAAGGCAGTCCACCTAGTGCAGACCCTTCCCATTCATGGCAGCTCTAGCTGCAAGGGAGTGGAGGTGATGCACGAGGATATAGAGCACACGTGTTGTTTGACTCAGTCATTGTGGTCACCGCAGTTTGGACCACATGACTTGGTCAAGCTACATGGTAGTGTATACGGGACCAGGGTGCGAGTCATGATAGATGACTCTGCCACTCATAATTTCATAAACTATGCTTTGGTCAATAAATTGAAGATTCCCCAACAGCCTAGTGCACATAAATACATTGTATCTATGATGCAAGGGCAAGATAAAAGAATATGGGATACTATGGTATCCAATTTGGAAGTCAAGATGCAGGATTATACAGATCATATGGACTTCCAAATTATGAACATGGAGAGGACAGATCTAGTCTTAGGAAGAGAGTGGCTATGGGGGTTGGGAGATACACTTAAACGCAGCTATCAAAATAACACACTCGAGTTTGAAAAGAATGGAAGTACAGTTTATATTCAGGGAGAGAGAGATGTACCTAGTGCACCTCTCATCTCATCATTAGAGTTGTATAGTCTCTGTTGTTCACAGCATGTACAGGATATGTTTTTATTGTATAGTCATGATATGGAGCATTGTATAGACAGCTCATCTGATGTATATTTTCATGCTTTGAATGTAAATATGAACAGGACTTTCTACTATTCTTTTTTGCAAGAGTGTGTAGTTAAAAGTTTTAAGGATCTTATGTTTGAGTACAGAGATGTTTTTCCCACTGACTTACCTAGAGGGCTACCACCTGAGAGAGGGGACATTGACCATGCCATAGAAGTTGTTACTAACACTAACCCTATTTGTAGACCACCTTATAGGCTTAGTGTTTCTCAGCATGAGGAGGTTGAGAAGCAATTGCAAGATTATTTAGATAAAGGCTTCATCAAACCTAGTAACTCACCATGGGCATCGCCAATGCTCCTAGTTAAAAAGAAAGATGGCTCTATGAGACTATGTATAGATTATAGAGCACTTAATAAGGTAACTATCAAAAATAGATTTCCAATGCCTAGGTTGGAAGATCTATTTGATCAGTTACATCAAGCTCGGTATTTTACCAAGCTTGACCTTAGATCAGGATATCATCAGATCAGGATTAGGGCAGAGGATGTCCCTAAAACTGCATTTAGGACTAGATATGGGCACTATGAGTTTTTGGTGATGCCTTTTGGTCTCACCAATGCTCCTGCCACTTTCATGAAACTCATGAATAGTGTTTTACGGCCTTATCTAGGACACTTTGTAGTAGATTTTTTAGATGACATTCTGATCTATAGTGCATCAGAACAGGAACACTTGGAACACTTGAGAAAAGTATTTCAAGTGATAAGGGAAAATTCGCTCTTTGCTAAGGAGTCAAAGTGTGAATTTTTCAAGACAGAGGTTAAGTACCTTGGGCATATAGTCTCCCAAGATGGAATCCAGATGGATCCTGAAAAAGTAAGAGCTATTATGGAATGGCCACATCCACGGAACCTGGAAGAGCTACAGATCTTCCTAGGTTTATCAGGTTTCTATCGAAGATTCATTAAGAACTATGCCAAAATTGCTGTCCCGATGACGGAACAGCTTAAAGGGAAAGGGAAAACCTTTCATTGGGGAGACGAACAGAAGCAAAGTATGGAAAAGTTGAAAGTAGCTATTGCTACAGCTCCACTTTTACATATAGCAGATCCCAATAAACCATTTGTGGTTGAGACTGACGCGAGTGATTTTGCTATAGGAGCGGTTTTAGTACAGGATGGTCGACCATTAGCTTTTGAGAGCAAGAAACTAGAACCGGCTCAAAAGAATTACTCCGTCTATGAGAAGGAGTTGTATGCAATAGTCCATGCTTTGAAGAAGTGGCGTCATTATTTATATGGTGCCAAAGTTACGATAGTATTTGATCAAGAGAGCATTAAGTGGCTCTCTAATCAAACAGACCTTAAAGGTCGTAAGGCCCGATGGGCAGAGACCCTTCAAGAGTTTGATTATGAGCTTAGGTATAGGAAGGGAAAGTTTAATGTAGTGGCTGATTCACTTAGCCGCATGCCTATGCTCAATGGACTGAGTTTTACTCAGATCACTAGTGAGCTACTTGAGTCTATTAGAGGGAAATGTAGGCTTGATCCTGCATATTCCGAGATTTGGGAAGCCATAGAGAATGGGGATCGTGATATACGGGTTTCCAATGAGGATGGAGTATCGACGGGTACTCAAGAAGGATTCAAGTGGAAGAATTACAGTGTCCAAGATGGATATCTGTTATATAAAGGTAAGGTGTGTGTCCCTAGAGATACTGAGATGAGACGGCATATTTTATATGAGTGTCATGACACACCTAGTGCGGGACACCCAGGAGTTAACAAGACTTATGATCTTGTTAAGAGGCAGTTTTATTGGCCTGGACTTCATAAGGACGTCCTAGAGTATGTGCTTAAGTGCAATAAATGCCAGGTCAACAAAGCTGAGAGGTTGAGGATTGGAGGGCTACTCCACCCATTGGATATTCCCAATGGGAAGTGGGAGAGTATCTCCATGGACTTTATAGTCGGTTTACCTAAGACACAGAGAGGGCACGACTCGGTCTGGGTAATTGTGGATAGGTTAACCAAAATGGCTAGGTTTATTCCAACACATACTACAGTGAAGACACCTGAGTTGGCTAGACTCTTTGTAGAGAACCTATACTGGTTATATGGTCTTCCTTTAGACATAGTTTCTGATCGGGATAGGAAGTTTACTAGCCACTTTTGGAGAGCGGTCTTCAAAAGGTTGGATACAAAGCTTAGCATGAGTACGGCCGAGCATCCACAGTCGGATGGGCAAACAGAAAGGGTTAACCAAATCCTAGAGGATATGCTTCGAGCATATGTGAATGAAAGGCAAACTAATTGGGAGGAGTACTTACCTATAGTAGAGTTTGCATATAATAGTGCCAAGCACTCTTCCACTGGGCATAGTCCATTTATGCTTATGTATGGGTTTCAGCCAAGGGCTCCTTATGCAGTTGGCTTGCAGAATGAAAAAGTTCAAGCTGCAAAGGACTTCTTGGAAGAAATAAATGATATGCTTAGACTTGCTAAGGACAGCATTAGGAAAGCTCAGGATAGGGCTAGAGCCTATGCTGACCCTCAGAGAAGAGATATCAACTTTGAGGTAGGAGAGCAAGTCTATCTTAGAGTTCCATCTAGGTCTGAAACCATGAAGACGGGACCTTGTCCAAAATTATCTCCTAGGTATTGCGGACCTTTCCAAATACTTAAGAGAATAGGAAAGATGGCTTACCAGCTCCAACTTCCAGAGAATAGTCAAATCCATCCAGTTTTTCATGTTAGCCGGCTTAAGAAAAGGCTGGGTGAATCTGACAACCTCATTCCAGATAGTGAGGTAGTAGAACCTATTTCTGTTCAATCTATTCCACATGAGCCAGAGAGCATACTACGCACTCGAGAGAAACGGACAAGGAGTCACTTGTATAAAGAGTGTCTAGTAAAGTGGAAAGATAGTTGAGAAGATAGTGCCACATGGGAGCGGGTTAGCACCCTACAGAGACGGTTTCCCAGTTTCAGTTTACCTTCCCAAGAGTTTTCTTAAGGGGAAGGATATGGGGAAACACACGGAGATAGGACCATGTATTTCTATACATGGGGATATAGTGGGAGCGGTGATACTATTTTTCCTCTCTTTCTTTTAAACCTTCCAATACCATTTTTGAGGACAAAAATGGAACTAAGGGGAAGGAAATGTTATGGCATACCCCTCAAGAGGGGTGTGAACCACCCCTAAGTTTGTAAATAGGTGGACTTACCACATGAGTGCCAAGTGGCACTCATGTGTGAGGCCATGTGGGGCATTCAGAGGGCCAAGAGAGAGAGAGAATAATTGGTATCCATCGCGTGGCTGGGCGCATATTCGAAATCATGTATCTCCGTGTTCGCGCGTGACTTTGTAGGACCTCGAACTCTGTGCAGAAGACCCCCACAAAAGTGAGGGGTATCTCAGGGAATCAACAAAAACCATCTCCCATTTTACCTTAGCTTTGCTCTGATACCACTATTGGGATAGATGGATGGACACTCCAAGAAATGAGTAGGTACTGCCAAAACTTGCATAGTACCAGCCCCTTGTAGCTTCAGAGATGATATGTGGCCCCTCTTAGATTTCAAATGACACTATACATCTGCCTATTTAGTTTGGAAATGATCTAAGAAAAGATCGAATAAAAAACAGACTACTTCCAAATAGAGAGATTAATGAAAACCTTCAATTTTTTTATCATACACCTGCTGCTTGTTATGCTCAGTACTACCAATATAGTAGAAATTAGGAGAATTCCTTTGAGATGTATCTAATTACCTTAGTAAGCTAATGATTCCAAGTGGAATCACTTGAAATGATGCACTATACACAAAGCAATCAATTTATCAATTGAATCATTACCTTGATTTTTTAGGACCTATACAAAGTTTGACCAGTGAGTGTTTCGACGTGCTTCTCTCAAAATTGGTGTAATGGATTTCCTTAAACATTTGTGAGTATGTAGATAAGGTGGAGCTGATTCCAACGAGCTATAGATCATTGATAATGGTGGAGAAATGACTGAGATAGGACTAGCACACGTTGACAGTTATGAATGACTATAACGGAGAGATCATATATGAACAATGTAGATGTATTGTATTAATGAACAATGTTGTACAAGATCATAGGCTTGATAATCATAGCCTGGTGATGAAGAGTAGTTTAGGCTACAATCTAGACCTCACACTCTTACACAATGGCAATGGAGGACTCGGGAATTGAGCATTCTACATGCGACATTTTCAAGCCACCTTTGATAAGTCTTTCATTCAAATTTGAATTTGAATTCAACTTTTGGCTCTCTCTAAAAGTAACCCATCAATCTAGGAGTTATTCTCTCTAACATAAAGTCATGATTTCTCAACTAATGAACTCCACAAGTTTATTGAGAGTTACAAAGATTCCTTCAAGTTAAAACAACTTTTACAAATGTAAAAGATAATATTCTGCTAGCAATCGTTTCCATGGAGCTTCAATTGTTCATGAATCTTCTAGCCAAATGTGTAGGCTTGCAATTTGCACCAACATAATGTATGCCATGTACCTCGGTTATCATGCAGTTTGATGTCAGTTGGTCAACTTGATGACCTTGGTTACAAGGTGGTCTTCTATGCTCAGTCCTTTCGTATATCAAAGGGAAATATGGTTATTGCAAAAGGAACCAAAGTTGGCTCAATTTAATCCTTTATTTATATCACAGAAAGAGCACTTGTTAGCTATTACTCAACAGCCTATGGCTTGTATTTGGCACGGTTTTTTGGACCATGTGTCTTGTAGTGGAATGCAAAATCTTTCTCGTTCTGGCTACTTACCTGTGTTATCTTTCTCTGATTTTTCATTTTGTGAGCATTGTCAATCTTGAAAGAAAACGAGAAATGTGCATAGAACACACATTGACTCTTCAAATCAGCCTTTAGATCTCGTTCATACAGATGTGCGTGTCCTATGCCCACTAGGTCCTTAGGTGGTTCTCTTTACTTTGTCACTTTCATAGATGATGCTACTAGAAAAGTTTGGGTATATCCTATCAAATTGAAGGATGAGCTATTCCCTACTTTCCGAAAATGGCTTGCTTCAATTGAGACTGAAAAAGAAACGAAGCTTAAGGCTTTACATTGAGATAATGGGTATGAGTATACTTCACATGAGTTCAGCCTTTTTTGTCAGTCTAGGGGGATTTGTAGAGAGTTTACAGCTCCTTATACCCCAGTACAAAATGGTGTAGGTGAAAAAATGAATAGAACTATTCAAGATAGAGTAGCTTCTATGTTGCATCATGAAAACCTCTCACAAAGCTTTTGGGCTGAAGCAGTATTCACTGTAGTTCATGTGATTGACCTTTCACCTAGTATGGCCAAAGGTCTGAAAGTGGCACAAGAGTTATGAACACGGAAGCCACCATATTATGATCATCTTTGAGTTTTTGGGTGTGAAGCGTATGTTCATATACCCAAGAATCTTAGACAAAAGTTGGACCATAAGTCAAAAAAATTCATTTTTCTTGGATATGGTTGAGAAGGACAATTTGGATATATTGCTTATGGGATCTTGAAACACGATCAGTGATCAGAAGTAGTGATGTCATTTTCAATGAGTCTAAGATGCGTAAACAACCCATTAAGGAGATTGAAGTGAGAAGAGTGGTGTTTGAGGATACTAGTCCTCCAGTTAGCATGCATAAAAATGTTGCACATAGGGACATTTAAGAGAATGTCTGATCAGATCAGTCTGCACATGTTCGTATTCAGCAACCATTGAGATGCTCTGCACCTGTCTCACATCCATCTGATAGATATGTTCCAGGTTTAGATTTTGTTATGCTAACAGATGCTGGTGAGCCTTCTTGCTACGAAAAGGCTATGCAAACAGAGGATCATGTCAAGTGGGAGTTTGCAATGAAGAGTAAGTTGGATTCTATTCACAAAAATGGTACTTGGGATTTAGTACCTTTGCTAAATGGCAGGAAAGCTTTACCATGTAAATGGGTATATAAGCTGAAATTCATATAAGATAGTGCTTCTCCAAAATATAAAGCACCACTTGTTGCAAAGGGTTTTAAGCAACAACATTGTGTTGATTTCGAGGAAATCTTCTCTTCAATGCTGAAGATAACTACCCTGTGCATGTTTCTTGGATTCATTGCAATGGAGGACTTAGAGCTAGTCCAAATGGATGTGAAAACTGCTTTCTTGCATGGAGATCTTATAGATGAGATCTATATGGAACAACGGGAGGGTTATGTAGTTCCTGGAAAGGAAAGTCTAGTTTGTAAGCTCAAGAAGAGCTTGTATTGACTTAAATAGTCCCCTAGACAATGGTACCAAACGTTTTATGATTTTATGAAGTCTCAATCAAGGCTATTCTTGAAGCAATGAGGATCATTATCTCTACACAAAGGGATGCTCAGATGGCAGCTTGATATGCTTGATAGTTTATGTTGATGATATGTTGATTGCTGGGAAGTCCTCTTATGACTTGTGAATTCTCAAAAAGAAGTTGAGTCAGACATTCGATATGAAGGATTTGGGGGATGGCGAACATATTCTTGGATGTGCATTACTCGTGATAAGAGTAAAAGATGCATATACTTGTCTCAAAGTGAGTATATATCCAAAGTACTTCACAAGCTCAATATGCAGGGTGGAAAGGCATTGTGTACACCTTTACCCACATATGTGAAATTGAGCAAGGATGATTGTGCCAAATCAGATGAGGAAAAGAAATTCATGTCCAAAATTCCCTATCAGTCTGCTCTTGGTAGTCTCATGTATGCTATGGCAACTACGAGACCAGACATTGCATTTCCAATGGGAGTTGTGAGTAGATATATGTCTAATCGTGACAAGAAACATTGGGAAGTAGTTAAAATGATTTTGAGATATCTGAGTGGCACTAAGGACAAGTGTCTATGCTTAGGTAGAGGGAAAGCATCCATTATTGGTTACATAAATTCTAACTATGCTAGTTGTGTAGACAATTGTAAGTCTACATAAGGGTACATTTTTCATTTTGTTGGAGGTGCTATCTCTTGGAGATCTCGTCTTCAAGAATGTAGAGTTGTTTCCACCATAAAAGCAGAGTATGTTGTAGCAAGTGAGGCATGTAAGGAAGCATTGTGGCTTTCTCTTGTGATATAGGTTTACCTCATCATGTACCTCGTTTGCTCGGTGACAGTTAGAATGCCATGTCTTTGGCTAAGAATCTGGTCTATCATGAAAAGGCCAAGCACGTTGAGGTGAGGTATCACTTCATTAGAGATTTCTTAAACCACCGAACACATTATTCTTGAGAAAGCTCACACTCAAGATAAGGTTGCAGATACTTTGACTAAAGCTCTACCACAAGATACCTTTCGACACTGTTATCACTTGATGGGGGTTACTTGATTCATGATCTTACATAGTCACGTGTATACTGTGTAACATGCCCATCAGGTGGGAGGTATAGTTGGTATATTTACACTCATGTATTCTTTACCATTCTTTACTTTTCTCCCATAATCACTTTGGCCATATTGGCCTTTAGTGGAAGATTGTTATCGTTAGTGTCCATGTGAAAGGCCAAATAGCCATCAAACACTTCTTTATATATGTTCCCTGTGTACTATGTTTTTCTACGTATTCTATAGCCTCTGTGCAGAGTACCATGTGCAGCCCTAGGAGCTCAATTTTCTACTATGAGGATATCATCATGGAGCTCTCAAGAAGGAGAGCGCACTCTGGTGCATTGCCATCAAAATACTTCACTAGTACAAATGTGTGTCGAAAAACCACTATTCAAACACTTGAAATGCCTCAAAAATTTTCTACTCAAGATGCATATCTAAGTCTCCGCAAGCAATTGGTAACAAGTTACTGAAGATATGGTAAGTACACTATCCATATGATCTAGAATAAACTTTTTGAGTTGAAAGAGTGTCACCAAAAAGACTACAAGATAGTGTTTATAAACACAATTATTGATAAGAACCACTATTAATGCATAAATCCCTCCAAAATGAAGAAAAAAATCACAATGACTCCACAAAGAGGGTGGAAGGGTGGGTAAATGGGCAAAATCGAGCCCTAAAGAGCAAAATTCATGGCAAAATCTTCTCTCAATGAGGAGAAAGAAAAACCACCAATACTCAAGCACAAAGACCAAACGCACCACCAAGACCTCCACCTAGTGCTCTAATACCATGAAGAGAGTACACGTGTTGAAGAAAAATGAAAACAAGTGTACTCACAAAAGAAAGAGTGTGAGGGACTCAAAGTGAGTAGACCAAGAAATGGGTAAACTCACATGGATTAGAAATGAGCTTGCCAAGAGCATGGAGTAGGCTCCTCAATCTTCTAACCAAGTACTAATGGGGGGAGAGGCCCTCCTTATATAGATTTGGGAGGGGCTCTCCAAAGTACATCTCATGTGGGATAGTTCCCCTCAAAAGAGAATGCATAAAATGGTAGAAGCAAATGGCAAGGTACCCAGATACAAAGGATATAATATGAAATGGAAGCATAATGGAAATGGAATGGAAATAGAGTGACTCCAAGATACAAAAGGGAGATGCACTCTCATATTCTCAACATGAATGACATCTCAAGGGGGAGGACTTGGTGCACAAAATTGGTTATGATGGCCTTATCTCTACACGGATACCATCTAATATGCCAACAAATGTGACAATTTTCAAAGATGTGCTCCTTGTAAAACAAATCTAAATTTTTAGACTTGGTTGTTGATATATTTAGGTAGTGATGTGTGTGAACACTCTAGGACCGCCGGGGCACTTTTTTCCCTCTTTAGGAGGTTTTTTTCCCCCGGCTTGTATATACGCCTATTGCCCTAATGGGCTACTTATCTTTGTACATTCTCTAGTAATACATTCAGTCTTGTGTGTTGTGCTCCAAGCTTCTTCTTCTTCCTTGTGCTGTTCGCGTGCTTCCGCAGACGTCTAACTCCAACAATTGGTATCAGAGCAGGTCGTTGCTTCTTCTAGGGCGCCGTCGACACTCCTCCGTTTGCAGTCTCAGATTCGCACAAAATTTGGTGAGCATACTCAGGGTGTTTCTGAGATCAAAACAACTTCGTTATGTGGTGCCGAAATCGCGATTTGAGCTCGTTTCGGCCTCCAAACGCACTATCGTAGTGCTTGTGCAGGCTATTTCGTCCTTTTGTGCCAAAGGTATATACCAGTTTCTGCTCGCCAATTTAAGCGTCTCGAAGTCTGCTACAGGTCTAGCAGAACTCGTCTGGGCAGTTCTGTTCAACTTTTTGAGATACAGTCAATTTTCTGCATCAAGGTATTTTAGTCACCAGCCATGGCTGAAAGCAGTGATGTATTCCGTATGTTGGCTGTTGAGGATAAGTTGGATGGTACCAACTACCCATTATGGGCTTATATGATGCGACATGTACTGGCTGCAAAAGGATTGTGGAACATTGTGCAGGGTGTTGAAAGACGTCCTGTTACACCTGTAACGACAGGTACTGCAAATACATGTGTTGGAGCTGATGAAGATGGTGTCGAAGATGATATTCCGCAGATTCCTGTTCGTGCTGCTGTTTCTGTTGCACCTACTGCAGAGCAGATTTGTTGGGATGGCAGAGATGCCCAGGCACATGCATTGATAGCTTTGTCTGTCAAACGTGCCATTATTCCTCACATTCGCTCTTACAGAACAGCAAAGGATGCTTGGGATACACTTACCACTTTGTACCAGGCTAGGAATGAGGCTCGTGTTGCTTACCTCCAAAAACAGTTGGAGAGTGAGCACATGAATGAAGGTGATTCGATGGACAGTTTTCTTACAAAGATCAAAGACCTGAAGGAACAATTGATTTCTGCTGATGAGGTTATACCAGATAGCTCACTTGTGCAGACCGTTCTGAATGGCCTTCCTGATTCATATCAGAGTTTTGCCTCTACTCTTCGATTGATGATGAAAGGCAATCCGAATGCCTTGTCATTTGAGGAATTAGTCTCTGTTCTGTTGCAAGAAGATCAGTCCAGGCAGAACAGGTCCATTATGCGTGTTGCAGAGTCAAGCTTTCCTGGCTAGTCAAAAGGGCAAAGGAAAATGGAGCTCTTCTACTAGTAAGGAGAAATCTGCAAATGCTGCACAATCGAAGAACCAGGATAAAGATGAGAAGAAATCAGAAAAGCAGAAATTGTTCTGCAAGTACTGTAAAGGAAATGATCATATTATAAAGAACTGTCCAAAACTGGCTGCTAAAGAGGCAAAGAAGAAAGAGGCTGGAATGGTTGTTGCAGAGGCCTCTACACCAAAAACAGAGTCTGCAAATCTTGTGCAGAAAGAAGAATGGGCGTTTACTACTGTCTGCAGTTTTGACCCATCTTCTCATCATCAGTGCATGTCTGCAGTAGACTCAGATGTTTGGTACTTTGACAGTGGGGCAACCAAACATATTACCTCACAGCGCAGTTTCTTCTCTTCACTCGAGCTTGCCCCTACAGGGAATACTGTCACATGCGCCAATAACTCCTCTTATCCTGTTATGGGAGTTGGTAAGATCATTCTGACTACTGCTGATGGTACTTCTTTCACTTTGTCAGATGCTTTATTTGTGCCAGGGATCAAAAAGAACCTGTTATCAGTTTCTGCATTAGCCAAGATTGGCTTGGTTGTGAAATTCGTTGATGACAGGTGTACAGTCCATGATCTCTCAAATGGCGATGTGATTATTGCTTCTGGCATTTTATGTCGTGGGCTGTATAAGCTCATAGACTATGAAAAATCTGTGAATGATTCGGCATGTGCAGTTCATGATTCTCAGGCTATGTCAGATGCAAAGCTTTGGCATGCACACTTTGGTCATCTGAATTTTGCTAGTTTGTTACGCCTGCAGAAATCTGAAATGGTGTCCTCTTTGCCCAAACTTGAGGCACCTGGAAAACATGTTTGTGAAGGCTGTATTTTGGGCAAAATGCATCCTTCTTCCTTTCCAAAAGATGGTTCACTTCGGGCTATGCAGAAATTGCAACTTGTACATAGTGATGTCTGTGGTCCTATGCAGACACCCTCTTTTGGAAATTACCTTTACTTCGTGACTTTCATTGATGATTTTTCCAGGCATGCATGGGTATATCCACTCAAAGCAAAGTCCGAAGTGTTCATGTGCTTCAAACAGTTTTTGGTTTTGGCTGAAAATCTGTCAGCATGTAAAATGGGCACCCTCCGTTCTGATCGAGGGGGGGAATATATGTCTTCAGATTTTAATGCATTTCTGGCTGAACGTGGGATAAAACACCAGTGTACAGTGCCGTATACACCTCAACAGAATGGAGTTGTTGAACGAAAGAACAGGTCACTCATGGAGATGGCGAGGTGCATGGTCAAAAGTCAGGCTTTACCACATAGTTTCTGGCTTGAGGCTGTCATGTGTGCAGCATATGTACTGAACAGGTGTCCCACGAAAGCGTTGCAGTCTATCACTCCATATGAGGCTTGGCATGACCGCAAGCCATCTGTTGCTCATCTGCGTGTTTTTGGTTGTTTGGCATATGCATTAGTGCCTGAACAACATCGCAGAAAATTGGATGATAAGGCAGTAAAATGTATTTTTGTTGGGTACAGTTCTAAAAGTAAAGGCTATCGTCTGTATCATCCACAGACTAAACGCATTCTGGTTAGCCGTGATGTTGTCTTTGTGGAAGATGCTATTCAGCCATTGCTTTCATGTACTAAGGAGACATCTGTTAGCTCCAAAGACATGTATGATACTTTGATGCCTCTTTTTACAGGTGGACAGGCTAGCGCTGGTCCTAATGAGGCAACTTCTCAACCTTTGCAGGCTTCATATGATGATGCAGATCATTCCATTTCTGATGCAGATTTACATGATGCACTTGTTGATGAGAGAGCTGATATTGAACAGGCAAAAACTATGCCAAAATGGTTGGTGCAGACTTTGCGTCACAGCAAATTAGATGCACCTTTGTCATATCGTACTCGTTCAGGCTCTCATAGTACCTCCTTTTCGTCAGATTGCTATGCTATGGCTGCATCTAGTCTCTGTGATGAGAATGAGCCTGTTTCTTTTGATGAAGCACAAAATTCAGAAAATTGGATGGCTGCTATGCAATCTGAATATGATGCTATAATGAAGAATGGTACATGGTCTTTATGTGACTTGCCTCCTGGCAAGAAGGCCATTGGCACTAAGTGGGTATACAAGCTGAAGCGTAAACCTGATGGTACAGTTGACAGGTATAAGGCTAGGCTTGTTGCAAAGGGTTATGCGCAGGAAAGAGGCATTGATTTTGATGAGACCTTTGCACCTACATGCCGTATGACTACTGTTCGGAGCATTTGTGCACTTGCAGCCCATCATGGTTGGAATGTACATCAGTTGGACATTAAAAGAGCATTTCTGAATGGTGACTTGCATGAAGAAGTGTATGTTTTTCAGCCCCGTGGCTTTATGCAGAAAGGGCATGAAAACCAGGTGTGCAGGTTAAAGAAGGCGTTATATGGTTTAAAGCAAGCACCACGTGCTTGGTATGAGAAAATACATGCCTATTTGATTGCACATGGTTTTGAGAATTGTCCAACTGAAAGCACCTTATATGTTAAGCGTGCTAATGATGTGCTTTTGATCATTGTTGTCTATGTAGACGACATGCTGCTCACTAGTCCTCTTGAGAAGCATATTGCTGATTTCAAGGCTGATTTGCATGCCTCATTTGAGATGTCTGATTTGGGGCATTTGCATCACTATTTGGGCATTCAGTTTATGCAAGTTGATGGTGGAATGACTTTGTGTCAAACAAAACATATTGACACATTATTGCAGCGTTTTGGCCTTGAAGACTGTAAGCCTATTGCCACTCCTATGGAGACAGGTTTACGATTGAGTCTTCATGATGCTGGAGATGCATTTGATGCTGTTCTCTATCAGCAGGTTGTTGGATGCTTGATTTACTTATGCATTACTCGGCCAGATATTCAGTTTGCTGTCTCACAGATGAGCAGGTTTATGCATTGCCCAGGAGTCACGCATTGGAAAGCGGTTAAGCACATCTTTCGCTACTTGAGTGGTACTCGGCTACTTGGGTTGTTTTATCCCAAGGGGGGATCACTACCGCCAGATTTGCATACTTTTTCTGACTCAGATTGGGCTGGTTGCTATGACACTCGTGTGTCCACCAGTGGTTTTTGCTTCATGCTTGGTAGCTCATGTATATCTTGGTTGAGCAAGAAGCAGCCTACTGTGGCCACTTCCAGTTGTGAGGCTGAGTATAGGGCAGCTTTCACAGCGACTGTTGAGTGTGTGTGGCTCAGACGCCTTATGGCTGATTTGGGTGTTGGCCAGTCTTCTGCCACCACCATCTTCACTGACAGTCAGAGCGCATTGGCAGTTGCGAGGAACCCTGTGTTCCATGCTCGCACTAAGCACATTGAGGTGCATTATCACTATGTCAGGGAGAGGTTCTCTGCTGGGGAGATCAGCTTGGCATATGTGCCCACGCAGGAGAACATTGCAGACCTTTTCACGAAGGCTCTTCCTAGGGAGAAGTTTGAAGCTTTCCGCAAAGCTTTGGGCTTACTTCCTTTTGTGGAGTGATTTCCACATAGCTCAGCACTTCCTTATACATGAGTGCCAGCTCCTTGTTCACCGCATCACTCCCAGGGGGGATTTGTTGATATATTTAGGTAGTGATGTGTGTGAACACTCTAGGACCGCCGGGGCACTTTTTTCCCTCTTTAGGAGGTTTTTTTCCCCCGGCTTGTATATACGCCTATTGCCCTAATGGGCTACTTATCTTTGTACATTCTCTAGTAATACATTCAGTCTTGTGTGTTGTGCACCAAGCTTCTTCTTCTTCCTTGTGCTGTTCGCGTGCTTCCGCAGACGTCTAACTCCAACATTGGTAATCTCAATTGGATGGGGACCTTTTGAACGATGTGATATTCCCTTCATAGGAGCCATTAGTCAAACATGTCAGCCTGGTAATAAAAGGTACATTTTGATGGTCAATTGTTATTCAACAAAATTGGTAGAAGCTAAGGCCACTTCATACATTGCGCCATCAATAATTGTGGCTAAGTTTCATGCATAAACAAATTTTTTCATGGTCTAGATGCTCACTTAAATTCACTAGTGATAGGGTACTCATTTTGTGAATAGATTGTTGCAACACATTTCTTAAATGTACAAGATGTACCACAAGAATTCATGTGCTTATTACCCTAGAACAAAAGTTAAGGCAAAAAGCTCACACAAAATCTTGATCGGGCTACTGTGAAAGCTTTCTATATATTACCACAACTCTTGACCATGAGCCTTGATTGGAGCAATCTGGGCATTCCATACAACAAGAAGGGGTGCTACTAGTGAAAGTCCATTTCTATTGGTATATGATAAGGAGGCACTTGATCCTTTTGATTTCATCATAAAAAAAGATATGGATGAAAAACATATCAAAATTGACCCTCACATAAGATGGCTAACAACATTGGAAGAATGCAGGGAGGCAGCAATGAGAAGGTTGGAGACTAAGCAAGAGGGGTGCAAATGAGTTCATGATAAGAATCTCAGGGAAAATGAAGTGAAGGATCTTTGGTTCTGGTACACTAGCTCCCGCTACTACCTGCTAAATTGGTCTCCCCCTACCTTGCTTTCCTCCTCTACCTCTACCTCTAGCTTTTCCTCTTCCTGTGAAGTTAGCTTGAAAAGAAGTTCCTTCATCTTCATCTTCTTTGACTTTGATTTATCCTTAGATTTAGCTTTATTAGAGTACAAGGCAGAAGATTTATTACCTCTTGAGGATTCACCATGTTTGTTCAGCTTTGATTCATGTGTGAAGAGTTGACCCATTAGAGTATTACGATTTGGTACTTGCATGTCCATGTATAGATCCATGGCAGTTGTGAATGATTCCCACTTGTCATTTGCTTTAATTCCATTAATGATTTGCCTTATGCTTTGCTCTTCTTCAATGACCTCTCCAATTCTTCCTAATTGATCAGAAATGTCCTTCATCTTTGTGACATAATCAGTCACACTTTGTTTGGGGCTTTTCTTCAATGAGTAAACTCCATCTATAACTAATTCTTCCTTGCTCTAGTATTTGAAGAGAAGAAAGCAACAAGTGCATTCTAGGTCTCCCTTGAGGTCTTGCATCCTTTCACATGAGGTAAAAGAAAATCAGAGATTGAGTTTAGAATGTATGACCTTGCTAATACATCCTCTGAACACCAAGTTGTGAGTCTCTCTTCTTCTTCAAGTGATGGTTGCCCTTTGCTTCTTATAGTTGGCATGACTTCATCTTCAAATATGTATCCAGAGAGATTTCTCCCTTGAAGGTAGGACTCCATGCTGAGAGACCAAGCTTGGTAGTTGTTCCTATGCAATTTGTCAATGGTACAAGTAAAACCATCTCCCATATTGATTTAGCAATGCTCTAATACCATTGTGAGAAGAGATGGTGATACAATCCAAAGATGAGGCTCATGCTGCAAGAACCTGCTCTACACCGACAAAGTTTTTCTTCAAGAATGCTTAGTAGATAGTTTGAAATTGCTAATGATGCAATAAAACCTCCTTAGTGCTTTGGAAGATCATTCTTCAATTGATTCATCAAAACAGACAAATAGACATAAAATAGATGGTCAAAAACTTGTTATTTTGGGATGGGAAGCACTTTGGAATTTTACTTAGAGCTCACATTTTGCTACAAAATTGACTAGAGAAACTTTTCACACATTCAATTGGATATGTGAAGAATCTAAAGCAATAAACTTGATGAATGTTAATGAACTATACTGAGAGAAATCAATTTAGGAACATTGGGGTGTCATCTCGACTTTTCAAGAGTATTCTGCTTGCATACATAGGTCACTTCAAATTGATGTAACTCACAGCCCAAAGATCCAAATGTGATGAAAATTCAGATGAAGCAAATAGACTTATTACTTTACCTATAGAAATTTAAATCACTTAAAAAGAATAAGTACATAGAGAGAAAGCATTGATCAACATTGACTGAAAAACACAATGTAAACCTGAGATAGCAATTGAAGTAGACTCCAAATATGGTCTAAGAAATCAATCTGTATTGCACATACAGTACATGAAATGGTTGGGGATGAAGCATGGGAACGAGGATCACAATGTGTGCTTTAATTATGATCCAAATCTTGACTATATCTCCTCTAATTGTAGCACAAAAGTCTGCTCTAATCCATGATTTTCTTCATGAGTTTTTGTAGGGACTTTTGAATTCAAACTTGGTGGGATTCCACCTACAAGTTCCTCAATCATTGTGGAATCTCATCTAATTGACTTCTCCTACTTTAATTCAATGATTTGCACCTAGCAAGGTCGTGGGATTCCTTTTTCCCTTTCACATTTGGAGACTTTACGTTTCTACTTTTACAAGATATAGTTTTTATGACTTCTCTTATTGAGAGTACATAAAAATCATTACATAAATGACTTTAATCAAGCACTAGGCTTTAGAAAATGCACCAACAATACACACATATACATACATACATGTATACACACATGTATACATACACATATGCATATGCATACATACATACACACAAATATGCATACACACATATATATACATGTACACACACACATATACATACACGCATGCATATGCATACATACATACATACACACACATATGCATACACACATATACATACATAAATGTACACACACACACACACACGAATACATACACACGCATATGCACACATACATACACATATGCATACACATACTCACATAAATATTACATACACACACGCATATTCATGCATATGCATGCATGCATTCATATATACATATACATACACACTCACATATATATGCATACTCATTCACATGTATATATACATACTCACATACATATTACATACACATATGAATATACATACACACACATATGCATACTCACATGCATATGCATACATACATACACACACATATGCATACACACATATACATACATACATGTACACACATACATGTATACATACACACATGCATATGCATACATACACACAAATATCCATACACACATATACATACATACATGTACACACAAACGTATACATACACACATGCATATGCATACATACATACACACACATGCTTTCACACATATACATACATACATGTACACACACATATACATACACACATGCATATGCATACATACATACACACACACATACTCACATACATATTACATACACATGCATATTCATGCATATGCATGCATGCATTCACATATGCATAGTCACATGCATATGCATACATACATACATACACACACATATACATACACACTGATGTATATATACACACTCACTCACATATATACATACACACTCACATACATATTACATACACACACACACACACACACACACACATATATATATATATATATATATATATATATATATATATATATATATATATATATATATATATATATATATATATATATATATATATATATATATATATATATATATATAGTTAAATATATGGAAAATAGGATTTTTGGGTTTTTACATACAAACACATCATAAACAAAGTTTGATTATAGTATTCATGATATCCACTTGAATAGTCTTGACAACCCAAATAACTAGTGGACTTATATAAACAAATATATGTAACAATAGGGAGAAAATTAGAATGTGTAAATATTCTAATTAAATGTATGTAAACATTAGGGAGAAAATCAAAATATGTAAAATATATATAATTAATATCTAAAAAAGAGATCTTTAGATTTTTTTAGCGTTTATATATATATATATATATAATATAAAAATTAGTATTTTTAGGTTTTTACATACAAAACCATCCTAAACAAAGTTTAAGGATTTATATTAATTTATATAATCAAACATATATAAAAATAGGGAAAAAAATAGAATGTGTAAATAATCTAATTAAATGTATGTAAACATTAGGGGAAAAATGAAAATAAGTAAAATAAATATAATTAAATATGTAAAAAAAGATCTTTGGATTTTTTAGGGCTTCTCTATATATATATATATATATATATATATATATATATATATATATATATATATATATATATATATATATATATATATATATATACATGTATGTATGTATGTATATATATGTGTGTATATGTGTATGTATATATATATATATATATATATATATATATATATATATATATATATATATATATATATATATATATATATATATATATATATATATATATATATATATATATATATATATATATATATATATATATATATATATACATATATATATATATAATATTAAATATATTAAAAATAGTATTTCTAGGCTTTTACATACAAACACATCCTAAATAAAGTTTTAGGACTAATATTAATTTATATAATCAAATATATGTAAAAATAGAGAAAAAATTAGAATGTGTAAATACTCTAATCAAATGTATGTAACATTAGGGGAAAAATCAAAATATGTAATCCAATTTGGGTTTTTATGTACATAGACATCCTAAATAAAGTTTAAGGATTAATATTAATTTATATAATCAAATATATGTAAAATTAGTTTTAGGATCTTTTCATATATATAATTAAATATATAAAAAAATTAGGAAAAATGGTTTTTTAGGATTATAAATTTAAAAATAAAACTTAGGGTTTTGGAATTCAAATAAAAAAGTAAATGTATCATATATTAAATGTACTCACATCTCCACATGGGATAAAATGGCATCTCCATGTACAACTTCGGGTGCTCATGACCATGATGACTCCAAGATGTATCGTATACGTGTTGTAGCTTTGGTCATGGATGCGGTCACAAAGTCCATGCATATACGCATATGATAGCTTTGCTCCATATAGTTTGGGCATTCTTTCATGTTGAAATGGAGTGAATAGGATACACATTCCAAAAATTATATCACAAAGTCGATCTTTGAAGAGTACCGACCAACACCTCAGCATCCTATTATCAGCTCAAAGTGGATTCACCACACGGCACGTGAGGTGATGTCCCGTCGGCTGTCGGAGGCTCGTGATGCTTTCAAAGCAAGCTTACCCAAGCCTATATGGTTAGACATTGAGGAGTGGGAATTGATTCATGATGAGCAGCAATATACGCATGACCGATATCATCAGTAGTGAGATGCAACAACCACACATTTAGATACGATTGGGCCATCACATTTGGGTAGCAATGGATATAACACTATGTGTTACAAATTTTTAAGCATCATTTTAATTATTGATTTTGATTGTGTTAAGCACATGATGTATGTTCATCTAACATTTTGCATATTTATAGCAACGGATACAACACTATGTGTTACAAATTTGTAAGCATCATTTTGATTATTGATTTTGATTGTGTTAAGCACATCATGTATGTTCATCTAACATTTTGCATATTTATTGTAGGAGTTGGTAGTGGGTTGTCCTCCAACGTGAACTGAGGGGGCTTATGGATATCATCATGGATTCGTTGCCTTGTTGGAGGACTTGTAGGGACGCAGTGCGATCATTTCATGGGAGCACCTACGATGAGGTGAGCTTATAAACTTGGTTTGGTGTTTTTAGTTGTCGTTTGATCATTTCAATTTGCCTCATTTCATGCATATGTTTTGTTGTAGGTCTGTAGGTATAAAGGTTTTGATTCCTTTGGGCATATGTATGACACTGCTTTGCCACAATTTTGTATTACACTCATAAATGGCAAGGGTGCACCATAATTTTGTATTCGGTTCCTATATGGTAGTGCTTTGCCACATTTTGTATTTGGCTTATATATGACAATGGTTTGCCACACTTTTGTACATGGCTCATTCATGGAATATATATCTTTTTATCACACTTTTCTACATGGTTCATGGTTCATTCTCCTCATCTCCTTTGTGTCAGATAGTATTTTGCTTTATCAAATTGTGTTTTGGTTGCAAGTCTTCTAGAAACTATATCACAAACCACTACATGTACTCAATTTTTTTCTGGGCAGGGTGTATTTTGCAAATTTGTTCGTTGGTATAAGCATCGGTCTGAGCACCGGTATGTCTAAAAAAATATTGGCGCTCATACTGATGCTCAGACCGATGACCATACTGATGCTTATACCAATGATATAGTACTAGCACTCATACAAATGCTTATATCGACGAGGAGGCAAAAATAGCGTCATGTATTTGCATCGGTGTAGAGGCCAATAGGCCCCTGATATGTTGTAATGCATAGCCTCTCATAAGGAGTCAAATCATGAGTCATTCTTGTTCAAGCTCTATTTATGACGTGTACAACCATCTGACAAGCTTCTGCCCAAAATATATCTCGCATTCTCTTTTCATTTAACATGGCTCTAGGAACTTCTTCAATCACACGATTCTTGCATTTTGCAATGCTATTTTGTTGTGATGTATATCTACAAGACAATTGCCTTTCGATTCCATGGTACATAAGATACTGATCAAATTCCTTTGAGATATATAGTCTCCCCCTCAATCTGATCATAAGCATTTTATGTACATGCCCAATTGCTTCTGAACCATGTTTTTGGATTTGACAAAGCATTAAAAAACTTCACTCTTATGCTTCAAAAAAGGCTCCTGTTGCTTACTGCCAGAAACAGTTGGAGAGTGAGCACATGAATCAAGGTGATTCTATGGATATTTTTCTAACAAAGATCAAGGATTTGAAGGAAGAGTTGATTTTTGTAGATGGTCCTTCTTGACACTTCACTTGTACAGAGTGTTTTGAATGGTCTTCCCGGCTCATGTCAGAGTTTTTCTTGTACTCTTCGTTTGATGATGACGGCCAATCCAAATGCGTTAACATTTGAAGAGTTACTTTTGTTTTGATGCAGAAAGACCAGTCTAGGCAGAACAGGTCTATTATGCATGTTGCAGATCAAGCTTTCCTGGCTAGTCAGAAGGGCAAAGGAAAATGGAGCTCTTCTACTAGTAAGCAAAAATATGCAAATGTTGCACATTCGAAGAAGGAAGACAAAGATGAGAAGAAATCAGAAAAGCAGAAACTGTCTTGCAAATATTGTAAAGCAAATGATCATGTCATTAAGAGTTTTCCAAAACTGGCTATTAAGGAGGTAGAGAAGAAAAAGGCAGGATTGGTTGTTTTAGAAGCCTCTACACCGGAAAGAGAGTCTACTAATATTGTGTAGGATGAAGAATGGACGTTTACTACTATTTGTAGTTTTGACCCATCTTCTCATGAGCAGTGCATGTCTGCAATAGACTGAGATGTTTGGTACTTTGATAGTGGGGCGACCAAACATATTACCTCGCAGTGCAACTTCTTTTCTTCACTCGAGCCTGCCCCTACAGGAAATACTGTTACATGCGCCAACAACTCTTATCCTGTTATGGGAGTTGGTAAGATCATTTTGATTACTATTGATGGTAGTTCTTTTACTTTGTCAGATCCTTTGTTTGTGCCAGGGATCAAGGAAAATTTTTTATCAGTTTCTACATTAGCCAAGGTTGGCTTGGTTGTGAAATTTGTTGATGATAGATGTATAGTTCATGATCTGTCAAATGGAAATGTCATTATTTCTTTTAGCATTTTATGTCATGGGCTATATAAGCTCATCGACTATGAAAGATCTGTAAATGATTTGGCATGTGCAGTATATGATTCTTAAGCTATGTCAGATGCAAAGCTTTGGCATGCATGCTTTGTTCATATGAAATATGCTAGTTTGCTATGCCTGCGTAAATCTGAAATGGTGACCTCTTTGCCCAAACTTGAGGCACCTAGAAAACATGTCTCTAAATGCTATATTTTGACAAAAATGCAATGTTCGCCCTTTCCAAAAGATGGTTCAGTTTGGGCTACTGATAAATTATAGCTTGTACATATTGATGTTTGTGGTCCTATGCAGACACCCTCTTTTGGAAACTATCTTTGCTTCGTGACTTTCATTGATGATTTTTCTAGGCATGCATGGGTATATCTATTGAAAGCAAACTCCGAAATGTTCATGTGCTTCAAATAGTTTTTGCTTTTGGCTCAAAATCTATCAACATGTAAAATGGGCACCCTCCATTTTGATCAAGAGGGGGAATACATGTCTTCAGACTTTAATGCATTTCTCGCTTAAGGTGGGATAAAACATCAGTGTACAGTTTTGTATACACCTCAACAAAATGGAGTAGTTGAACGGAAGAACAGGTCACTCATAGAGATGGCGAGGTGTATGGTTAAGAGTTAGGCTTTATCACATAGTTTCTGGTTTGAGGTTGTCATGTGTGCAGTGTACGTACTTAACAGGTGTCCCACTAAAGCACTACATTCTGTCACTCCATATGATGCTTGGCATGGTCACAAGCCATCTTTTGCTCATTTGCGTGTTTTTGGTTGTCTCGTATATGTATTAGTGCCTCAACATCACAGGAAATTGGATAATACAGTAGTAAAATGTACTTCTATTGGGTATAGTTCTGAAAGCAAAGGCTATTGTCTATATCATCCGTGGACTAAACACATTCTGGTTAGCTATGATGTTGTTTTGGTGGAAGATGCTATTCATCCTTTACTTTCATGTACGAAGGAGACATCTGTTAGCTCCAAAGACATGTATGATACTTTGCTCGCTCTTTTTATAGGTGGATAGTCTAGTGCTGGTCCTAATGAGGCAACTTCTCAACCATTGTATGTTTCATGTGATGATGCAGATCATTCGATTTCTGATGTAGATTTGCATGATGACTTGTTGATGAGAGAGTTCTTATTGAGGAGGTAAAAACTATGCCAAAATGGCTAGTGCAAACTTTGCATGACAGAAAATTAGATGCACCTCAATCATACTGTCTCTCATAGTGCCTCTTTTGCATGAGATTGCTATGCTATGGCTACATCTAGTCTCTGTGATGAAACTAAATCTATTTGGTTTGATGAAGCACATAATTCAGAACATTGGATGGCTACAATGCAATTTTAATATGATGTCTTTATGTGACTTGCCTCCTGGCAAGAATTCCATCAACACTAAATGGGTATACAAGTTGAAGTGTAAACATGATGGAATAATTGATAGGTATAAGGCTAGGCTTGTTACTGTTGATATATTTAGGTAGTGATGTGTGTGAACACTTTAGGACCACCGAGGTACTTTTTTCCCTCTTTAGGAGGTTTTTTTTCCCCCGGCTTGTATATATGCCTATTGCCCTAATGGGCTAGTTATCTTTGTACATTCTCTAGTAATACATTTAGTATTGTGTGTTGTGCTCCAAGCTTCTTCTTCTTCCTTGTGCTGTTCACGTGCTTCCGCAGACGTCTAACTCCAACAGTCGGTATCAGAGCAGGTCGTCGCTTCATCTAGGGTGTTGTCTACACCTCTCCGGTTGCAGTCTCAGATTCGCATGAAATTTGGTGAGCATACTCAGGGTGTTTCAAAGTTCAAACCGGCTTCGCTTTGTGGTGCGGAAATCACGATCTGAGCTCGTTTCGGCCTCCGAATGCACTATCGTAGTGCTTGTGCAAGCTATTTCATCTTTTTGTGCCAAAGGTATATACTTGTTTCGGTTTGCCAGTATAAGCATCTCAAAGTCTGCTACAGGTTTAGCAGAACTCATCTGGCCAGTTGCGTTCAACTTTTTGAGATACAGTCAACTTTTTGCATCAAGGTATTTTAGTCACCGGCCATGGTTAAAAGCAATGATGTATTTTGTATGTTGGTTGTTGAGGATAAGTTGGATGGTACCAACTACCCATTAAGGGCTTATATGATGCAACATGTATTGGTTTCAAAAGTACTATGGAACATTGTGCAGGGTGTTGAAAAACATCCTATCACACCTGCAACTGTTACAACTATAGGTACTCAAGATGATGTAGAAGGTGTGGAAGATGCTGATATTCTGCATATTCTAGTTCGTGCTGCAGTTTTTACTGCACCTATTGCAGAGCAGATTCGTTGGGATGGCAGAGATGCTCAGGCAAATGCATTGATAGCTTTGTCTGTCAAACGTGCCATTATTCCTCACATTTTCTCTTGCAAAATAGCTAAGGATGCTTGGGATACACTTACCACATTGTACCAAGCTAGGAATGAGGCTCATGTTGCTTACCTCGGAAAACAGTTGGAGAGTGAGCACATGAATGAAGGTGATTCTATGGAGAGTTTTCTAAAAAAGATCAAAGACTTGAAGGAACAGTTGATTTCAGCTAATGAGGTTATACCAAATAGCTCACTTGTGTAGACCGTTCTGAATGGTCTTCCTGATTCATATTAGAGATTTGCTTCTACTCTTCGGTTGATGATGAAAGGCAATCCAAATGCCTTGCCATTTGAGGAGTTAGTCTCTGTTCTGTTGCAGGAAGATCAGTCTAGGTAGAAGAGGTCCATTATGCGTGTTGCAGATCAAGCTTTCTTGGCTAGTTAGAAGGGCAAAGGAAAATGGAGCTCATCTACTAGTAAGCAAAAGTCTGCAAATGTTGTGCATTCGAAGAACCAAGATAAAGATGAGAAAAAATTAGAAAAGCAGAAAATATTTTGCAAGTACTGTAGAGGGAACGATCATATCATAAAGAACTGTCCAAAACTGGCTGCTAAAGAGGCAAAGAAGAAAGAGGCACGAATGGTTGTTGCAGAAGCCTCTACATCAAAAACAGAGTCTACTAGTCTTGTGTAGGAAGAAGAATGGGCGTTTACTACTGTTTGTAGTTTTGACCCATCTTCTCATGAGCGGTGCATGTCTGTACTAGACTCAGATGTTTGGTACTTTGAGATTGGGTGATCAAACATATTACCTTGCAGTGCAGTTTCTTCTCTTCACTCAAGCCTACCCCTATAGGGAATATTGTTACATGCACCAACAACTCCTCTTATCCTGTTATGGGAGTTGGTAAGATCATTTTCACTACTACTGATGGTAGTTCTTTCACTTTGTCAGATTCTTTATTTGTGCCAGGGATCAAGAAGAACCTATTATGAGTTTTTGCATTAGCCAAGATTGGCTTGGTTGTGAAATTTGTTGATGACAGGTGTACATTTCATGATATGTCAAATGGCCATGTGATTATTGCTTCTGGCATTTTATGTCATGGGCTGTATAAGCTCATTGACTAAGAAAGATCTGTGAATGACTTGGCATGTGCAGTACATGATTCTCAGGCTATGTCAGATGCAAAGCTTTGGCATGCATGCTTTGGTCATCTGAATTTTGCTAGTTTGCTACGCCTACAGAAATCTGAAATGGTTTCCTCTTTGCCCAAAGTTGAGGCACCTAGAAAACATGTTTGTGAAGTATGTATTTTGGGCAGAATGCAGGGTGCCTCATTTCCAAAGATGGTTCAGTTGCGGCTACTCAGAAATTACAGCTTGTACATAGTGATGTCTGTGGTCCTATGCAGGCACCTTCTTTTGGAAATTATCTTTACTTCGTGACTTTCATTGATGATTTTTCCAGGCATGCATGGGTATATCCATTGAAGGCAACGTCCGAAGTGTTCATGTGCTTCAAACAATTTTTGGTTTTGGCTGAAAATCTCTCAGCATGTAAAATAGGCACCCTCCATTTTGATCAAGGGGGGGAATATATGTCTTCTGATTTTAATGCATTTCTGGCTGAACGTGGAATAAAACACCAATGTACAATGCCCTATACACCTCAAAAAAATGGTGTTGCCGAACGAAAGAACAGTTCACTCATGGAGATGCTGAGGTGTATGGTCAAGAGTCAGGCTTTACCATATAGTTTCTGGCTTGAGGCTGTCATGTGTGCAGCATATGTACTTAACAGGTGTCCCACTAAAGCACCGTAGTCTATCACTCCATATGAGGCTTGGCATGACCGCAAGCCATCTCTTGCTCATTTGCGTGTTTTTGGTTGTTTGGCATATGCATTAGTGCCTGAACAACATCACTGAAAATTGGATGATAAAGTAGTAAAATGTATTTTTGTTGGGTATAGTTCTGAAAGTAAAGGCTATCATCGGTATCATCCACAAACTAAACGCATTTTGGTTAGCCATGATGTTGTTTTTGTGGAAGATGCTATTCAGCCATTGCTTTCATGTACTAAGGAGACATCGGTTAGCTCCGAAGACATGTATGATACTTTGCTGCCTCTTTTTAGAGGTGGATAGTCTAGTGCTGGTCCTAATGAGGCAACTTCTCAACCTTTGCAAGTTTCATGTGATGATGCAGATCATTCCATTTCTGATGCAGATTTACATGATGCACTTGTTGATGAGAGAGCTGATATTGAGCAAGCAAAAACTATGCCAAAATGATTGGTACTGATTTTGCGTGACAACAAATTAGATGTACCTCTGTCATATCATGCTCGTTCAAGCTCTCATAGTGCCTTGTTTGCATCAGGTTGCTATGTTGTGGCTGCATCTAGTCTCTGTGATGAGAATGAACCTGTTTCATTTGATGAAGCACAAAATTCAGAAAATTGGATGGCTGCTATGCAATCTGAATGTGATGCTATAATGACGAATAGTACTTGGTCTTTATGTGATTTTTTGTGTGGCAAGAAGTCCATTGGCACTAAGTGGGTTTACAAGATAAAGCGTAAGCCTCATGGAGCAGTTGACTGGTATAAGGCTAGGCTTGTTGCAAAGGGTTATGCGCAGGAAAGAGGCATTGATTTTGATGAGACCTTCGCACCTACATGTCGTATGACTACTCTTCGGAGCATATGTGCACTTGCAGCCCATCATGTTTGAAATGTACATCAGTTGGACATTAAAACTGCATTTCTGAATGGTGACTTTCATAAAGAAGTGTATGTTTTTTAGTCCCGTGGCTTTATGCAGAAAGGGCATGAAAACCAGGTGTGCAGGTTAAAAAAGGCATTATATGGTTTAAAGCAAGCACCATGTGCTTGGTATGACAAGATACATGCCTATCTGATTGCACATGGTTTTGAGAACAGTCCAACCGAAAGCACCTTATATTTTAAGCCACATGCTGGTCACTGGTCCTATTGAAAAGCATATTGCTGATTTTAAGGCTGATTTGCATGCCTCATTTGAGATGTCTTATTTGGGGCATTTGCATCACTCTTTGGGCATTTAGTTTATGCAAGTTGATGGTGGAATGGATTTGTGTCAAACGAAATATATTGACACATTATTGCAGCATTTTGGCCTTGAAGACTATAAGCCTATTGCCACTCCTATGGAGACAGGTTTATGATTGAGTCTTCATGATGTTGGAGATGCATTTGATGCTGTCCTCTATCAGGAGGCTGTTGGATGTCTGATTTACTTATGCATTACTCGGCCAGATATTCAGTTTGTTGTCTCATAGATGAGCAGGTTTATGCATTGCCCAAGTTTCAAGCATAGGCAAGTGGTTAAGTGTATCTTTCGCTACTTGAGTGGTACTCGGCTACTTGGGTTGTTTTATCCCAAGGGGGGATCACTACCACCAGATTTGCATGCTTTTTCTGACTCAGACTGGGCTCGTTGCTATGACACTTGTGTGTCCACTAGTGGCTTTTGCTTCATGCTGGGTAGCTCATGTATATCTTGGTTGAGCAAGAAGCAGCCTACTGTGGCCACTTCTAGTTGTGAGGCTGAGTATAGGGCAGCTTTCACAGCTACTGTCAGATGCCTTATGGCTAATTTGGGTGTTGGTCAGTTTTCTGCCACCACCATCTTCATTGACAGTCAGAGTGCATTGGCAGTTGCGAGGAACCCTATGGTTCATGCTCACACTAAGCACATTGAGGTGCATTATCATTATCTCAGGGAGAGGTTCTCTGGTGGGGAGATCAGCTTGGCATATGTGCCTACGTAGGAGAACATTGCAGACCTTTTCACGAAGGTTGTGCCTAGGGAGAAGTTTGAAGCTTTATGCAAAGCTTTGGGCTTACTTCCTTTTGTGGAGTGATTTCCACATAGCTTGGCATTTCCTTATACATGAGTGCCAGCTACTTGTTCACCGCATCACTCCCACGAGGGATTTGTTGATATATTTAGGTAGTGATGTGTGTGAACACTTTAGGACCACCGGGGCATGTTTTTCCCTCTTTAGGAGGTTTTTTTCCCCCCAGCTTGTATATATGCCTATTGCCCTAATGGGCTATTTATCTTTGTACATTCTCTAGTAATACATTTAGTATTGTGTGTTGTGCTCCAAGCTTCTTTTTTTGCCTTGTTGTTTGCGTGCTTCCGCAGATGTCTAACTCCAACACTTACAAAGGGCTATGCACATGAAATAGGCATCAATTTTGATGAAAACTTTGCACCTACTTACCGAATGACTATTATTCGTAGCATTTGTGCACTTGCAGCTTATCATGGTTGGAATGTACATCAGTTGGATATTAAAACAACATTTTTGAATGGTGATTTGCATGAAGAAGTGTATGTTTTTCATCACCATGGCTTTGTGCAGAAAGGGCATGAAAACCAGGTGCAAGTTAAAGAAGGCATTATATGGTTTAAAGCAAGCATGACGTGCTTGGTACGAAAAGATACATGCCTATGTGATTGCACATGATTTTTAGAATAGCCCAACTGAAAGCACCTTGTTAAGCATGTTAATGATGTGTTTCTGATCATTATGGTGTATGTGGATGACATGCTGCTCATTGGTCCTCATGAGAAGCATATTGCTGATTTCAAGGCTGATCTACATGCCTCATTTGAGATGTTTGATTTGGGGCATTTGCATCACTATTTAGGCATTGAGTTTATGCAAGTTGATGATGGAATGGCTTTGTGTCAAACGAAATATATTAACACATTATTGTAGCATTTTGGCCTTGAAGAATGTAAGCCTATTGCCACTCCTATGGAGACAGGTTTATGGTTGAGTCTTCATGATGCTCAAGTTGCATTTGATGTTATTTTTTATTAGCAAGCTGTTGGATGCTCATTTACTTATGCATTACTTGACTAGATATTGAGTTTGCTATCTCAGAGATGAGCAGGTTTTTGCATTGCCGAGGTGTCAAGCATTGGCACACGGTTAAGTGAATCTTTCACTACTTGAGTGGTACCCGGCTACTTGGATTTTTTTATCCCAAGGGCGGATCACTACTTCCAGATTTGCATGCTTTTTCTTATAGTGATTGGGCTAGTTGCTATGACACTCATGTGTCTAGGAATGGTTTTTGCTTCATGCTTGGTAGCTCATGTATATCTTGGTTGAGCAAGAATCAACCTACTATGGCCACTTCTAGTTGTGAGGCTGAGTATAGGGTAGCTTCCACAGTGATTGTTTAGTGTGTGTGGCTCAGATGCCTTATGGTTGATTTGGGCGTTGGTCAGTCTTTTGCCAACACCATCTTCATTGACAGTTAGAGTGCATTGGGAGTTGCGAGGAACCTTGTGTTCCATGCTCTCACTAAGCACATTGAGGTGCATTATCATTATATCAAGGAGAGGTTCTCTGCTAGGGAGATCAGCTTGGCATATGTGCCCACGCAAGAGAACATTGCAGACCTTTTTAGGAAGGCTTTTGCAGAGCTTTGGGCTTACTTCCTTTTGTGGATTGATTCCACATAGCACACTTCCTTATACATGAGTGCTAGCTTCTTGTTCATTGCATCACTCTGAGGGGGGATTTGTTGATATATTTAGGTAGTGATATGTGTGCACACTCTAGGACCACCGGGGCACTTTTTTCCTTCTGTAGGAGGTTTTTGCCCCGGCTTGTATATACGCCTATGGCCCTAATGGCCTACCTATCTTTGTACATTGTAGTGGTAATGCATTTAGTATTGTGTGTTGTGCTCCAAGCTTCTTCTTCTTCTTCCTTTTATTGGTCGTGTGCTTCCATAGATGTCTAACTCCAACATCCTTCATTGTTTTTCGGACATCATTCTTTGGAAATAGTGGTACATTTCCAATGTCAGTAATCAAGTGTAAAGTGTCATCACTAGTTTCCACATACTCTTTAGACTTCAAAGGATCTTTAGATTCAAACCAATATCCGATGCTTTTCATATGATTTGTGCATCCAGAATCTATGTACCAATTTGTATCATTTCCAAGTTTACACATTTTATTGAACACATGTTCCGAAGTTTTCATGTGATGAATAAGAGCCTCTACTTCTTTCCCTTTTGCTATTCTGCTTATGATAGCACAGATATGCCACAATGGTAACAGTTTCTAGATGCCTATGATCTTCCTCTACCTCTTGAGTTTGATCTACCTGTACCTCTTGGCATATCCAATGTGTTTACATTTCAAGATTTTTAATGACCATGGATAGAACCCCTTTCTCTATGCTAAAAGATAGCATGATATCTTGACTTCCTACTTCATGACTCATTCAAACAAATATTCCGTTCTTCTCTCATACAAAGTGCCACTAGGTCATCGAAATCAGGCATAGTGCATCTTACTAAAATAGTAGTGTCTAAGCTTTGATATTGTGGCCCTAGACCATTCAACATAATTGATACCATATCCTCATCTTCCACCTTGCAATTTACGAAAGTGAAGTCATCAGTAATATTTCTAATTTTAGACACATACTTAGTGATGGATCTATTGATGCACCATACACTATGCTATTTTTACTTCAAGTGAGTTTTTCTAGACTTTGTGGATGTACCATAGATTTTATGAATTGTGTCCCAAGCTTCTTTCGTTGTACTAGCCTTCATGATATGTGGGATAAGACTCTCAGAAATACATATCAAAATCCAATGGAGAACGTTTCCAAACTTTTCTATCCATGTTTTATATTGATTTTTCTCATCTACATTTGGGTTATCTCGCAAATCAAGACACTTGTCTTCTCCATTCACTAATCCCCAAAGTCCTTTTTCCATTAGGAAATTATCCATCCTATAAGACCATATATGATAACTATCTTTGTTAAACTTTTCCCCTACTACTTGTGCAATATTATCACCCATTCTTGCAGTTTAAGCACTTCTCTATGCTATGGAAATCTTATGGGGAGACCAAGAAAAAATTAGCAGCATTTGGATTGTGTTTCTTGATACATGCATCAATAAACTTAATATTTGCAAGTAATCTCAATGTTTTCCTCTTTTTCTATGCACTCCCTACATCCCTATGCACTAGGATGCTCACTTATGACCTCTTTGAAAAACATTCGATAGAATCTCATTTGTCCAATGTGTACATGAGCCAAATAAACTATAATAAATCCTTTCCAAAACCCAAATTCTAGGTGAAAGCATGAAAATGAGCACCTAACGTAAGCAAATTCTCTTTGATGGGAGGCCTTAATTTAATACATCCATCCCATGATTGATACATGAGGTCTTTGGATTGTTTATAATCGTGGGCTTCCATCTATATCATGAATATGTCCAAGAGACAAGTATACCCCAGGTAAAAACCTCACTACATCCCTGAGTTTTTGTTTAATTCAAGGTTTTCAATAGGCTAAATATAACCTCACAAGGCATGTGATTTTTCCAAATTAAGGACCCACAAATGCATACATTCGTCTCACAATGTGTGAGCAATTTCCATTCAAGGACCCACAAGTGTGTAGATGATGTCTCATGCCACATGCACTCAAAGGAAGAACCAAAACTCAAATGTGTTCCTGACAATAAAAGACCTCTCAATAACTAAAAAGAAAACTTTCCTTGCCTTGAGAGCTCCACTTCTTTTGTTTGCAAACTTGATACCTCTATCTATTTGTGGAAGCCTTGCTTCAACCGTCTGATTTTGCTCAAGATATTTTCTACCTTGAAGACCCTAGGGAGAAATCATATGGATTGATATAAAGCGATGAATCTACAGGATTTTGGTTCATCTAAACACGTGCAAGATTTGAATGTACTTAAAATAGCACCAAAGGAAGTCACAGTAATGTGCTTTGAATGTACTTAAAATTGTGCTACCTTGTGTTGTCGAAGGAAGTCACAGATGGATGGTGCGGTTATGACATGCTCAACCTGACTTTGGAATGGTAAGGAAGCAGCTTTTTTGGCTCATTGCACAAGGAAGCATATGAAAGCTTGTGCATTTCTCTCTTCCTCTTTATCATCTCTGAGAGTCAGAAGGAGACATTGCTCCTCCATGTCACCAAAGCCACTAATTTCACTTGCTGTAGAAACATCTCAGTTAGATGTCATAACCATTTATCATGAACTCATGTTGGACAAAAAGACTATAAATAATTTTTCTTTTTGTGTTTCAACCTTTTCTTCACGTGGCGATGCTGTGTGTTTGCATCCACGAAGGACCCCTTTTATGACAGTATTTTTTACAGACGTGATGGTGGTGATGGAAGCACAGAGAGGAGGGTATATCTCAATTATCGAGCTTGTTAAACAAAAATACGTTGGTATTTGAGGGCAGATCTTTACGTATGTATTCTGGAACATTGGAGAGCTGCCCCATAACTTTCTACACGGAAACGACTTCGTATTGGATTTACAAGTTATATATGTTATATGTTATATTCGCCACAACTTTCTTATATGTTATAAGTTCGTATTGGATTTAGAATAATGGCTTGAGGTTGAGTCTCGTATGCTAGTCATATAATACAAGCCCACGCGAGAAACACGTTCAAAGCATGGTAAATTCTGTACTTCAACGATAGCTTTAGTACAGAGAAGGAGAAAGAGCATACGTATGTGTTTACATCTCTACAAACCAAAAGGGTAAAAATAACTATCACCCTTATCTTTTGAATGTAGTATAAAATACGGTCTAGGGTGTTTGAGGTGCTATGGAGACAACCAGAATAACTATCACGCTTGCCATTTAAATGTAGGATGAATCAAGTTCTAGGGTGTTGTGCTAAGGAGAAAAACAATCACTTGTAGAAAGAAAAAGAGAGTTTGCTTTCATGCGAGGTTGCACATACACATACCGTATTTGCGTGTGTATGTGTGTGTGTGTGTGAGAGAGAGAGAGAGAGAGAGAGAGAGAGAGAGAGAGAGAGAGAGAGAGAGAGAGAGAGAAATACCAAACTCGGATAGAGAAAGGTTTTGGATGTTAAAGAGAGGAAATCCAATAAAATATCATTTGTAAAGAGAGAAAGAGAGTTTTTTTTTCTTATAAGAGAGAGAATGTTTGTGTGGATGTATAGAGAGAGAGACCATAATATGAGGATATTTTTTTTTATCAAAGAGACGCTGCAGCTTGGAAGCTTGTGTGGTATGAGAGAGAGAGAGAGAGATAGTCTCTGAGTGTCGAGGGTCTTTATAGACCTTAGAAAGAGGAGTTTAATTCACCATTAATCCTCAAATTTGGATATGGTATGAAAGAAAATTTGGAGATGGTATGGAAGAAAGCTTTAAGATTTCATCTGGCATACATATACTATATCATTAACAGCTTGGCATACATATACTATATCATAAACAGCTAGCTTATGTTGCAGGCACAAAGTGGTAAACATGGAATTTGCTTAACACTCAAACTAGATGGGACTTGTTATGGAGGTAGTTAGTTTGACAGAAAGAGAAGTAATGGAGAACTTGTATGTCTCTGAAGGATTCAGTTGAGGTCGCGGACCTCGAAATAATCCCTGTTCTTCATGGAGATGTCGAGCAGATGCATGGGCTTCAGGTTTCGGAAGTCGCGCGGCAGAGTAATGAGATGGTTGGAAGAGTGGCCGCGATGGAATTGCAGAGTTCCCGGCTGCTCCTGAGGGTAGCGAGTCCACCCCACACTACGCAGCCGCGCTTCCAGCTCGGCATAGCTGCGGATCACCTGATTGCATGGCCGAAATACAAGAACTTTCCGCTTTCCACCCACTCCAGCTGTCACAGCGCCGCCGCTCGAACACCCTTCTTTCCCGCCATCGCTGTTTTCTGCGCGTGGGTTCGAGACTAGCCTCGCGACCCCGTTGCTGAAGACCCAAACGCCGGACATGGTCTTCTTGATGGTCACTAACGGGGGGCTGTAGCTTGGAAGTCTGATCTATCCTAAGTCACGCTAGCCTAGATCCCTATGTTGAAGTGCAGCCGCATTGACGCACACACTTCGCAGCTCGTCGATCCGACTTCGAAGGCTGCGCAAGCTACAGAAGCTAATGAATCCTTCAGCTTCACCACCGTTACCTTATCCGGCCTTACAGCCCATACAGCTGTGGGCTACCAAGCAGGTGGCTGACTACGTGCTCCAACACAGATGAACACTGTACTTAATATTGTGCAGGCCGATGTTGTTTTGTTTAGCATGAGTCGGTCTGTAGCCTTCTCTTTCTCTCTCTCTCTATCTCTCTCTCTCGTCACGCACACATAGACCTGCGCGCGATTCTACAGATTACGTAGCTACTTAGGTGATAGCTTGATTTATAAGCAGATGTAGGAAATGATAAGATGCCAAATACAATAATGAACAGCCCCTCCACCCGAGCAGTAATTTATAGCCTTTGAGCTAAAGATGGGGACGAGAGAGAGAGAGAGAGTGTTCTGGGTCGCATGCATCATGCTGTAGTTGTTATGTCAGAGAAGGCCGATATGTATTCAGCACTTTCTCCAAAGCCAATATACACGGACAAGACTTTATTTTTACGTGACGCGGGTCTTTTACAATCCTATATAACCAACCAATAAAAAGCAAAAGAAAAAAAGCGAATCAGAAGAAAAACTAAGAATGCATGCTTTGCGCAGATGGCAAAGAGATGCCTCACCCACTTCATCAGAATGTGTGTGAGAGAGAGATGAGAATGTGTGTGTGAGAGAGAGAGACTCCATTGAAGATGCAAATCAAAAGCTTTTTATCCATATCATGAGGACGAATTGACAACCGCCTTTTGTAAGCGGATCGCCCACAATCATCAGTGGGAAGCGAAAACAAATAGAGATGACATCAAGCTCTGCAGAGAAAATCATTAGCGATGAAGACGATGCCGATTATCGGAGATAACCAAGGTAACCAACTTGCTTTTCTTTAACAATGTACCAGTTGACTCTTGCATTATGCATCTTGGAGTACCTCAAGCCTTCCATAGCTTCTGCTGAACAGATACGGAAGGAGAAACTCCATTACTGCAAATATCTATCATACCCACTAATGTATCGTCTACGGTTATCAAACGATCAAATTTTTCCTTCTTCAGGTTCCATGCGCAATGCGCAGGATTCCATAAAAACTCAATGCGCAGGACTCCATAAAAACTCCCATTCCACGGATGGGAAGATTCCGAGCGCTGCTTTTTTATGCTTTCTGTCGCTTTTATTTTTCAATTGTGATGCTAAAGCTCCAAAGTTGACGCAGCCACACTTAGGGGTGGATTTCCGCCTTACGTTATGCTCATTTCGGGGATTTCTACTTGTTGGCTCGTCAGTACGTCAAAGCTTCCCCCGAATCACAGTTTGTGATTTGTAGGGCGCACTGATGGAATCCATGAAAAGTCACACACGTATTATCCTCGCTGCAACTAGAAAGATTCCTAGTGTGATGTATCCATCCTGTAAAGTAATGCACGCAGCTACGCATATCAATGAAGCAATATAGATTTTATTCATGCACCTTGTCCATACACTCTAATAGTGCTTTTTACGTGTTACCACGTGATAATAACTCTGTAGTTAGGAGCGGATGATATTGACATTATCATTACCCTACTTTCGACCTCACAACACTTGACTTGATGTAACTGGTGAAGGCCATAAGAAAGTCAGCCTTCTTTTTGCTATAAAATAAATTCTATGATCTATGTGTTCGGTTGGTTCAAACCGATTTGAAATCGGACACCATTGGTCACTCATCTGTATGGCCAAATATTTCAAGATTAGACTTAAGACATAGTTTCATGTGCTTCTTAAAACAAGTAATCCACCTAGCCTAATGGTTAAGTCACAAGGGACCATGTGAAGAGAGTTTTACACCTACCACTCATAGACTCTAATGGAAGGTGCAAAAGGAGTGGTGGAGATCGCACACACACTTGTGGATTCTAGTTACATTTGTGGTCCTCATTAATTTGAGCAGCTATATATACTGAAATAAGGATAGGAGGAGAGTCATTTCTCTACCTGGTCGTGGTCCTAATAGTATAGTTCATTACATTTTAGAAATACATGTTGAGGTTGATTTAAACATCTAACCTAGATGTTTGCTCCATGGCTTAGTTCCAACCAAAATTTACATGAAATAGAAGTTCTTAATGTCTTGATATGTATGAAAATATCACCCAACTCTCTTTATCCATGCACTAGTGATGCCCATAAATGAAGTAATTATTTGAATCCACCCACTTCACATGTTAATTCTAAGATAATACATAATGAAAACATACTAGGGTTGTTTTTTGGTCCATTCTCATCATTCATTCACTATTTTTCATTTGCATCAGTTTATCAAGAGAAAATCTAGTTGGCATAAAGAATCATTTATGAAAGGATCAGATAGTAAATTCCCCTCTATTCATTTGGAATATGAGGTGAATCCCACCATAAAGATGAAACATGTTTATCTATGTTATAACATAAGGCTCCGGGATATGCCTATAGTATATTATATATAGGTTTATTTTAGAGCCTGAAAATCTTTCCCAAGGGGGCAAGAATGTTATAAACAAAATTCTAGGAGCCAAGTTTCCATGTAGTTCAAACACATGAAATCGAACACCCTTTGTTCACTTATGTATGTCACATAAACCTAGTAGGAGATGGTTGAACCATGCCTTAAGAGAGAGGATTAGGAAGTAATCCTCGACCATGGCTTTTGGGGCAAGTGATTAGTCCATCGCACTCCTAACCGGGAGGTTGTGAGTTCAATTCCCAACATTGGAATCAGAGACTAGTTGAGGAACTTGGGCTTGATGGAGGTAAGGTGCCTCCATCAAGCCCAAGTGAAACGAACCTTAGATGAAGGTGCATGGGCATTTGAGCACACAAAGAGGGTGAGATAGGTCCAAATTTGGTGCAAGTGCTAGAGTTTGAGGTTGGTGAAAGTGCTCATGCATGGAAAGTGGGTCGAAGAGAGTGAGAAGGGTCCAAGTGAGAATTCAGGACAATGCTCAATCTAAGGGGGAAGGAATGTTACATAATCCTAATATGAGATGGTTGAAGCACGCCTTAAGAGAGAGGATTAGGAAGTAATCCTCAACCATGGCTTTTGGGACAAGTGGTTAGCCCATCACACTTTTGACAAGGAGATTGTGAGTTTGATTCCCAACAATTTTTATGGCTAAAGATCTAGATATTAGACATAAGCACAGGTTCACATGCTCTCTAAAACAAGTAATTGACTTAGCTTAGTGTTTGAATCTCAAGGTTGGGAAGGAGAATGTCTTGGGTTCAACCGTAGCATGGGCATTAGAGAAAAAGATGAACCCTGCATGGGCCTTTTGGATTAAGGAGTGATTAGTGATGGACCAATCAGTAGAGGGTGGCGGACACAATTTATAGCTTATAAATTACTAGGCTGAGGGAGGAGGAGGGGACTCGACTCCCCTATGTTCACGTTTTGTCTATAGAGAGAGAAAGGAATCTTGTAACTTGCTTGGATCCAAACATTAAAAATTTTCAAAAAGTTTTAAAACTCATCATAACACCATTCAATGGCCCCCAACCACTTTTCAAGATTAAAAGTGCCATTTTTGACTTCTAATCAAAATCCGTGTAGGAATTAACCTGAAAAAAGTGACAAGTAGCCATCATCCACCTCATTCCCATTACCCTTTAAGTACCTTAGGATATCCTCAAGCTAGGGACCTTTGCTATGCTTAGCCCTTGTCCCACACATACACATGATGGTTTTTATTGGCATATGTCTAAGTGTCTCTCCCCCTTCTAAAGATCATTTTCCTAAATGATGAATGAGGGAAACTAATCACAAACTAGAAGCTCCAATTCCTAAGAAGATTTTGTAATCGGTAATCCTCTCCAAACTACTAGATACTCTTGGATGACACAATTTCTCAATCATTTGTGTCTCTGATCTAGTATCCTATCTGGAGAATTATGTATGTTGTCACTTTCTTGCAAACAAACAGTGCCCTCTATTAGATTATCCTCCCTAGAAATATAGTTTCTAAGTTTACTAATATGAAACATTGGATGGAATTTGCAATATGGATGAACCTCTAATCGGAATACAACTTCATTAAGCTTCTTCACTATCTTCCAAGGTCCAAAAAACCTTGGTGAGAACTTAGTGCACCTCCCTCTAGATACTGAAGTAGATCTAGCTAGCAGTTGAAGAAATACTCTATATCCTTCTTTAAAGACTCTAGAAGATCTCTTCATGTCGACATAATCTTTTTCCCTAGCAACTACTTCATGCATCTTGACTTTAGCTATTTCTAAATTTTCTTGGAGACTTGCTAGAAGCTTTGAAGTAGTAGGAAATTTCTTTGGCATTCATGTGGCACTTGTAGTAGTGGGATTCATGCCATAGATCATCTAAAAAGGAGAAATTCGTGTCACTTTATGAGGTCTATTATTATAAGAAAACTCTACTAATGGAAAAAAAACTATCCCAATATGTGTACCTCTCACACACATATGCTCTCAACATGTCCTCTAGAATCTAATTCACACTTTTAGTTTTACCATTTATCTATAAATGATCACTAGTGCTCATTGTCAATGAAACTTTCAATTTTTCAAATATAAACTTCTAAAAGTTGAATGTGAATCTAACATCCTGCTTCCTTTGGGTTGACGGTAACCCCACTATGAAGTCCATGATGCACTATCCTAGTTGTTCTCAGGAATCTAAAAAGGATGTAAAAGACCTGGTGTCTTCACCCTTTCTACCTTGTTGACCTGACACATGAAGCATTTTTTAACACATGTGTGGACGTCTATGGCTAATCTAGGCCAACAAAATGTTCTTCTAAATAGCTTAATGGTCTTATCAAAACTAACATGTTCTGCACAAGAAACATCATGGTTATCGTGCATGACTTTTCTTCTCAAATCTCAAGAATCTGGTATGAGAACCTTTCCTTTCCCTTTAACTATTCCATTCTCCATTGATAAATTGGAATATGGACTTGATTTGTATGCTTTACTAGAGGAAGAGAGGGATAGAACTAACTTGTCTACTATAATACAATCATTACTCATGGCTCTAATGAATTGTAACAAATATGGAAGTTTCACCACTACATACAAATCATGGTCACACACTGTCGAATTGTGTTGTGAACTAGTTAACATTTTTTTTAAAAGCTATTGGTCTGCTATGTTGGCTCAGAGCTGCCCCTATGGTTATGTCACTTGCATCTGCCTCCAACTCAAATGGTTTCTATGGATCTACCACTTTGAGTATTGGATCCTCTCAAATGGATTGCTTTAGGCTATCAAAAATTTCTTCTTGCTCTTGCTTCCATGCAAAAGATACTTTGCCTTGAAGCACATTCATCATAGGTGATGCTACTGCTAAATAAGGTGAAACAAATTTCTGATAAAAATTGATATGATCATAGTTTCGTCTCATCTTGTTGCTTTGGCCATACTATAACAGTTGAGACCTTTTTGGGATCCATATGGACCCCATTCCCTGATACTACATGCCCTAGTTACTTTATCTCTAGAAGAAACAACTCAATCTTATCTAGATTTATAAATAATTTTTTTTCCTTTAGTGTATTTAACATCAATCTAAAGTGACTCTCATGCTTATGTATAGACCTAATATACACAAAAAAAGTCATCTAAAAGATACACAACAAATTTTGAAATGAATGAACGTAAAATAACATTCATTAACATCATAAAACTAGCAAGTGCCTTAGCCAAAGCAAATGACATAACTAAATACTCATAATGCCCAAAAGGGATCCTAAAAGTGGTCTTATATATATCATGCTCTGTAACTCAAACCTGGTGGTAGCCACTTTTTAAATCTATTTTACTATATACAATTGCTCCACATAGAGGATCAAGAACATCATGTATCATAGGCATGGGGTATTTATGCTTGATGGTAATCTTATTGACTAATTTATAGTCCGTGCACATCCTATACGATTCGTCCTTCTTCTTTACTAGAAGAACTAGTGCTAGAAAGGGCGAATAGCTGGATCCAATAAGCGCTTTCTCCATATACTCGTTCAAGACTTCTTGGTCTTCATTTTCTTCTTGTAAACTCATACCAAAATGGCAATCAAGCGGTTAGACTCTCTCTTGATACCAATTCTATCCTATGCAAGGAGGTACAATTGAATGTAACTATTAAAAAACAAACCTCTTGGAATCGTGCTCTTACTTTATGTGAGAAAACTTGGGCATTCCAAGTGGAGTTTCCTTGACTGCAAGAATCCATCACTACACGATGAATATACAAAATATAGAAAATAAATATAGGTACAATCAATCTTGGGCAGCTTGATTGTGATCATCAATTGAATCTCTTAGTTATCAGGCTCTTTGGAGATCAATAGTCATCTTCCCTCATGTTCAAACTAGTAAACAAGTGAAGAAAACTCTATGATTGGCCATTTCCTAGCATGCCACTCCTTAGGACTACATCAAGATGTGCAGTCATGCTATCTTAAAATCCAATCAGTCTTCATAGGACTGGATCTATATGGGTGGACCAACTACTCATTGGTCCCATGTTTTAATGCCCTTCCCATCGACTATCTCCATTGTGTAGGCATACTCTGACTCCATAGTGTCAAGTGAAACTCTCTAACAAGACAAGAACTCATGTCATTATGTATGGACCCATTATGTCTGGAAGTTGATTACCTTTTTGTGCCATTGGTGAAAGCACAACATCCAACATACAAGACACCTTCTTGGTAATCATCATCACTATAGGAGATGATATCTTAGAATGGAAATCTCCAAAATCCACATTTGCATCACTCCATGTATGTGTGTGGTTTAATACTATGATTCAATCCATCTTTTTTTGCTTAGGACATTCTTTAAATCGATGACTTCCTAAGCACCCATAGCATAACCATTCTTTCATAGCCTTCTCTTTTTGTTGAGTGGTAATGATAGAATTATTATAAGCCCACTTCTTATAAACCCTTTTAGCTAGAACATGCACTTTTCTTTTAGCTCCTAAGACTCACGATCATATGCATGTGCTTAACCTCTTTCTTAGGCTATGCACTCGTCAAGATAGGAGTGCTAGAGGACAAGGCTCGATTGATCTAAGTCGATCAAGATCTCTAGCCATGGGAGCCTATGACCCTATGACCATCCTCATAGACAAGCGCCATATCTTTGGGATGTGCCAAAAAGTGAAACCCCTCCTTTCTACCTAATGGTCAAATTGATTCTCTAAGTCCTAAGCAAACTTGTGGACTTGAAGAAACTCGAGGATTGATTTTGGTACTTTAAGAAGTACCTCCCTATACTTGTCTTCATAAACATGCACTGGTTGGTTCTTTTTACTGATGAAAATCCAAGTATCTAGTGGCCTCTACTTCTCATCTGATGGCATGAAATTATTATAAAACTAGATTTTAAATTGTGTCCAAGTAGTGGGCTCTTTCTTATCTTGTTTAATTTTATGCCATCACCTATGGGCAACCTCCATGAGATTATAAGTAAATTTCTAAATCTTAGGCCTATCATCAATGATATGGGATAAGTGGTAGCATTGCTCCCACTTTTTGATCCATTGCGCAACAACATCAACAATTAGGACACTACTGGAGCCATAATATCATGAAAGCTTAAGATCCTTAAGCTGCCATATAGTTTCTCTCTCTAGGACACCCTCACTAGAGACTTTTAGAGTTTGATGATCACCTAGAGATTCCAACTCAATCCTTGGAATCTCATTCTTAGGCATTGCTTCATCTTTCTTAAGGCTATGAATGTGCTTCAAGATGGTCAGAAGTGTACTCTCTAAATGGGAAATTCTAGTGCTCATGGTTTTTATGGTGTCTACCGTATGTTCAACCATGTGTGTGTTTTCCTTATGAGGTGATGGAGGTCGTGAGTCCATTAATATGAATGTGTAAGTTTCTTTTTATGTTGTGTTTGTTTTATCTTTTTTTTTTTTAAGTATGTTTTGTTTTTAATCTATGTGTCTTTATGTGCACCTAGTATAATTAGTAGAAATAGAAACTAGAAAATTGCAAGCTTTTGCATAAGAGAAGAAGAAAATCAACAAATAATATTAGTATACTGTCTATTTTTATGCATCAAACAACTATGCATGCAACGTTTAAAAATTTCAGCTACATTTCAGCAAGAAATTATATATATATATATATATATATATATATATATATATATATATATATATATATATATATATATATATATATATATATATATATATATATATATATATATATATAAAGTACTATTAAGATCAAATGCTGAGAATTCAAATAATAAGTCACTTGATTGTCACTAGGTGGAAAGACTTTTGAATTCAAGGGAAATCAATATGATTGTTGTCTCGTTGTTGGAGTTGTAGTTTTAAAAAGAAGTAGAAGAGTGAACTAATTGAGAAGGTGTATCTAATTCTTGGGTGTACATGTTAGTTTCTCATAGAAAGAGACTACTAGTTGACATGTAAAAGAGGGAACTAATGGAGAAGGTGTATCTAATTCTTAGGTGTACATGTTACTTTCTTGTGGTTTTATAGTTGTTGACTTGCCACGTTCTTGATTCCCGTTGAGCCTCTAGGAGTGTTATCATACATTTCTTTAGTTTAATGGTATATTTAACCTCGATATTCTGAATAGTTTACAAGGGTCGACAAATGGGTCACTTTCTCCCTAACTTAGACAAACTCACAATTCAACCTATCACTTTTTTCCATATTTCTTTGCTCACTCAATTCAACCTACTTCTCGTCCTCTCTTTCCTCTCATTTCTTCTCACTCTTCCTCTTAGTTCTCCTTTCTTCACACCTTCTCTTGCACAATAAAGCCGTATTGCATGCACAATAATTCACTTACTATCCAAATTCAAATTCTAGATGTGGAAAAAGTTTGAGAAATTTTAGATCACTGCTTAAAACATAGACATGTACATGAGATTGAGCCTTCTTCGGTTAGTTCTTATCAGATGCAATTCAATCTTCTCTCTTTTTGGTAAATCAAGTGATTGCAATGATGATAATGATAAGCTTAAGGAATTTAAACTAAAGTAGTGGATGCATAGATCTAGTGCATGCAAGTCAATAGATATTAGAATAACCCATTAGGATCGATCGATGGAAACTCCAATAGGCATGTTTGAGCTCATTAGATTGCACATTATAATCAATTTAAATTGTATAAGTTTGACATGTCAAAAAAACTTATGGATACAATGCATATAGTAGAAAGCTCTCTCTATCAAATTAACTTTCCACTCAATTTTGAATAGCTAAAACACAAACAAATGAAAGCATGTCATATCAAATGGTTGCTGAAAATTTTGTATTATAAAAATCAAGGAGGAGAATCTCAAAATGAATCCATGCTTTCAATATGATTAAAAGCATAGGTTGATGTGCCCCAACACTATTAAGATTGTGTTTTGAAATGAGGTCTATGATCCGCAAATGTAGTTCCTCTCTCTATCTCTCTTCTATGTGTTTTGTTTTAATACATGCTTCCCAGTAACATTAATCGCATGCATTCACGACCTTGAAATTTCCATCCATGATGCATAAAGCTCGCAATCTATGTGCATATCTTGAAGCTCGACAAGATGGGAGAAGAGGAGGTAACTTGTGCACTCCCATGAATGATGATTCTTCTCTCAGAGAGATGTCTTGAGTTTTGAAATCAAGAAAAACATTTTTATTAGGTTTCTAGAAGGTGATGAACTTTCAAAAAACAAAAAGAAATAAAAGATTGAAGGCTCAACATCAAATCCACCCTTGGAATGTGATATCCCATGGTGGCTTTCGGGGGTCGTGTTTTAAAATTCAAGACTCAAAATTTCTCAAATGATCTGACCTCAGCCATGTCTTAAAAAACAAGTAGACAAGTTCATAAGTTCACACTCAAATCCCTTTCCCTAGGCCAGAAAAAAGGTGTTCTAGAGTGCAAAAAAATTCTTCAAAGATGCAAATCCTCTCATATCACATCTTAGAGCACAAAAATCCTCTCTCTCTCTCTCTCTCTCTCTCTTTCTCTCTCTCTCTCTCTCTCTCTCTATCTCTCTCTCTCTCTCTCTCTCTCTCTCTCTCTCTTTGTACCTGCATGCCTTCTCCTTGCATAGCTAAATATTGCACGTAACTATCCAATTTTGTATCCTTTTGGAATAGATAAAATTAGAATATTTAATGCGGTTTATAAATTATTAAAACATAAAGTATGAGTCCTTTTGTCTACTCTGTGTGTGTGTGTGTTGGCCTCTCTCTATTCTTGACAAGCTCTAATGTCTCGTGTGTTATGAATAATACATGAGGTTTCTATGCATATCATGCAATATGAAGATCATATGGTTTCCATCTAGCGATTGGTATGGTAGATAATAAGGATTCATCCTTATTTCAAGACTTGTACAATAATAATGGTGATGCTCAATCAAATGCACCTATCCTATTGAGGAAAAAGAAGAATTTTAATATACCAGTTGAAACATGACAAATGGCATACAACCACCATCCACACACATTTTGAAGAAGGGTCATGTATAAGTAACAAATCGTAAGGAATCATGCAATTTTCATGCATTTCCCACAAGGACTCCTTCTTTGACAATGTTCTCGATTACCATTTTGATTTGAAAGATTTACTCTAGCTATTATAATGTATGATTTGTTTGACCATATTTGCATTGTGGAATTCGAAGTGCTATAAACATAGTTTTGAGGACTCCTTCCAAATATCTATATTTTTAAACTGAAGCACTCATTTTTTAGTATCAAGGGTCAAAAAAAATGGGGAACACCCCATTTTTGTACTCACAAAACAGCACAAGTCTTAAAATCCAAGTGTGTGTGAAGATCTCTATGAGAAAAAGTACTAAACTCTATGTTTGAATGCAAGAAAATAATGTGAGTCATTGGGCTATGTTCGGTAGATTTCACTTGAAGAATCATCCACACTAGTTGGAGCTTGATGAGAATCAAGTCAAGAGAGAAAATGTGCTACCACATGTGAAGGTCTAAGGGGATGGATAGCATCATAGTGGAATTCCTGAAGAAATAGAACCCATCATGCTAATCGACTGCAACAATCTAAGAATTACGACCACCACAAGCTTGAGAGATGACTCTCCTCCCAACCAAATGCCTCTATATATAGCTCTCTCCAGGGGACTGCCTTCTTGGGCAGGTGGATACTAACCATCCAAGTGTCAGCCATGTAACTACATGTGCGCCAAGTGTCCCAGTTAACTCGAGTTAACTCAAGTGGATGCTTCTAGAAGGCTCTAGAGCTCTTTGGGCAAAACACTCTCCCCATGTACCCCATGGGGGTTGAACCCAAGACCTCCTCCTTCACATCCTTGAGACTTAACCACTAAGCTAAGTGGATCACTTGTTCACAAGAGCACAAGACCTCCTAGTAAGTCTAAACTCGAGATCTTTGGTCATACACACGGATGACCAAACGGTGTCCGATTTCAGATCTGTCTGAACCGGCCAGACCCTTGGATCATAGACTTACTTTATTACATTCTTCCCCCCTTGGAAAAGATTTTCGTCCTCGAAAATAGAGCTATATACATACTGTAGGCAACCCCCGAGCCTCATGTTCTAAAACTGGAAGAACATGGTCATGTTCTAGAACTGGAAGAACATGTCTCATCTCTGTGGTGGCATCCTTGCCCAAATGATTCTAAACACTATCTCTCTTTGCACTTTGATAAACTAGTCAAAGTACAAAATAGTGAATGAATAATAAAGGTGGATCTAAACACATATCCCTGGCTAATTCACAGTTTCTGGATGTGCGATCTAGGCACAAACATGTGAATTAGGTGGATTCAAATTACTAGTCCATTTCTAGGCATAACTGGTGCATGGGCTTAGTAATGAAGGTGGGATTCTTATCCCTCGCAAGACTTTGAGAATTCTTGATTCACTTGAATTTGTTTTGGAGAACTTGAAGTGTGGTTGTCCCATACATCTAACTTTAGATGTCTGTTCAATGGTTTACTTTTATCTAATAGTTAATTGATTTTTTCACCCGACTAGAGGACTACTTTGTCCCAATGAGTTGAAAAAATCCTATGTAAACTGTACGAGAAAGTTTACCATTCCGGTGGAATCAACCATACTAACTTCACCAATTCAAATTCAAAATGAAAATTGTCCAACTTAGGACACTTTTCTCAAAGACTTTTAACTGAAAGTTCTTGGGAATTGTCAATCTGATGAGCAATTCCTAACTTCCCTATTCTAGAGTATACTGGACTCCAGGAAATCATTTATGCTATAACTTGAAGCAAACTCAAATGAATAAGTCTACTTAGACTTATCATCTTTTGAAGATTGAAAAGGTTCTTGTACATAACATCTATCTAGGATGTTCAAGTTAGTTATCTAATTCTAACCGGCTATCCCTGGTCTTTTGCAAAAGGAATCAGATACCATATCTGAGTCAATTCCAAAAGATTTGGAAAGCGGAAAGAGATAACTAAGACTTTGTACAAGCAATTCAAACTTCGCACATACATAAACTTGCTATGAGTCAAAGTCTAGTTGACTCAGGACTTTAACTTCTCAACGATCTATTTCAATAAGATATTGAAGCATTGACTTTATCTTTAAGAGAAATAAGCTAGCTTCTCAAAAAGATTCAAAGCAAATAAAAAACATCATCCAACCACAAGATACTAGTGTGGTAACCAACATCAGTGTGTCGACCCACTGAGGTTATGCTGATGAGTTTTGTATTCAAATAATGCTTCACTTGAGACTAAGTTCAGGTCACATTCAATCTTTTTTGACTCCGTGAATGCAATTCTTGTGCATTTCTTTGAGTCGAAAAGAGTGAATTTATCAAGTTACACTAGGAACTTGATACTTGACTTAGTCAATTGAATCTTTAGTTGAAAAGATCAACTCAAAGTAAAAGTCCAACTTCTTTCAGAAAATTTATCAAATATTTCTGATCAATAACACTTAAACTTGAAGTGTTCTATGAAGATCTTGGAAGTTACTTACTTCATATCTTCAGTTTCCTTAATCTTGAAGTTACCTTGAAGTATCGTAAGATACTACTTTCATCCTTTACGAATTAAACTTTTCCTTGAAGTCTTAATTCCCTTGAGGATGAAACCTAACTTCAAAATCCAAACTAGGACTAAAAGATAATCATCATCCCACGGTCCGATGTCCCATTCCATCTTTCCTACATCAATCTGAGTATAAAATCTGGTGTCCCATACCACCCTATTTTATATTCACATTAATGTGTGGGTGATTCTTATCCTAAAGTCTAAACATCTCTTGATAGAGTACCTTATTTCTTCAATTCTTTTACAAGAATTGGAAGTTTCAGGCATTACCTCTAACTAGATTTTCCTAGGTTTTGATTCCTTCGCATGATCACCTCATAATCATGTGCTTTGCCTTGGAAACTTGAAAACCTCTTTGACAGAATATCAATCAGAATTCCAAGTTCTTGAATTTTCTCGAATTCAAGTTCAATTGGTTTACCCTTGACCAATTTTGTAGCGACAAGAGCTTTTGACTTCTTGTCTTTAGATTCCTTTCTTTACTGATGCTTTAGGTACCTACCCCGGGGACTTTATTTAGGAATCTCTTTACTGCTTAAGTCTAAGCATCCGCTCATGCTTTTTTGGATTTGTACCAAAATCCCTTTAAGGATAGGCAAACACTTATGTTTTACCTTCCACAGACTTAAGTACCGTTTTCACGGTTGCAGACTACATACTTGGAATTACTTCACGTTGTTCAGACTGGGAACAGCTTACTTTTTCACAATTTTCCATTTAATAAATGGAACTTGAGTGAATAATTCCTTACGAAATTTTTTTACTGCCAATACTTGGGCAATCTATAGAGTAGTTCTAATCGCACATTCTTGGACAATCATGGCCAAGTTTGATCAAGTCTGGTTGATCCTGGCGACAAAAATAAAGACTTAGTCTTTATCTTTTAAGATCTCTTAAACTATCTTAAGCTTCTTTGCTTACCTGCAGGATTTTTTGAGATCTTTCCCTCAACTTAAGTCCAAGCATTTTCTAATGCTTTTCAGATTCCAAAGCTAAGAATCAATGATATATCATTATGTTATATCACTTATTGGACTTACATACCAAAACTGGTGGTTAGGGATTTGCTGGGAACTACTTGCTATAAAACTTCTCTTGAAAGATGCTAGTCTCACAACTGGGGAGATTTTTCTTTCAAGAACTTTTTGATTCCTACCAAGGAATCAAGTAATACTAAGCTATAACTTGAAGCAGATGATTCATCTTGGAATCTTTTGCTTTCCAGTCTAATGATTCATCTTGGAATCGTTTCTTTTACTGGAAAGATCTTCAAAAGGAATTCTAGACTTTTGGATAAGACCAAGACTTAAGGCTTTGCTTGTCCAAAAGACATTCTCATTTAACTAATGAAATAGGTAATCACGCTCTTTCATTAGTTTATCTTTAGGAAATAGCTTAATTTCCAAAGATTACTTTGCTTGGGTCTCTTGTTTAAGCTTTTCTTATCTTAAAGATCACCAAGCATACTTTTCTTATCTTTAGAAAAGTGCTTTAATAAAGTCTCCATATTTGAAAACTTTACATGAGCAAATAATGCTTGGAATTGTTTACTTAATTTTATAAAAGATAGTCTTGATTTTTATAAGATTCAAGGCTTTACTACTAGCTAATTTTTTAGGAAAGAACTTGTTTCCTAAATGGTCTTTAGGAAATATCGAGATTTCCTAAGATATCTGTTTTCCTAAGATACTTACCAAAAGATCATGCATATACTCATGCATCTACTTGCATGCAAATGCATGTTCATGTATGCAAATGCCCATTCTTGGGTGCAAATGCATATGAGTTCATGCAAGTGTAATGAACTTAAGCAAATCTTGAGCTTATTAGGTATGCAAACAAGCATCCATGCAAAAACAACCTGCTTGCTATTCTGGCAAAAGGTATTTATTCAAGTGCGTGAACTGGAGAATTAGCTACCTTTCCCAAGCAAGTGTGAACTTGATGTGCATAAAACATTCTTTTATGCACAAATAATCTTTTCATTTTTATGCATGAATGTAATTAAAATTTCAAGTGCATACCTAAAACTGAAAAGTACTTTGTATACTTTTGCGTCATTTCAATACCGTTTAGTTCTCTAATTAGCTTTCATATTGAGATAACCATAATTGGACTACGCTTTTAGTCCTAATTAATGCATCCTAAATGAAAGCATTCGAGCAAACAAATATCAAAATGAAAACATAATTTGGAAAATACTTAGCTCCACATAGAGCTACGTCCTTCCCTTGATCCTTTAGAAGAAGGATTGTCTATCTCCATAATATTTGGATAAGCGAATCATCCTTAGAACTCTCTTTTGCTTCAAAATCCAAATCTTGCGCAGTCAAACTGCTGGGGATGAAAGATGAAGCTCGAAGCCGGTTGCATCATCTCTTGCCCGTCCGACTGCCATTTGAACACTTCTTACTTCATGCTAGACGAACTTTCTTGCGTTCGAATACGGATTCTTTGTAGCCGCTTTTTTTTTTCTTCTGAACAATAATGATGCTGTTATCACTCTGTAATCTGCGTACAGTTAATGTTCTGATTTGTTGCGCAGCACATACAGATTATATTCAACTAGCATGAATAGCTGTGCAAGTGATATTCCCCTCTAGAATTGATGTTGCTTCTCCTGACACGCTTCAAGTCCTGGTCGTCACTTCCTAGAGATCAAAGGATTAAATCCTTCTGGATGCACCACCAACTCCTTTTTTCTTGTAATATGCTGCGCTCTTGCAACGACCAGTAATAGGATACAATAAAAAGGTAAAACAGGAGACATCACTGCGGTTTGGTTTCGTGGGTAAAGCAACACGCATCAAGCATCTGTTGAAAGCTTTGTGAAATTCCTGGCGAAAACAACAGGCATCATCCATCTCGCGGCCTTCCTAGCTAAGGAAGTGCGCTACCATTAGTAGTGCACATGTTCGATCCCCGTGCTAATCAGTCGACTCGTGCTGTCTTTTATGCTAGGATGCCTGTTCAGAAATCAACAACATAATAAAAAATGATCATAGTTTTAATCACACCAAACTGCTAGCTTAGCGGTGTGCATGCTTCCGATCTCAGCAGGTTGAGAGTTCGAATCCAGCACGGATTCTTTTCCGTCAATGATGCGAACAGACTTAGAGCTTGAAGGCATGTAATAACGTTGCAATTTTGCTAGTCCATGACTTCACGAGAGTAAAATTGAAACTTGAATGGACCGGGAGGAGGTAGACAGCTACACGCATACTCGGGAGAAAAAAACTGAGCTATGAAGATCACCATGAAAGCTTCAGCAGCGCCGATTGACAAATCATCTCTAGATTTTGCTGTCAGAACTCGTGCAAAATTAATTGATTTAAGATTGTCACGCTTATTCCTCAGTATACAGACGTCACCAACGCTCTAAGAGAAGATGCAGACAGCGGGATCAAATGGAGGACAGCAAGATAGCGCTGCCGACCTGGCTCAATCTCTGTAAACAAAAGAAATCGATGGCAGCAAGGCGTTGGGCTCTTCTCCCCAGCACGCATCGCAGCAATTGGATCGTCGAAGTCTGTTATACAGATGCTGAGTCTGTAATTATCCAGTCAACATAAGTTGAGCTTGCTATCTTGGATAGAGGACACGTTTGGGCTTATGCAGGTCGCGGAATCGAATCCTGTATTCTACATATACTGCGCATAATCATTTTGCGCTAATCTAACCAATAGCAATGACTGCATGATGAGGAGTACTTCGGCAGATATGAAGAAGTGCTACACTAATGCAATTTCCACGCATCTCAACAGGAGCTTACAAGCAAGAAGATGAAGATAAATGTCTCCATGCAGGTGGTCGACGGGTCAAGTCTGCTGATCGGCCGCAGCAAAAAAAAAAAAAAAAAAAACTTGTTGTTTTATAATCTCTTTGACCTTCTCTTCGATCCAGGAACTGCTGCAGCGCCGACGGAGGAAATGGTTTGGAGAATTATATCATAATTCTTCACAGATATGGAGCGCTGTTGTGATGAATACAGCAAGAAGGATATATCTGGATGATACGGTCTCGGTATCTGTAGCGCTGTTGTAACTAATAGAGCAACAAGCTTATATTTGGCCGGTTTCAGTTCGATTCCCTCCAGGTGGAACAGCGAACGGAGTTGGCGACGTGGCTAGCTAAGAGTTCTCCCGTCGTGACCACCTGGGTTCGAATCTCACGGACGACAGCGGCAGATCGTCTGAGATATTCTTTTGGTTGCTGTTCTCTTAGACTCCACACTCCACATGCAACATCAATCACTTCCTCCTTCTTCCTAATCGTGAATATCCGCGGGAATAAAACAACATACACGGAATTGGTGAAGAAGACGAAATGATTAAAGATGATCAAGTTGATAGGATGCGAGGGAGAGGATGTTAAACATGGCTCTGATACCAATGCAACAATCTAAGAATTACGACCACCACAAGCTTGAGAGATGACTCTCCTCCCAACCAAATGCCTCTATATATAGCTCTCTCCAGGGGACTGCCTTCTTGGGCAGGTGGATACTAACCATCCAAGTGTCAGCCATGTAACTACATGTGCGCCAAGTGTCCCAGTTAACTCGAGTTAACTCAAGTGGATGCTTCTAGAAGGCTCTAGAGCTCTTTGGGCAAAACACTCTCCCCATGTACCCCATGGGGGTTGAACCCAAGACCTCCTCCTTCACATCCTTGAGACTTAACCACTAAGCTAAGTGGATCACTTGTTCACAAGAGCACAAGACCTCCTAGTAAGTCTAAACTCGAGATCTTTGGTCATACACACGGATGACCAAACGGTGTCCGATTTCAGATCTGTCTGAACCGGCCAGACCCTTGGATCATAGACTTACTTTATTACATCGACTGCCTAGATTCTATTGGTGCTCTAAATAGGTCAATGGTCAATGGTCAACATGAAAACTAAATTTATGGCCTAGAAGATAGTGTCTAAACTTCTTGATAGAGTAAATAATTTTGAGCCACTCATGTTCAATGACAAAGTAATTCCTCTCTATAGGTGCTAGTCACATGTTAGCATAATAAACCAGACAATAGGACTTCTTGTTTAATTGCATTAAGACACTACCGATAGCAATGTGAGAGGCATTGACAAAAAAAATTAAAGGGTAAATCCCATTGTGGTTCTTGGAGCATGGGTGCTTGAGTCAATAACTACTTTAGTTGAAGAAATCTGGTTTGAGATTCTTTGGACCACCAGAATTCACAAGGGGCTACCATACTCAAGCACGTGAGTGGAATAGTTAAATGAGCAAGCCAATGTAGATGGCGGCCTGGCCATCTAACTTGTCCTAGGAAATGGAGAACTTTTCTAAGGGATTTTTGAGGTGGGGTAGTGAGTATAGTTTGCACGTTATCCGAGTCAATGTGTATACCTTTATGAGACAGAATATGGTGAGTAATTTGCCATGTTTAAGGAATAATCTATATTTTCTACACTAAGGAAACATTATTAGAGTTGCTGCAAATAATCCACCTTAGCACCAAAGATCAAAAAATCATCCAGAAACATGCTAATGGAACCTGTCAGGTATGAAGAGAAGATATCCTACATACAACGTTGAAAGGTACTAGCTACATTTTTGAGATAAAACCACATGACCGTATAGGCATAGAGTGCCCAATTGATAATAAAATACTTTTTAGGGACATCCTCTTTGGCCATACAAAATTGACTATATCCGGTATACCCATTCAAAAAAGAATATATTTCTGAACCTACTACTTCATCAAGCATACTATCTAAAAATGGTAGTGGAAAATGATCAGGGATAGTGGTTGCATTTAATTTATGGTAATCGACATAGCTCTTATGTTTCTTAATTTTCTTTGGTACAATGACAATTGGTGAAGTCCATTCTGCATGTTCTATGGGAACAATAAAACTGACTCGAAGTAGTCAATCAATTTCCTCTACTTGTTTGTTGTAATTAGGGTTTATGCTTTAAATTTGTTGTCTGGTTAGGTAGCCATCTGGTTTGAGTACCACTCGGTGTTGATAGATTCTTGGATCTAAGCTCTTCAAATATTTATAATCTGAAGCAAACACGTTGATAACTTTGCTCAATAGTGAAAGTAACTCACACCAAAAGGATCCTTCCAAATCATCCTTAATCTTGATAGCTCAGGGACTACTATCATCCTCGAGATGACAACTAACCAATTGATCCTCAAGTACCTAAGATTCGTAACCAAGATGATCATTGACTCCTTTAAACACTTTTTGTTGCAACCTTGAAAGAACCGTTACATCCTCAAGGCACTCTCCACTCTCATAAGAACTCGGTTGGACTACACAAAATGTTGGAGACCATTGGTCCAACACGTGTTGCAAGTCCACTATTCCTAATGATAGTAGATCCTAATTGGCCAAAAGAAAGGCCATTTCTTTGTGATCAGATAATCCATCCAACATATGAATAGGCTCTACCACATAAGGATGAGCGTGTATCTCACAAGGCATCAATTCATCAAGGAGGAGAATATATTTCTGGTGATTACATTTAAAGTTGAGCTCATGTGAACACCAATCTTGCTAAACTTTGGCTTCTTTCAGCCAAGGTCTACCAAATAGTAAGTTATAGTCCAAACTTGGATCAAAGAGGTCAAGGAACAAAAAGATCACATGAAAGATTGCACCTTGTAGTGTGATTGGAATATTGCGAACTAGCCCTATGAGGTGCACTCAAGCTTGATTAGCCATATGAACAAAAAAATTAATTTGTTCAATATGATGTTAGCCTAATTTCTTACATAGGACAGCAATAGCTATGCTGATTCCATCAATTAAGACTTTCAAAATGTGGTGAGTTTTATACCATACTATGATTAAGGGGACCACATGGTCCATCTTAGTATTTAGTTCTAGATGTATAGTTATTGTAGATGCTTCCAAAATCTGTTTAGCTCCTACCTATTGTTGATATTACTAACAAATACTAGGTACTAAGGTCAATAACTGACCTAGTGGTAAGATGATAGGGCTTCATAATAAAATATCCCATGCCATAGGATGGGTAGATTCTTTTAGTGGCTTGTACTATTGAGATAACAACTTTGGTATGCTCTTTGCTCGTGTTTCAAGTGCAAGAGCATTAACTAATTTCAATGTGGAAAAGATTGGGGCTTCAGCCTAAGCCCATTTTGTAGCCTTTTCTACCATGCGTTATTGCTTCTTGATGCCTAGTTGAAATGCTTCTATAGCTAGCTACAATATCTTTTTGGTTCTAGTTTGTACATTGGTGGCCTATGCTTCCATAGGTGTAATGATGGCCATGTTGTCATAGGGTTTTTCATGTCCTTTTACTATTTATCATGCTCCTACGCATCTTTAGCGTGCCATCTCATATGTCCCATTTGTCCATAAGAGTCACAAGGGAGCTATAGTCCTTGATTAATGGGGATGGCAGATCCTTGATTCCATCGGGATGGATTATAACTTCCCTATCATTGCATTCAAAAATTGGAATATGCTGGGTATGATGTATTACGGAGATGAGATGGAACATAATCGGCTAAGGATTCTTCGGGTTCTTGTATAATTGCATTTACTACTAGATAATTTTGAGTTTTAGCATTATATGAGCACATCTTCATAGAGTAACTATTGCTTTCACAAACAACATAGTGTAGTGAGTTCAATGCACAATTGGTGGCAATGTGACCAAGATTTTTACATTTAATGTAGAAGATAAGTTGTAGAACTTCCTCTCATTTATTCTTCTCAGGTCTCATCTAGTCTAGGTCTTCAACAAAGCGTTTGGTTTTGTGTTCCAAATGTAAGGCTATTTCTATGACTACATGCAGATTCATGCCACCCATGCATTTGATTATCATGGTCTAGCATAATTGTAGGTTTAATCCATTGATAAACCATTGTGTAATTCCATATGTGGGTAGATTTGCATTTGTTGTAGGTAATTGTCTGAGATCTGTCCAGAATATTATCATGTCTATCTTGTACTCTTTGGTTCTATTTTTGCTTGTTATTCTGTAAGAAATCAAAACTTTCTGCTAGGTTCTTCTTCAACTAGAATCTTTGCATAAAAGCATCATAGAGTACATCCTATTGTTGAAATAGATTGAAATCGAATTCTATCAACCACCTTGGTGCCTCATTCACTAGGGTTTATTGAAAGACTTGATCCTTGTACGCATTGTCCTCTAGATTATCTAATACACTATAATTAGTTTCAAAGGCACAAACATGAGCATCAAGATCATCTCCAGGGGAATCATCAAATTTGTTGTAGGTCACCCTGGCCAAATACTCTCCTCTACAGTCCTAGCAAATTTTTCATAGGTCTTGGACTAAAATCCTTAATTACATTGAATAATTCCTCAAAGTTTGAGCTAGTGGATTTGCCTTGTAGGTTGTACTCCCTTTTCCTGGAAGTTCTAAATTCAACTCCTGTATGGATTGTGGTTCACTAGACAAGAGAATCTTTTTGCCACTCTGAAATTTTGGAAAAGATTTGGTGGTTCCTCACTCAATTGACATCCTCCAACCTTCACTAGTACTAACTAGTCTATTCAGAGGCTCGTATCTGATTTTGGAGATATCCACAATTTTTTCTTATCGATCTGAATAGATTCCTTGTTCTACTTCCTTTTTCTATTAGTCACTATCTCTAGGGAGATTGAACTTTCACCGAACATCAAAATTGCACTTGAAGGTACCGAAGGATTATCCGATGTATCCCACATACCAAAAACTAAAAAGTGGGTTGTTTTTGAAGCTTTGTTTCTTGATTCCCTCCAATGTGTTGCAACTTTCTCTTATCGTATTGTTGTTTCTTCAGTTTTATCACGTAGTGCTCCTAGCCCACTATTCACTCATAGAGTGTGTTTATCACTTTTGTAATTGGGGTAGGTTTCAGCGGACCTTGTTATCCACATGTTGGCTATGAAGACCACTCCCCAATGGGATTGCCGGTGTAAAATTCTCTTTTCTCCAGTCTGATTAGGGATAGGAGTAGGTCAACAGAGGGTTCTTGGGTGAGATGATTTAGATTACTCTAAGTCTCGTAGTCTCTCCATCCATAATTAAACTAATGTCTAGAAAAACATTTACCATATCACATAACTCTACAATCTATGAGTTCTCCAAAACTACAATTCATAGTTACACAAAATATAGTGGAAACCACATTGCAGGTAATTCATTGGACATTCCATATTAGATATCACACAAAACAAACTTACACAATGCAAATTCACGAAAACAATTGAATAAGAAACTTTGCAACTCACCATCCTTTACACAAACTTTCCAATTGCTCAGGTACTTACACCAGATTATGACTATGTTCAATGCATAGAAAATTAACAAATAGTACATAATAAATAGTGGAATGAATTGCATAAAATTTACTGAGAACAAGTCCCTATAGCATTACTCGATAATAGCTTGATGTAACCTGGTACCTATCTCTCTCTCTCCTGTACTTCCAAGAACAAACCTTTTCATTAATCACCAAAAACTTACATTTTCACTATCTTTCCTTTTAGGTTAGGACTGCTCGGTGAATTACATAGAATAAAACAATTAGAGCATAATACTAGGAACCAAAATATTGCAAGGAAATGTCCTCGGTGGGCTAACACTGCACCACTTGGAAGTGACCAAATCCACATGATGGTGTCTCAGAGAAGTCCTCGACTGAATTTTTGCACATCCATCTTCAATTAAGTTTAGAGGTTCATGAATCTTGATGTGTGGAGATTGACTCATAATCTGTCAACAATGATCCTGAATGTGCTAATGGATTTTTGGCTCATCCAAAGGTGGTGCAAGACAACCTACATCAACAAGTAAATCTTGGAAAGAAATTTGGGGACGTACTCCACTTGCATTATGTCTTTCTCTCCTTTATGAATAAAGAATGTTTATTGTATTAATTTCTTTCTCCAAAGTATTAATGGAGGGAAACTCCTTTAATTCCTTTAATGATAGTAAGATGTTATAAGACTCTCCTAGGTAGGAAGTAGATTACATGATAGGGGAAGGGGTTAGAGAAATAGATTACATACCAGGGATTTAGAAGGGTATACAAGAAACACGTGAGATTAATATATACCAAGAGCTTAATGTTTTATATGTAAAGATGAATGATATCCAAGCAGATATGCTCATGATTAAGGAAATCCAAAATGAGATGGAACCCTACACACTTCTACAAACAAAGTGAAATGGAAAGTGGATAAAATGTTAAATATGCCCTTCCCAACTTAACCTCTTATTGCTCGAATGGGATCCTTGTTGATTTGAACAAGGAACCCATTGATAAATAATGGATTTTTCCATGGGATTGAGTATAGACTTGCTAGAAACCCAAAAATGACATGATGCAATTTGATTTATAGTTGATCATTTGAAAAAATGGCTCATTTCATTCCTACGCAAAATATAATTAAAATTTGAGAATCATTTAAAATGTTTGTGGAACATACCCATTGACTATATGGTCTACCACAAGATGTAGTGTCCGATAGAGACATAAATTTTGTTAGTAACTTTTGGAGATCTATTTTTAATAGGTAGGAAAAAAATTTAAATATCTAGAGGTAGATGGAGAAACAAAAATGTTGAATTGAATATTTGAAGATATCTTAAGAGGTTAGATGTCATATAACTAGATAGATTGGGAAGACGATTTACCTTCACTTGATTTTTCTTACAATAGTGCTAAGTATTCAACAATTGAATATAGTCTCTTCTTGTTAATGTAGAGGTTCCAACCAAGTGCTTTAGATGTAGTTGCATTGCGAAATGAGAAATTCCAAAGAACCAACGATTCTTGGAAGATTTAAATTTTATGTTGAAAGTAACTAAAGGAAACCTTAGGAAAGCCTAGGATAGACCTAAAGTATATGGTGAACCTAAGAGGTGAGATATTTCCTTTCGACTTGGAGAATAAGTAGAAAGTTCCCCACAAATCTAAAACTTTGACATCAGGACCTATCCTAAACTATCTCCAAGATATTATTGTCCTTTTGAGATTCTTAGAAAGGTTGATACTTTGGATTATGAGTTGAAGATTCTAGATGATCGTCTACTTCACCCAGTATCTCATGTAAGTATATTGAAAAGAAAAGTGATTGAATAAGAGAAGCTTGTATCTCCAAATATAGTAGTCCAACGATCTCACTTCAAAACATCCCTCATAAACCAAAGAAAATACTATGAAATCGAGATAAAAAGACTATGAATCATTTATATAAAGAGTGCTTAGTTAAATGAAAGGATGGAAAAGAATAAAGTGCCACTTGGGAACAAGTACGTTCCATGGATAAAGGGTTTACCTCTTTTCCAACTTTAATTTAGAAAACAAGGAAAAGCTTTGAGAGTGAATCCATGATTGGCTAGACTCATCATGATGCATGATGGAATACTCCACATATTATACCTACACACATTTTCAAGGACAAAAATGTTAAAGTTGGGAGGAATGGTGTATAATGAAGGACTAATTGCATGGGTTCATTGGTTCAAGACCCTTGGGTTTTGTAGAGATTCCCTTGGGTTTCGTAGAGAAACCCTTGGGAAACCTTAGGAGAACACTTGGGTTTTGTTTATGAGCCCTTGTACATTGATTTCTCAAAGATGTTTAGGTTGTTAAAAAGTTTATGGTAGGGTTTCTCCTTTTACATTGGATGCATTGTCATTGTATCTGTATAATTGAGAATATGTTGCAATAGCTTAAACATAATACCAACGTCATGATATTTGGTTGAATGGCTAGCGATTCAATTGTGTTTCTTCATTTCTGGAATTGTGGATGCTAATCTTCTTAATTTCCTAGCTATAGGACCTATGCCCTAGTTAATGAAATCCAAGGTCTAAATTTTTAATGTTTAAAATTGTGTAGATCTACACCAAGACCACTAGGCTTCCAATTCTATATAATTGAAACAAAGATTTAGGCCACACAAACAATGATTCTTTTTCAAGGATGATAGAGAATAAGACATGGGAAGTTCTTATATGTTGGAACACTACATACAAAGAAGAAAAATTGCATCATTTGATTGAGGGCTATGCTCACAAGGTTTCTCATTAAATAATCTGAAAGCTAATACATGTTGTTCCCATATATGTTTTGAAAAACTAGCTCAAAAATAGTTCCAAAATCTCCTCTCGTAATAGAAGTTCCCTTGAATTCTTAATTTAGGAGAATACTCCTCTCAAAATGTTTAATTGACTCTAGAATACACCTCTCACAATGTATAAATAATTCTCTAATAATAAGAATGGAAGCGTAAGTGGATTATGGATTTCACTATTAAATCCAATCAAACTCCATTGTTTTTATGTTTTATCTTTGCACTCTAAATGCATGTGGACATGATATAAGGTTTTACAGGTGTTTTTCTATAGATTTTCCCTTTATTTTGTGCATTGTAAGCATTCTTGATATTTTTTGGTGCATCCCTTTCTTGAGAAGAACCCCCTCCCAACCTTACTTTTGTACATTCTATGTGACATATCTAGATAGACCACTGATATGTTATTAGATACCTAGAAAAAATGATAGATTTATAAAGAACATGTATTCATAAGGATTTTTGCATTGGCAAAATTCTTAGATAGAGCTATAGAAAGATTTTAATCCACCACATTACTCTTAAAATCACATCCATGAACCATATATTCACATATGTTTGATCCAATAAAATAAGTAACCTTGATTGCATTCAACTAGAGCAACAATGCTTATACGTATGTAGAAAGGTATGTCATTAGTAAAGGATTATCGATATTGATAAGAAATATGGACAAATTAAGAGGGTCGACATGAATTCACCAATGATTTTGAACTTATTTTATGGTAATATCAATAAGAGAAAAGTTATACTTTATGGAATAAATGGATTTTAATGCCTTGAGGTTTTTAATGTGTTTTGTTTTTTGATTTTGCAGGTGAAGATTCATGAGGGTGTGAACGCGCATGGAATTATTCAAATAATTTTTGGGATATTGAAAAGAATATTTAGAAGATAGTTATTTTTAGTTGTTTTTGAAAAAATAATAGATCGCTTTAGAGAGTGAAATTTTTGTAAAAATAGAAAATCACAATTTCGTAAATAAAGCTAAAGCACGTTTTTTGAAGTGTCACGCTCATGTATCTTCTATTCATGACATAATAAGAAATACCCATAAATACACATGCTCTGAGAGACCCATCCATCACAGTATGTGGGGGAAGAATGTTCCCAATCTGGTGTCAAGTCTCTTGTCACTTTCTATTCTCTGAGTACTTTTGTGTGATTTTGTTTCTCTACTATCCTCTGCGTACATGCATTTGGGGGATCTGAAGGGCAATAGTGGTATCAGAGCCAAGGCATCCATGGAGGTGGTTTCGTCATTTGATTGTGATTCACGGCATCCATTCCATTCACGATTCGACATTCATCTGAACCCTCCGATCTAGACCTAGGTTTTGGTTCTCTACATAAGGCCATAAACCCTACTCATAGCACCGAGGATTTTAGTACATCACCCCTACCTGGGGTAAGGTCTGAACAACCGTTGAAACTTTTGCATCAAGAACTCCAACATGCTAAAAACGAAATAAAAGAACATGATGCTGCACTCTAGCAATTGCAAAATGATGACAATAACCTAGTTAGGGTGGTGAAGGCCATTATTACCACCCAAGAACAGAGTAGGTAGTCCAAGATTGGTGCAAAAAATTTCCAATTTTCGTGATTCGATGGGTGAAAGGATGGCCAATTTGTCCTTTCATGGCTATCTTAGTTTAATGACTCCTATTCTAATGAATCATACTCTGAAAGTGAGGAGGTGAAATTTGTTACTAATTATTTGGTGGGTAAGGCCCAATTATGGTGGGATGTTTTGCACCATAGCACCGATCGCCCTACCACATGGGATGCATTTCAAGAAAAGATCAAGGATTCCTTCCTTCCTCCTCAGTTCCACTTACATGCACATTGATCATGGACAACTTTTGGATGGAAAGATGGAGATATTGTGTGCACCTATGTTGAGCATTTTCGGCAATGACTACTACTTATTTGTTCGCTTGAAATGATTGCTGAAGATACCTTGCAATGAAAGTATGAAAATGGTTTGGAGATGGGATTTCAAGCTAAGCTCAACATCCTACCTCCCACGACCCTCTATGAAGCTATCTCTTTTGCACATGATGATGAGAAAGAGTTTTAATCCATCACTAAGTCCATTCTCTTACAACAAACGTGTCAACAACAACCACCAATCAAGCCCAATTTTCCTTTCAAGCATCCCTTCACTAGTCTTTCTTCTCCGACTTTTTAGCACCCACCTATTTCACAATGCGCTCCTACTTTGCAGCACCCTCCTCAATCCATTTTTTCACCAGTATCCAAGACCACTCCCCTACAACCCACAAAACCTCCAACCCTTCAAACTATGATGATGGATGCTCAACAAAAGATACCACGTATCACTTGCTGGCATTATGGTAATTTTGGCAATACTAAAGCTAAATGTAGGTTTTGAACTAATGACATGAAGCCTATCGGAGCTCAAGTACACAACATGGAGGTGATTCCTAAAGACATTCAACCTAGTTTTCATCCAATTGAGTACTAATCTTTTTCTTGAGTTTTTGAACTTCCTTTTCTTCTTTCTTGAGCTTGGTAGTTAGTTTTTTATTACTTTTCTTTCATTTCTGGTAGGTTCATTGTCTTTGTTTAGCTTTGGCTTCCATCTGCTCCATTCTTTGGGACTTTTCTTCAGATTTGGATTTAAGCTTGGTGATTTCTATTAGAATGTCATTTAATTCTTCTAAAGCTTCTTCATGAATGATAGTCTCCCTTTTGGTATTCTTTGTGTGAAGTTCATCAAGCTCCACCCTAAGATGGTTGATTTCTACATTCATATCTTCTTTTTCCACCAACCATGCTTCCTTTTGTTAATCTAAAGCATTGTATTTTTTTTTGAATTATTCCATATGGAGAGCACTTGAATGGATACCTCTATCCATATCACCTAGATACTTTGGTCTAATGGGTTCCTTCGAAAACATCCAGGGATAGATATGATCACTACACGTTTTGGGTGGCAACTACACTTGTCCATCTAATTGCCTCCATTTATCGTGCAAATTACAGGCATTGAAGGTTGGGAGCATCGAAACTTTCCTCGAATTCTCCACAGTGAGATCCACACGCTCTCTTTCTTTTTGGATCCTTTCTGCTTAAGCTTTAGTGTTTGCCTTCCTTTTATTTTCTTCTTCTTCTCTCTTCCTTATTGCTTCTTCTTCTAGTCTCTTCCTTCCTACCTCTTTTTCTAATCTCTTCCTTGCTGGTTCTTCCTCTTTTGTCACCTTTCGGTCCTCTTCTTATTTTTTTAATCTTTCTTCATCCATTTTTTGATGATTTTATTCCACTTGCTTCCTACAGGTTTCTTCCTCCTCATCCATGTCAGGTGTTTACTAGTCATTATAAGTGCCTGGAACTAGTTTTCTCTCCATAGATCTCTTATTCAAGGCTTGTAGGAAAACTTCCACTCTGACTATCTTACATTCTCGAGGTAAAAACATAGGGTTGTTGGGAAGAAGTAGAGTAAAGAGTACTCCGAACTTAGTGTCCATAGTCATGTTAGTAGCCCATCCCATTCTTCTATATAATATTCTAGCTTTCTTCTTCAGCTTCCAGAAAATACACTCTGTGCAGTTTACCTATGTCCACAAATTCTTTCATTAACCACCGTACTGTTTAGCCTGTACATTGGTTATCATAGTCATTAATAGTAATCAGAGTTTTAGGGGGTTGTCCAGTGGAAGTTAGGAGAATTTGTACTCTCCCAAACATGACTTGCCCAAGACACTCATTATCTCGGCTGCATCAACAGGCTTTGTTACTACCATCAACTTCTAATCCCATCGTGGTCAACAATTTGTTTGGTTGTTGAGTGTTAAGATAACATACAAAATACCTCCAAAGGATAGGTTTTGGGAATGGGGATTATGACTATGATACTACATGCATTTTTTTCCTTATATTATTATCACACACTTCAACCATTCAACAGAAAGGGATACATGTATGAAGATTACTTGGAGCTTGTGCACATAGATGTGTGGGGTCCTAGAAGAGAGCCATCAATCTCAGGATCAAGGTACTATGTTTCATTCATAGATGATTATAGTAGATGGACAATTCTTTACTTCATTAACCATGAAGATGAATTCTTCACTTGTTTCAAGAAGTATTTGGCATTAGTTAAGAACCAAATAGGAAGAAGCGTGAAGATTATCAGATGTGATGAAGGTGGTGAGTATTTTTCACATGAATTTGACTCATTCTTATAGGACAGAGGTATAAAGAGACAGGTCACAACAACCTACACTCCTAAACAGAATGGAGTGGCAGAGAGGATGAATAGACTAATAGTAGAGGTTGCAAGATCAATGTTGAATGAAAAGAAACTTCCAAACTACTTATGGGCAGAGGCTATTTCCACAACCAAATACTTAATTAATAGGCTTCCATCCAAATCCTTGGATGGAATGACACCTTATGAAGTATGGAATGGTAGGAGACCTCCCTTAGACCATTGTAAAATCTTTGGGTGCATTTCTTATGCACATATACCCTCACAGATTAGAGGGAAGCTTGATCCAAAAGCTGAAAAGTGTATATTCATTGGCTATGACCAAAACCATAAAGGATATAGGTTGTAGAATCCCACTAAAAAAGGATTTACAGTTAGTAGGGATGTGGTGTTTGATTAATATAATTCATCGTTTGAAGATGATTGCAGGAAAATAAAGCTACCTTATGACTTGGGAAGTGATTTTCCAACTGTTACTCAAGAAGATTTGCAAATATCAGAAGATGTCAACTCAAAAGAGGAAGAGTAGATTGATTTCAAAGCTTGGAAGTACAAGGGAAGGACAAAGTTCAAACAATTGGAAGACATTCTAGAGTCATCCAATCAAGCACTCACAAGATCTCAAAGGGAGAGTAAAAAACCCATAAGGTATGGCTATGACACATCACTAATCACCAAGCACGCTATATACATGACTAAACATTGTATGTCAAAAGAGCCTTCTTCATTTGAAGAAGCCAATAAGAAGACAAAATGGAGAGAAGCTATGCAGGAAGAAATTGAAGCACTTCAGGAAAACAACACTTAGGATTTGGTTCCAAAGAAATCAAGCATGAGGGTAATAGGATCTAGGTGGATTTACAAAGTAAAGAAAATATTAGATGGTTCAATCAACAAGTATAAAGCATGGCTAGTAGCAAAAGGGTTTGTCCAAACCCATGGAGTCGATTATGAGGAGACCTTTTCACCTATGGCTAATTTGCCAACAATCAGAGTTTAAATAAGTATTGTTGCTTCAAAGAATTGGAACTTGTATCAGTTAGATATTAAAAATGCATTCCTAAATGGATGGATCTTAGAAGAAGTTTACATGGCTCAACCACTAGGGTATGAAGAGAAGGGCAAACAAGATTATGTATGCAAGCTAAGGAAAGCACTCTATGTTTTAAAGTAAGCTCCTAGAGCTTGGTAGCATAGACTTGTCACATATTTGCAGGATCAAGGATTTGTTGCTAGCAAAGTAGATTCTTCTTTATTCATAAACAAGACTAACTTAGAAGTTATTTATCTATGTGTTTATGTGGATGACATTATCATTACTGGGAATGATGCCAATGGCATCAAGCAAATCAAATCTTAAATGATGGAAGAGTTTAAAGCAATGACCTTGGTTTATTAACATATGTTCTTGGATTAGAACTTGTATATTCAGATTCTGGAGTCTTTATTACTTAGAGGAAGTGCATTCATGATATGTTCATTAAATTGAAGATGGTCATACTGTCTTGATGACTTAACCCGCCTTGAACACTAAGAATCAGCTTGTAGCAAGAACCTTTTATTGGGAAGATCTTACAAACATCACATTGAATACCCAATCGAGTGGGTATCTATTCAAAATTTCAAATGTATTGTGAAAAATCTATAAAGGAAGTAAGCATTTGGCACAACCCTCCAAATCAAGTATCACATCAAAGATCTTCTTATAATATGAGGTAGAAATGAGAATTAGACACAAAAAATCTACATAAATAGGGTTTTCCAATGTGCGTGGAGTAGAATTCAGGCTATGATGTAGCTATCTAGCTTGATCATCATAAAGTTTCTCAAGAACACTCACATCCAAACCAAGTGGATTCAAGAGTTGTATGGCACATGCATCGACAAAATCTTGATCATCAGCTAATATTATGAAATCATTATCTTTTTCCTATTTAGTGATTACAAGCAAAGTGGAGGAAGGAAGATTAAAGAGCTCCTTTATCTGTGATTCTAAATCTTTCTAAGGCAAAACAAACAAGATCCAAGGGTTTAAGGTACAATCCATCTTCCAAGAGTATCCTAGCAACAGAAAAAAAGAGCATATGCTTGTAAGCTACACTCTAGTGGGCCTTGGCTCCATAACTTAAATGTGTCCTTTGTTAGTTACCGGTCTTTGAGTGAGAAAGTACCTGTATAGTTTTTAAATTTCCATAGTTATCAGAAGAAATAATAGAAGTTCTATGTATGAGAATCTCTCCTCCATCTCCATGCTTTGTCTATTGTGGTAATGACTTTAAAAGTTCAAGTTTCACAAGCAACTTGATGTCTCGCATCGAGTTTGTGCTGATAAGTCCTTGTTTTATTCTTTGAGTTTTATCTACTGTTGAATCTCCTTTAAAAAATGAAGTTTTTGAAGCAACTCGATGCCTGGCATTGAATTTCCACGTAAAGGCAATGCCTAGCATTGAATTCCCACATAAAAATGGTTTTCTTTATATATATGTTCATGGGGTTATTTCAGGTGCTGAAAAAATGGCCAAAAACACACCAACTTGATGACTGGCATCAAATTCTCGCTGTAAGTCCATGCTAAGTTGAAAACTTTTATTTTTAGACAAACACTTTTACTAAAACAACCAAGATTTCAAATTTTGGAAGCTCATATAGGGTCATCTTGTGAAGGCCATAACTTGGTGTGTAGTGCAAATTTTTTAGCAAATAATAGCTTATTGGAAAGCTCTTCTCTTCTACTTTGAATCACTAAAAGACCTTGGCAAAATAATATTTGTGTTGAGGGAAATAAGCAAAACTATGAAGGTATGTCATTTTAGTGACTAGAAATTTCTGTAGAAGCAAAGTTCTCAATTTAAACAATTATTTCTCAAAGTTTGGAGAAGCATTGAGTTAATGGTTACCATAGAGATTATCTAGTGTCACATTAATTCATTCCTTGTGATGTTTCATACATCAACAAGGAGTCCTAACCATTTGTTCAAGCATATAGGCTTGCCAAATGTACCAACAACTCCCCCTCAAGCCTAAGAGGCTTGAGTCTTCAATACTTCAGTATCTCCTACAATCCAATCATAACCTATTTAATTTGCTTCCATCCAAGGATTTGGGCATCATATCTACACATTGCATATGAGTGGATACAAAGGAGAGTTGTATCTCCTTGCTCAGAATCTTGTCCTTAACAAAATGATAATGATATTCTATATGCTTTCTCATGAAATGAAAGATAGGATTAGTAGCTACATGAAGTGAACTCATATTATCTCCAAATATGTAAGGAGTGTCAAAATCGAACCCTAAATCTTTGTGTAGAGTTTTTATCCACATAGCTTCTTGTGTTGTAATTGCTAACGCTCTATATTCAGCTTCAATTGAGGAAAGGCAATTGTAGGTTGCTTGTTTGAAGACCACGATATGCGATTTGTTCTTGCAAATGAGAGATATCCTGATGTGCTTCTTTATCTTTGGAACCTGCCCAATGTGCATTAGTGAATAGCTTTGCATTCAAGTCAGATGTGTAAGGGTAATGTAAACCTTCATTTATTGTTCGTTCCAAGTGCTTCAATATCCTCTTTGCTGCATCTATGTGTGGCTTTGTTGGGGTGTGCATGAATTGACTAAGCATACTTACTCCATAGAAAATATCAACCCTAGTTAGAGTAGCATATTTTAAACTCCCAACTAGGCTTTAATAGCTTGTGATATCTTCAATGAGCTCTCCTTCATGAGCACTTAATTTGTGGTTGACTTCCATGGGATTACTTCCAACTTTAGCTTCTTACATTTTGACCTTTTCAAGAATATCTTTTATATACTTCCCTTAAGTGAGGAGCATCCCTTGATATGTATAGACTACTTCCAATCCTAGGAAGTAAGTAAGAAATCCAAGATCACTTATCTTAAACTCCTCCTTCATTTGGGCTTTGATTCTTATGATCCCATCAACATCATCACTTGTAAGGATTACATCATCCACATACACACATAAGTATATCACTTCAAATTTACTTTTCTCAATGAAAAGTTAAGGATACTTTGCTTGATTGAAATCCTTTGTCCTCTAAGAAAGTAATTAGTCTAGGCTTCCGATCTCTAGGAGCTTTCTTCAATCCATATAGAGCTTTCCCAAGTTTACACACATACTCAGGATGTGATTCATCTACAAATCTAGGAAGTTGTGCCATGTACACATCCTCAAAAATCCACCCCTTCAAGAATGCATTCTTTACATCCATCAGATAGATGTTCCAATTCTTTGAGGGAGATACACTCATGAGTACTCTGATATTAGGCATTTTTTCCATAGGAGAGAAAGTTTCTTCATTGTTTATACCTTGAGTTTGAGCAAACCCTTTAGCCACAAGCCTTGCTTTATACCTATTTATAGATCTATCTAAGTTCTTCTTTACCTTGTAGATCCATCTAGATCCAATGATCTTCATGGATGGCTTCTTGGGAATCAATTTCCAAGTTTGATTTCCTTGAAGAGCTTGTATCTCTTTTTCCATTGCATCTCTCCATTCGGGTTTCTTCTTGGCCTCTTCAAATGTTGATGAATCTTCTGATTTTGAATCCTGAGCAATGTAAATGGAATCCTAATTTTGAATCTCCATACCTTTTTGGCTTCCTTTTTTCTCTAGTACATCTCCTTATTGTTTGTTGAGAAGATTCTACATCATCTCTCAATTCCTATATCTTTGCTTTACCTTTGTTGTTCCAAGCATTAATATTTCTTCTTGGTGTCCTTTATTCATCATCAGAATCACTTGAGTCTTCATTTATGTGTTCACTCCCCTTTTACAATGTTGGGAAGTCCTCCTCTAGGTCATAAGGTAGCTTGAATTTCTTGCAATCGTCTTCAAACCAAGAGTTCTTGTCATCAAAGACAACATCTCTACTAACAATAAAACCTTTATTTCTTGGATTATATAACATGTATCGTTTTTTATTTTGATCATACCCAACGAGCACACATTTCTTTGCTTTAGGTTCCATTTTACCTCTTATTTGAGATGGAATATGTGCATATGTTATGCAGCCAAATATCCTGCAATGATCAAGGCTAGGGCTTCTTCCATTCCATGCATCATAGGGTGTTATCCCATCCAATGCCTTTGATGACATTGTATTGATCAAATAGGTGGTACTAGATACGACCTCTGCCCACAAATAATTTGGTAACCTCTTCTCATTGAGCATAGACCTTGCACCTTCAACTATGGTCCTATTTCTTCTCTCTACCACTCCATTTCACTCTCGAGTGTACCTAGTTGTGATCCTTTTTTTGATACCCCTCTCTTGGAGGTAAGCATCAAAATCATGGGAGAAATATTCTCCCCCTCCATATGACCTTAGCCTCTTTAGTGTTTTAGCTATTTGATTTTCAACAAGGCCAAGATACTTCTTCAAACATGAGAAGAATTCACCCTTATGCTTCATACAGTATAGTCCATCTTCTACAATCATCAATAAAAGATACATAGTACTTGGATCTTGAAATTGAAGGCTCTTTGTTAGGTCCCCAAACATATGGTGGACTAGCTCTAACAAGTCACCATGAATGTATCCTTTCTTCATGAAGGGTTGCGTGCGTGATTTCTCAAGCTGACAAGCACTAAACTTATATATCATGTGTTGCTTGGAAATATTTGGTAGGCCAAGCACACTTTGATCCATGCACATTTGCTTCAAGTTCATTTCACCTATATGAGCCAATCTTTTGTGCCATATTCCTAATTCTGATAAGGTTAGGTACCATAATTGAACAGAGCTATATTTGTAGTATCTTGGAGCTCAAATGTAAAGAGTCTACCTATCTTTTCTCCTTTTGCAATTCTCTTGAATCCCTATTGTGGATCTTCAACAAAGGCTTGATTTCTTGTGAACCTTACGTGCAATCCTTTCTATACAATCTGCCCAACACTTATGAGATTTTCTATTATGGTATGTAGATATAATACCTTGCTAAGTAGATTCATGTTTCCATCTAGAGTCTTCACATTTCCAATCTTTTCCACTAAGTGGCTAGTGTTATCTCCTATTTGAAACTCATGCCTATTTCTTAGACCATCTAGGTCTGATAGTAGAGCCACATTCCCTACTACATGATTTGAACAACTAGAATCTATATAAAATACATGCTCATTTGCTTTACCTTGCTTCATTTCATGTTCATCAAGAGAAGTGAATCTGCTTTACCTTGCTTCATGGTCATGCTCATCAAGAAGGAGATTTTTGATGTGTAAGTAATTAATTGAGACTGCTCAGAAGATCTTGGAAAAAAATCAAATGTTGAAAGAAACAAGAGTCACAGACAAAAATTTACAGAAATGCATGGACCAAGTAATTTGGGAGGAATCGAGAGAAAAAGGCCCAAGAGTATTAGACAAAGATACCTTCAATGAAAAAAGTAGGGGGGGGGGGGGGGGTGTAATGCAAAGAGCAGGAGAGGATAAAGGGGTAAGCTGTAGAAAAATGAGATTACATGAACCAATGCAAAAAGGGAAGATAAAAGAGCTACAAGACATGGAAATTACTTGTAAAATCTCACAAGTGAGCTAGCAAAACAAAACCCTAAATTGAGAAACGTGTGCATTAACACCTCAATAAGAGCTCAAGAAAGCTACTCAAGAGTGGAAGGGGAAGAACACATGCAATTGCCATTGGACAGGATAGGGGAATACTATGAGGGTGAAGAAGGAATACTACCTTAGTCTTGGAATATCAAGCATGTAAAGTGCAAGCGATTCTGGATATTGGTGCTTGAGTGGCAATCATAACTAAGGAAGTTTGGGAAAAGTGTGGAAAACCTAAATTGAAACCAACCAAGTTAAAATTCCAATTAGCAAATGGGCACATGGAGCACCTAATATGATTGTTGGACAAGGTAAACCTCAAGACTTGTGGTATCATTTTCAGGCACTCCCTGGCACTAGTTGAGTTCCAAGAATTGACCACATGACATCATACTAGGAAGGCCTTTTCTCAGACAACTTAGAGTGGTTCAATATTGTGGAAGTAATCATCTCTACCTACATGAGGATAATATCACCCACGTGAACTTAAAAACCCACACATATCATGACATTTCACCTAGAGACTGGAGAAAGGTACAACCAAGAATAAATACATCAATAGCTTCAAGATCAAGTGGAGAACCAGATTTCGTGGCATCTGGTGAGATCTGGTAGTGGAAACTAAAGAATGGAGATATGTGGAAGTTGACAAAGCAAGATTTTAAACTAGAAAAAACAATGGAAGATCCTCGCTATGTTCCCATGTACTTTGATGAGAAAGACTTTGAACCTTACACGTGGAATCAAATCTTGTCAACCATAGACGTGGCTTCAAGTGATTAAAACTTGGTACAAATGTGTGATCATGAGGGATATGATTTGATCCATTTTTATATGATTAGGGTTTTATCAATAACAGGAGAAGAACAGCAACAAGGGAAAAACCTAGAAAATCCAACCCCTAAGCCATCAAAGCTTGAGGAATACAACAAAGAAACATCTCAAATAGATGTCCTAGGGAATTTCAAGAGATATGATATTGAGGAGAGAAAGGTGATTTTCTAGAGACCTCAAAGAGAGTTTAAAGAAGATTAGTCATATGATAACAAAGAATAGGTTAAGTAGGTTACAGTCATGATGGAAGAAGGAGAAGAGAGGAAAATAATCATGGCCAATGACATTCATGAAGAAGAACAGAGAGATTTAGTGGGATTGGTCAAAAAATTTAGGGAATTCTTTGCATGGAGTTACAAGGATCTAAAACAAGTGGACCCAAACATTTGTGTCCATAGAATACCCATAGCTCCTAAGTCCAAATGTTCACAGCAAAGGCATTACACTTACAATGATGTACATGTCACTAAAATCAAGGAGAAAATAGACAAACTCCTATATGTTGGGTTTATATATGAGATTGAATACAATGAATGGGTACCGCCCATAGCGGTAGTCCCAACAAAAATTTAAAAGTCGAGGGTTTGCATACTCAAGAAGCTCAAGGTTGTTACCATTAGGGATAATTACCCATTTCCCATTACCGACCATTTGCTAGAGAGAGTGTTGGGAAAGATGGATGGACACTCTAAGAAATGAGTAGGTACCACCAAATCCTGCTTTGTACCAGCCCTTCCTTGCTTCAGAATTGCATTGTAGGCCCTCTTAGCTTTCAAATGACACTATGCAAGTGCCTATGTACTTTGGAAATGGTGTAACTAAACAGACTACTTCCAAGTTGAAGGATCAATGAAAACCTTCTATCTTTGTTCATACATGTACTTCAGATAAAAAGTCTTTTGCAAGATAAATAGAGTGCTTAGTAACTAAGGAAGTGTCATACCCATATCTGATTGGCTTCTTGCTCTCCCTTTGTGATCTTCTGATTGCTTGGTTGGATGATTCAGGTATATCCTCCAACTTCTTCATTTTGACTTTGCATTTGGACTTCCATGCCTTGAATTCTTCTAAGTTGATGATGTCTTCATCATTTGAGTTGATGTCTTCAATCTGATTAGGCTCCTCCTTAGTGAGGCTTGGAAAATCCTCTTCCAAGTCATAAGGTAGCTTTACTTTCCTGCATTCACTTCAAACCAAGAGTCATTCTCATCAAAGAAAACATCTCTACTGGAAGGATTGTAGAACCTGTATCCTTTTTTATTCTAGTCATACCCTATGAAGATGCACTTCTCTGCCTTAGGGTCTAGCTTACCTCTTATTTGAGAAGGGATATGCACATAAGCTACACATCCAAAGATCCTGCAATGATCAAGTGAAGGTCTTCTACCATGCCATGCTTCATATGGGTTCATCCCATCAAGAGATTTGGATGGCAACCTGTTTACAAGATAAGTAGCAATAGATACACTCTTTGCCCACAAGTAATTAGGTTTTTCTCATTTATCATTGACCTAGCTATTTCAACAATTAGTCTATTTCTCCTCTCTGCCATCTCATTTTGCTCAGGGGTATACCTTGTTGTAATTTCTCTCTGTCCTGCAAGAATGCATCAAACTCATTTGAGAAGTACTCACCTTCTCCATCTGACCTTAGTCTCTTTAGACTTCTCCCTGTTTGGTTCCTCTGTCCTGCAAGAATGCATCAAACTCATTTGAGAAGTACTCACCTTCTCCATCTGACCTTAGTCTCTTTAGACTTCTTCCTGTTTGGTTCTCAACAAGTGCAAGATATTTTTTAAAGCAACTGTATACTTCATCTTTGAGCTTCATAAAGTATAGGATAGTCCACCTACTGAAATCATCATTGAAAGATACATAATACCTTGATCCAAAAATTTAGGGATCCTTATTTGGTCCCCATACATCTATATGGACAAGCTCTAGGTAGTCCTCATGCATGTAACCTTTCCTTGAGAAGGGTAACATGTGAGATTTTCCAAACTGACAAGCACCACATTTATAGATCATGTGTTGCTTGGATACATTAGGTATCCCAAGCACACATTGATCGCTACATATTTGTTTTAAGGTTCTTTCACCAACATGCCCTAATCTCTTATGCCAAATTTCAAGTTCTGATAGTGTTTGGTCTTTGTAACTATAAAATGCAATATTCTTTGTATCTTCAAATTCAAAGGTGAATAATATACCTGTCTTTTCTCCTTTGGCAATTCTTTTGAATCCATGTTGGGGATCCTCCACAAATGCTCCATATTGGTTGAATCTAACCTGCAAACCCTTTTCCACAATTTGTCCAACACTCATCAAATTCTTGGTAATTATCGGCACATATAGAACCGTGCTCAACAGATTATTATTTCCATCATATGTTTTAACATTTCCTACTTTAATCACTAAGTGCTTGGTGTCATCACCTATTTGTACCTGATGCTTACCCTTTGGTTCCTCAAGGTCAGAGAGTAGAGCTACATTGCCTGCCACATGGTTTGAGCATCTTGAGTCAATGTAGAATAGATGGTCATCATTTATACCTAGTTTTGAAGTCATATTCATAATCAGAAGAGAATCCTCTTGCTCCTCTGTATAGTTGTTGTAATCTTTCCTTTATTTGTAGCCTCCTTGATAGTTGCTATTGTAGTTGTTGTTGTTGTAGTTATTATTGTATCCTTGATGGTGATTGAATCTTCCTCTTGATTGTGTATATCCACCTCTTTGATATCCTCTACCTCTCTGATTCTTGAAGTTCCTGTAACACTCATCTGTAGTATGAGTTGAAAATCCACAAATATAACATGGTGAGGAGTTATAAGGTCTCCCCCTACCTTGCTTACCTCCTCTGCCCCTTCCTCTTGAGGTTCTACCTCTCCTTGCATAGTTGGCTTGGGAGGTAGCTCCTTCATCCTCAATCTTCTTGGTCTTCCCTTTCTCTTTGGACTTACTTTTATCAGTGTATAGGGCAGAAGAGCTATTACCTCTTGATGAATCTCCATTCTTTTTTAGCTTGGCTTCATGGGTAAAGAGTTGCCCCATGAGAGTGGTAAGATCTAGAATCTCCATGTCCATGTACAAGTCCATGGCAGTTGTGAAGCTCTCCCATTTTTCATCAGCTTTAATACCATTGATTACTTGTCTTACAATCTGCTCCTCTTCAATTTCTTCTCCTATGCTTGCCAATTGATCTGCTACTTCTTTGACTTTGGTCACACACTCTGAGTTGCCTTGCTTGGGTTGCTTTCTTTGAGTGGTAAACTCAATCCACAATTGGTTCTTCCTAGCCCTTGTGTTGGAAAAGAAATAGGAAGAAAATGTTTCCCAAGTCTCTTGGGATGTCTTACAGTTTCTGATATGTGGAAGAAGAAAATCAGAGATTGAGTTAAGTAAGTAAGACCTTGCTAATTCATCCTTGGCACACGATGTGTTGAGTCTTTCATGCTTCTCTCTTTTAGGTTGTCCTTTGCTTCTCAATATAGACATCTCCTCATCTCCTGAGATGTATCCATAGAGGCTCCTTCATTGCAAGTATTTCTTCATCCTCAAGGACCATGCTTGATAGTTGTTCCTATCCAATTTATTAATGAAAGAAGGAAAATCATCTCCCGTTTTACCTTAGCTTTGCTCTGATACCACTGTTGGGAAAGATGGATGGACACTCCAAGAAATGAGTACGTACTACCAAATCCTACTTTCTACCAACCCTTCCTTGCTTCAGAGTTGAGTTGTAGGCCCTCTTAGCTTTCCAATGACACTATGCAAGTGCCTATGTACTTTGGAAATGATTTAAGAAATTATTGAAGCAAAACACACCACTTCCAAGTTGAAGGATCAATGAAAACCTTCTATTTTTGTTCATACACCTACTGCTTGTTATGCTCAGTGCTTCCAGTACAATAGGAAGTAGAAATATTCCTTTTGGAGATATCAAACTAGCTTAATGAGCTAATGATTCCAAGTGGAATCACTTAAAATGATGCACTATACACAGAGCAATCAATTTAACAATCAAATCATTACCTTTGATTTTTTAGGACCTCTGTAGAGTTTGACCAGTGAGTGCTTCGATGAACTTTTCTCCAGATTTGCTGAATGTATTATCTTCAAAATTTGGCAACATGTAGAGAACTTGGAGCTGATTCCAACAAGCTATAGAACATTGAAGATGGTCAAGAAATGACTGAGATATGAGTAGTAAAAGTTGACTATTATGAGTGACTATGACAGAGAGACCATAGATGAGAAGTATAGATCTATTGTATTAGAACACAATGTTGTACAAGATCATAGGCATGATAATCAAAGCCTAATGATGATGAGAAGTGTAGGCTACAATGTAAACCTCACTCTCTTACAACGTGGTTAAGGAGAACTTGAAAAATGAAGTCACACATATCCTACGTGTTTTTTTGACATCTTTTATAGATAGGATATTTGAATTTGAATTTGAATCCTCCATTGGCTCTTACTAAAGGTAGTCCTCCAATCTAGGAGATATTCTCTCAAGTGGAGTCATGACTTTTCCAAATAATAAATCCACGAGTTTGGTGGTGATTACAAATATTCTTTTCAAGTCATAATGACTTTTACAAATAGTAAAAGATAAATGTGCACATTCTCTTTAAGAAGTCCACATCACTTAGGAGAACTTAGGCAAATCTTCGAGAAATGTAAACTCTATAGAGTCTGCCTTTACCCTGAAAAATGTGTACTCTTTGTAAGACAAGATAGGATCCTAGGACACTACCAATGAAGAGAAAATAAGAGTGATATCTGAAATGCCAAGACCCAAAACTATGAAAGAGTTGAGAGCATTCATGGGACATTGTGGATGCTATAGAAGATTTGTTCATAATTATGCCACGATAAGAAGTTGATTTACCTCTTTGATGCTTTCTTCATTACCACCACCTATAATCAAGTCATCAACATAAATAGACACAATTGTGATGCCATCATTACCCTTCCTTGCATATAGTGAATGATCTATATCACACACAAAAAACCCAATGGTGGTTAAGTAATCACCAATCCTTGCATACCATGCACGAGCAGCATTCTTAAGTCCATACAAAGCCTTTTGCAACCTACAAACATATTCTAGGTGCTTTGAATCTTGATATTCTGGTGGCTGGTCCATGTATACTTCTTTCTCTAACTCCCATCCAAGTGACAGCCATGTAACTACATGTGCACCAAGTGTCCCAGTTATCCAGAGTTAACTCAAGTGGATGCTTCTAGAAGGTTCTAGAGCTCTTTGGGCAAAACAGTCTCCCCATGTACCCCATGAGGATTGAACCCAAGACCTCTTCCTTCACACCCTTGAGTCTTAACCACTAGGCTAAATGGATTACTTGGTTACAAGAGTAAATGACCAACCGGTAAGTCTAGACTCGAGATCTTTGGCCACACATACGGATGACCAAACGGTGTCCAATTTCATATCTATCTAAACCATTTGAATCCTTAGATCACATACTTACTTTATTACATTCTTCCCCCCTTGGAAAATATTTTCGTCCTCGAAAATAGAGCTATATATCTACTATAGGAAACCCCCAAGCCTCATGTTCTAAAAACTCGAAGAACATGGTCATGTTCTTAAAACTGGAAGAACATGTCTCATCTCTGTGGTGGCATCCCTGTCCAAATGATTCAAAAACATTGTCTCGCTTTGCACTTTGATAAACTAGTCAAAGTACAAAGTAGTGAATGAATAATAAGGGTGGATTTAAAAACATCCCTCGCCAATTCACACTTTCTCGATGTGCGATCTAGGCACAAACCTTTGAACTGGGTGGATTCAAATTACTAGTCCATTTCTGGGCATAACTGGTGCATGGACTTAGTAACTAAGGTGGGATTCTTATCCCTTGCAAGACTTTGAGAACTCTTGATTCACTTGAATTTGTTTTGGAGATCTTGAAGTTTGGTTGTCCCAAACATCTAACTTAGATGTTTTATGCAATGGTTTACTCTTATGCAACAGTTACTTGATTTTTTTTTTCACCCGACTAGAGGACTACTTTGTCCAAATGGGTTAAAAAATCCTATGTAAACTGTAGGAGATAGTTTACCATTTACTTTGAGTCAATCATACTATAACTTGACCAATTCAAATTCAAATGAAAATTGTCCAACTTAGGACACTTTCTCAAAGTCTTGAGGTAGAAGTTCTTGGGAACTGCCAATCTGATGATCAATTCCTAACTCCTCTATTTTAGAGTATAGTGGACTCTAGGAAATCATATATGCTCTATCTTGAAGCAAACTCAAATAAATAAGTCCACTTAGACTTATTATCTTTTGAAGATTTAAAAGGTTCTTGTACATAACATCTATCTAGAGTGTTTAATTTAGTTATTTAGTTCTAACCGGCTAACCCTGGTCCTTTGCAAAAGCAATCAGATACCATATCCGAGCCAGTTCCAAAAGATTTGGAAAGCAGAAAGAATTAACTAAAACTCTATACAATCAATTCATACTTTGAAGACACGTAAACTTGCTATGCGTCAAATTCTAGATGACTCAGGATTTTAATTTCTCAAAGATCTCTTTCAATACAATATTGAAGCATTTTTTCTATCTTTAAGAGAAATAATTCAGATTCTCAAAAAGATTCAAAGAAAATCAAAAACATCATCCAACCACAAATTACTAGTATGGTTACCATCATTAGTGTGTCGACCTAGTAAGGTTCTATTGATGAGTTTTGTATTCAAATAATGCTTCACTTGAGACCAAGTTCAGGTCACATTCAGTCTTTCTGACTCCTTACTGGGAATGCAATTCTTGTGCATTTCTTTGAGTCAAAAGAGTGAATTTACCAAGTTACACTAGGAACTTGATTCTTGACTTAGTCAATCAAATCCTTGGTTGAAAAGATCAACTCAACACTTTATCTTAACAACACTTTATCTTAACAACACTTTATCTTGAAGTGTTTCAAGAAGATCTTGGAAGTTACTTACTTCATATCTTCTGTTTTCTTTATCTTGAAGTTATCTTGAAGTATCTTGAGATACTACTTTTATCCTCCTTGAAATCAAACTTCTCCTTTGAAGTCTTTAATTCCCTTGAGGATCAAACTTAACTTCAAGATCCAAACTAGGACTAAAAGATAATTATCATCCACGGTCTGATGTCCCATACCATCTTTCCTACATCAATCTGAGTATAAAATCTCGTGTCCCATACCACCCTATTCTATATTCATACTAATGTGTGGGTGATACTTATCCTGAAGTCTAAACATCTCTTGATAGAGACCTTTTTACTTCAACTTTTTGAAGTTTCAGGTATTACCTCTAACTTGATATTCTAGGTTTTTTATCCCTTCACAGGATCATTTCACGATCTTGTTCTTTCCTTTGGGAATTTGAAAACCTTTGGTAGAATATCCATTCTTCTTTGCTAGGGTTTTCAAATGAAAACCAACTATCATTCCAAGTTCTTGAATTTATCAAATTCAAGTCTAATTGGTTATACTTGACCAATTGGTAGTGGCAAGAGCTTTTCACTTCTTGTCTTTAGATTCCTTTATGAATAAAGCTTTAAGCAGCTACCTCAATGATTTTTCATGAATCTCTCTACTGCTTAAGTCTAGCATCCGCTCATGCTTTAAGATTTCATCTTTAAGAAATCTCTTTTAAGGATAGGTAAACTTTACGTTTTACTTTCCATAGACTTAAGTACGGTCAACACGGTTGTAGACTACATACTTGGAATATCTACTCTGTTCAAACTTGGAACAACTTACTATTTTGATTGCCAATACTTGAGCAAATTTCATAGTAGTTCCAACCGCAATTCTTGGACAACCATGGCCAGGATTAATCAATTTTTGTTGATCATGCAATAATAATAAAGACTTTGTCTTTATCTTTAAGATCTCTTGAACTAACAAAAGCATCTTTGCTTACCCATGGGATTTTAGAGATCTTTTCCCTACTCAAGTCCAAGCATGTTCTAATGCTTTTAAGATTCTAAAGCTAAGAATCTTTGATACACTTCTAGATTATATCAAACATTGGACTTTAAGTACCACATCTGGTGGTTTGGGACTGCTAGGGAACTACTTATGAACTAAAGATTTTAAAGAATTTCCTTCTCACTACTTGGGAGAACATTATTCTTCAACGACTAGAGATCCATTCTAGGCTATGACATGTGTGCATCCAATCATCCATGTCCAATCGTCCATGCACAAACAAACTATCTTCTACCTTACAAAAGTTATAAATATACATGTGCACAAGCTTGAGTGCATCCTATTGCTTTTGCAAGCAAGAATAAATTATAAATTGTACATGAAAACATTCTTTCGTATATGCATGCTTGTGCTTAATGATTGTGTCAACATATTTATGCTCTTTCATGTAGGTTTCAATAATTTGCATCAAGATTATCAAGAATGAAGTTTACCTTTATATTTCAATGATAAAAATGCATCCTACATGAAAGGAGAGAGCAAAACAAATATTGAAACCAATCATTAACTTGGAAAATACTTATCTCTCAGTTAAGCTACAACCTTCCACTAAGTCCTCGAGAAGAGCCATCTTCATACTCATTAGCTTCATCAATCTCGAAGCACGTCCATCATAATAGTCACCCAACATCAGGTGCTTGTTAAAGAAGCCACTTTGCTTTCTCTTGTCCTTTGAAGAAATGAATCCTTCCTTATCACTTGTGAATCTCTGAAAAGCTTGAGAACTTCAAATGTTGAAGAGACTTGAACATTCTCTTTGTCTTTGGATGGTGCTCTTAATTTTTCCATGGTTAAAACTTCACCAATATTGAACAATTCTTTTCCTCCATATGAAGAGCCTAGTCTCAATGTGAAATGAACCATTGCTTACTCATAGATCACGTTCATATTCGGGTATAGCAAAGAGCTTCTTCCTCATGTTTGAATATCGAGCTCTGAAAAATCGTTGCGTGAGGGATAGCTTTGTGATATTCTTCTAAGATTTTGGAATAAGTATCAAGCTGCGTCCATCAATATTGCAATTGTTGGCATATTACAGCAAGTGCAGAGCTCCCATGTTCGATTTTACACTCCGAAGAATAGTTCTATGCACATAATGGCAAATAGTTTCTTCTTTCAAGCCTTATATCCGCCAACAACTGTCGGCACCTTCTGTAAGGTATTCTCCACTCTTGTGATTGCATCGGAATCCTGCGCCTTACGAGGTCAAAGATTCTAGATGATCACGATGGAAAGAATTGCGTGCATTCACTGAAGGGAAGCTGGATGGAACCAACTATACACTCTAGAAGTTCAAAATTTCTACAATTTTGGACTCCTATGAGTTACTTGAAACTATCATGGGACCGATGGGATTGGATCCAGAGCCTATACCAGTTGAAGATCTAGCTAATTCACGATTGATGATTCAGCCAGATCCAGATCTTCTACGAGCTTGGAAGAGGCGGAATGTTGATGCATTATGTGCAATTGTCACTAGTTCAACATACTACTAAAGCACATGAGCCTTGAGGCATATTGTCTCATCAATATGAGACCAAGAACCACACTAGGATATAGAATTTAGTAAATCAGTTGGCAAATGAAAAGCATTTTGATTCTGAAAAGGCTGAAGATTTTATCAAACGGATAAAACATCTTCAAGATCAATTGGTTGTAGTTGGTGTTGTTATAACACAAGATCTGGCTCAAAGATGTGTACGTGTTCTTCCAGCAAAGTATGATGGATTAGTAACAGCCCTTAACACTTAGGTAATACCAACTCCCCTTACATTTGAAGAGTTTTGTGCTATGCTTTTAGAAGAAGAGATGCAATTGAAGAATCGGCAAACTACAAGTGATGTTGCATGCTTAGCAAATGCAAAAGGTAAAGTCTCTTTTGATGGATCAAACAAGAGATGATACATATTACTTTTTCATTGCTCTCACATGTATGGTGGTCATGCTAGTATATGTCATTGATACTTCATTGAATTTTACTAGATTTATCTACCAAGAGTGATGGCACATTTGTTTCTTACCAGCTCACTCATTCGCTCACATTAGGATTTTCCTTATGTACTGTTCTTTATATATTGCACTTGTATTGTTGGTTTAGGCCATTTCTTGTAAATTCCTTTTTATTTAATAGAAGAATATCATTGTTCCTCACCTCAATCTATGTGTGTGCTTCTCTTTGATTGTGAGAGTGTGTGTGTGTGAGCTCTCTTCCTTATCTCCTTCCTTGTGACCTCGTATCAGAGCTAGTGTCATTGTAGAGAGCTCGTGGAGAAGGTGATAGTGAAGAGTATGTGAGAAGCCGTGGAGAAAGCGTGATTCACAAATGACTTCTGATTGCTACAAAAATTGGCGTGAAGGTAGAATGCCTCAAAATATTTTTGAAAGTTATCCCTTTAGGAACACTCCTTTTTGTTAGAATTCTATTTTGAACCCATCTCGCCTTGCGTTTCAAGCCTAAAGGTGGGACCCATAAAAAAATTAGGTCTGTTTGCAAAACACTCATATATTTGAGATAAAAAAAAATTCAAGAGATTTCGTGTACTTTTGATACACCAAAATGATGTTTTTCTGAGATCAAACTATCACATCAAAGTGCAATAGTGTTCAAGCAGAAGTACTACTTATAGTGTTTTTTCAATATTATGAACTGCTGTAGAAATGAGGCAAATGCGGATGGAATGAGTCAGCTTATGAGCGATAAGCTTGAGAAGAACAACTTCCATGCTTGGAGATTTAGAATGAAGAATTTCTTAATGGGAAAAGGCTACTGGAAGTACATCGAAGGAGAGAATCAAAATTCTCCACAGTTACCAGAGAGGAATCAGATAGAGGAGCACTTAAGAGCATATCAGAAATGGAATCAAGGAGCTTGAAAGGTAATGTATTGGCTATTTGTTAGCATACAGAATAGCATGATTGGGCACATATAGGATGCCAAGAGTCCAAAAGAGGCTTGGAAGTGTTTGATCACATTGTATGAAACCAATACAAAGGCAAGAAGATTGCAACTCAAGAATGAGCTACATACATTGGAGAAAAAGGGCATGTTAGTAAGTGACTACACCTCGAAAATCAAAAGCATATCTGAGTCACTTGCATCTATTGGCGTGAATGTGGATGATGATGTTAAGGTGGAAGTATGCCTTCATGGTTTATGAGCTGCATATAAACAGTTCAGACCATCTATTCAAACCAGAGAAAATATTCTAAATTTTGCTGATCTAGTGTCCATGCTGATTATTGAAGAAAAGAATCTTGGTGAGGATTCAAACTCCGAAGGAAAACCTAGTTCTGAGCAAGTATTCTACTCTAGCAGAGGAAGTGGAAGACGTAGGGGCTTCAAAAGTGGAAGAGGACACAATAATCAAGACCAAGGTCAACAACAAAATTATGAAGGAGGTCAAGGAAAATTTTGAGGTAGGGGGAGCCAAAGAGGCCACATAAATTTTCAAAGAAATGATTCAAGCAATGACAATAAAGGATGCTGGAACTGTGGTAAACATGGACATTTTGAACATGATTGCAGGTTGAAGAATCAAAATAATAGATGGCAACAAAAAAACTATGCATTCACAAGTGAAGAAGATTTCAAGAAGTTGTTCATGGTCCAAAATCATATGATGAATACAATGTCTGCTGATGTTTCAAAATCAAATGGTAGTCATGTCTGGTATGTTGATTCAGCTGCTTCAAATCACATGACCAGTCATGCCAAATGGTTTAGTAGTTTGCAGAAATTGCTAGTTCCTAGATATGTTGAAACAGGTGATGACACATCACACCCTATCGAGCATACAAGAAACATAGCATTGTTTATGGAGGATGGAAGGTAAAACATCTTACTAATGTGCTCCATGTTCCAAATATAACAAAGAATCTGGCTTTTGTTGGACAAATGGTTGACAAGGGATTAGAAGTCACGTTCAATGCTGACGGGTTATATGTAGAAGAGTACAAATAGGATGGAAGATTGATTTCCAAAGGAAACAAAGTGGGTAGGATGTTCACTTTAAATGTGAAAATTCCTAAAATGAATGAAGCCATGTTTTTAAAAGGTGTAGGAGTTATTGCTGATATAGAGATCTTGCACAAACAAATTGGGCATGCAAATTTGTAGAGGCTAAAATTGATGTAGTCGATGGAGATTTTCAATGGACTACCAAATTTCAAGGTTGTTGAGATGCAAAAGGTATGTGTAGCATGTCAATTTGGTAAACATTCAAGAGCATCATTTTTGCATGACAAGCATGTTAGTGAGAATGTGCAAGAAATAGTACATAGAGATGTTTGGGATCCTGCAAAGATCACATCTATGGGTGGTTGTAGGTTTCATGTTGCTATCATTGATGACCATACACGAAAAATATGGGTATATTTCATGAAAGAGAAGAATGAGGTGTTCACTCAGTTCTAGAATTTTAAGGCTATGGTGGAAAAGCAAACAAGAAAGTATATTTAGACATTAAGTTTTGATTGAGGAGGTGAATACATGTCAAATGAGTCTAGCAACCTTCTTAAAAGTCATGGAATTTGACATAGTTTTCATGCAGAGACACACCACAACAAAATGGTGTTGCTGAATGCAAAAATAGACATATTGTAGAAATAGCAATAGCCTTGATGGCTGAGAAGAATATGCCTCATTGTTAGTGGGCAAAAGCTGTGCACACCGTTGTATACATCATGAACAGAACTCTGACTACTACTGTACATCAAGTTACAACTAAAGAGAAGTTTGCAGGTAAAAAGCTAAACTTATCATATATGAAATTATTTGGCTGTATTGCATATGTACATGTTCCAAATGAGTTGAGGATGAAGCTTGATCCAAAAGTAGAAAAATGTATCTTCATTGGGTACTCCCTTGAGCAAAAGGGATATAAATGTTATAACCCACTCACACAATAGGTGAAGGTAAGCAGAGATGTAATGTTTGATGAAATGTCAAGCTTCTATGCAGATGCCAAATATGTACTTAATCTTGAACCAAATGACAAAGAAAATGTTGAAATGTTGAGTGCAGAATCTCAAGTTTTGAGTGGACCAGATGCATCACCAAGTAATAATTCCAACTCAAATCCATGGAATGGAAGATTGTATGGAAATTTGAGTCCAACAAATTCACCAAATACATCCAAGAGAGGTAAAGAAAAGATTTCTGCTGGTATTAAAACATCTACAGATTTTGAAGACATTGATGGAGATTCAAGCAGTTCAAAAAAGAGTCAATGAGGAACTTGGTGTTGATGACATGATCGCTCCTACTTCATCTACATTTGAATCCGCATGAGTGCATCTCCGTTTTGTATCCAAGAGGCACTCCATTTCTAGTCTATTTCCATTTTATATTGTATTTTCTTTGTATTTCGGTACCTTGCCATGTGCTTCTAGCAGTTGTATTCATTCTCCTTTTAGGAGACTTATCCCACATATGATGTACTTTTGAGAGAACCTCCCAAATCTATATAAGGAGGGCCTCTCCCCTCATTTTGGTTAGAAGCTTGAGGAGCCTACTCCATGCTCTTGGCAAGCTCATATCTAATCCACATGAGTTTACCCATTTCATGGTCTACTCATTTTGTGTCTCACACATTCTTTGTTTTGTGAGAGTACTTTACTTTTCATTTTGCTTCCGCGTGTGTCCTCTCTACATGGTATCAGAGTGCTAGGTGGAGCTCTTGCTGGTGCATTTGGTGGTGATTTTGGTGGTGGTGGTGCTTGAGTTTGGTGGTGTTTCTCTCCACTGATTTGGAGTAGCTTTTTGCCATCATTTTACTCATTTTGTGGCCTCATTCCGCCCATTTTCCCACCCTCCCACCCATCTCATCATTCTCCTACCCCATTTTCCCATTCGCCCACCCCCTCACCCTTTATTATTGCATTTGTGGATTGTTCATGTCACTGTCCATGTTTAAAGAGTTGATAATGTACTCATACTCTTTAGAGTGTATATAAACACGTTATATGTCATTACTTAGTGTCACTCTAGCACAATGGTGAGTACCAACGTGAGGAGCTTCACCTCATAAATATCAATCCGCGGAGACGTGAGGACTAGTATGAAGACTATGAGCACGTGATGGCTCAAGTGCGTGAGTGAAAGCACACAAGCATGCACACACATACACACACACACGCACAAGGCAAGAGCAAAGAGTGGAACAATGGAAAGCTTCAATTACAAAAGAAAGCTCTTACAAAGCTCAAATCTACAACAAGCTACCCCCAAAAATGAGCTCTCCAACCCTTTTTATAGTTTTTTGAGTGGTTTTGGCCCTGTCCAGACCTAGTGTCTGGCCTAGTTAAAAAATAGGTTCTGGGGCTTATTTGGGGGCTCAAACGGAGTCTAAAAATTATGAAAATTGGTAGGATGGTAGTTCTAATACTCCTCAAGCTCGAGGACTCCTTGGCTTGAACAAAATGGAGTTACAAAAATGGAAAATGGTATTTACAATGGTTTTTAGTGATAAAAATCACTATTTTTATAGGGATTTCTTCTGAAAATTTGACAGGTGCATCTTGGAGTTCCCTACTTGCTCCTTCTTGTGTGTCCACTTCCTTTTTCCTTGACCTTGAGCTTCAACTTCCTTTGTCCTTGATAGGTGCTTCTTGGAGTTCCCTACTTGCTCCTTCTTCTTGTGTGTCCACTTCCTTTGTCCTTGACCTTGAGCTTCAACACCCCCCCCCCTTGAGTCTGTCGTCCTTGACAGACCCTTGTTGTAGTGGTTGTTCCATGTAGTACATTGAGAGGTAGTGTCCATCTTTCCAATGTAGCCTGGTCTTTTGTTTGGTGCTTCACTTTGCCACTGCTAGCGCTTGTAGGTTGTAGTCCCTTTGTGAGTACTTCTTCCTTGTATTCCATCTTGATAGTGCATTTGTGAGCTTTCCAAAACTACTAGATGCTCAAAAGAGGTGGTTTATGTTGATTATGAGCAACTCGCGGTGTTGGATGACTTCCTTACTCTTGTTGTGGTCACCTTGATGTCCTCTGATTCTTCCAAAGGTGACTTCCATAGTTTTCATGCCAAGTACTTGTAACCCATAATGTATAATGGGTAAGTGCATTAGTGCATGGGTTGAACAAAATATGTGCCTTGTGCATGGCCTTGTAATGTGGCCCTATGTATGCGTACTTGGAAAATGCATTGGAAATTTTAGAATAGGATTTGGCCCTGTAGAGATCACCTCAGGCCACTTCATCTTTAAAAGCTTTCCAAACTTTGGTATCCAGTGTGGTTGGCTCTTTGGTTCTATGGATGTTGTTGGTGCTTTTGGCTTCCAAACCCGTATCCTTGATGATTGCCTGCTTACTTTTGCAGAAGGATTGAGTTTATCTTCTTTTGGTCTTTGTGCTCTGTTCTTACCCTTTTCTCTCCGTGGCTTCTTTGTTGAGAACTTTTGCATGGTGGAGAGTATAGGTCTTTGTGCATGTAAGAGTCCTTTGGGAACCCACATGTGTAATCATCCTTGTTGAGCTGCAACTAGTTTCTTAGGTACCCAAATTTATCGGAGACCTTCTCGTTGAGTCAGCCCTGGTTTTTTGGTTCTTTTCTTTGCATAGTTGGCTTGCCGGGGTGGAAAGTGTGATGGCAAGGCAGGTGCTTGCTCTCCTTTTTGTACCCAGATTTGCTTCATGCCCGAAATTACTTTCCTCTTGAAATCTCTTGGTCTATTTGGTATAGTGGTTGTCATGTATTGTCTCGCTTGCCTTTTTGGTTGAGTTGTGGTGACATCATTAGTCTTTGCACAAGAGGAGGAGTTCGCTTGTCTTTGAGCCTGTTCTTCCATGATTGAGTGCTTTTGGAACATAGAGCCCTTGACACATACAACATCTTTTGTGCTAAGATTCATCCTAGAAGAACTATGAGAAGGTGTGACATCAGGATTTGTGAGCATGCTATTTTCTAATTCTAACGTAATGCATTGTTCGTGTACCCAAACTTGAAGAATTTGACTTCTTAAGTTCAAGTTGACTGCATGGTCATAAATCCAATCTTGACCCAAGACAAGTGGCTCTGTAAGGTCCTCATCATGACACACTAGCATTTTGACTTTCATTGGAACATCTTGAAGGTAAATGGGAAGTTCCACCTCGCCCAAACAAGGGGTTTCCACACCTCCCAATCCTATGAGATAGGCTTATATGGGCTTGATGTCCAATTGCGGGTCTTGGCAGTATGAAAGTCTAACTGCACTAGTTGTTGCACCTGAGTCAACCAATGCTCTCACAGTCGTTACACTCTTTCCTTGTCCTACCTCTATAGTCACAAAGGGACGTCGATCAATTATTCGAGAAGTAGTTATGCCCGATTTTTGGCACATGTCCATGTGATATTTTGGAGCTTTTGTGTTGACATCTAGGCCTAATCACCGTAACTTATTTCTTCTGATGCGCTCTCTAGCCTCTGCTTGTGCTTCTTCTCTAACCCTTAACTCATCTTCTTTTCGCTTCTTAGCAATGTTGAGTCTCATTAGCATTTCCTCTGTAAGCGGTTCTTGATATAACTTGACTCGACAACCACTTATATAGTTCGGCAAGATATCACCTTCTAAAGTGGCCAATTGAACTGCACCACTAGTGGAGATTCTATTAATCATCATGGGTCCATATCCTCGTTTCTCCAATTTGTGGGCATGTTGCTTTAGCATATAAACCAGCACCAGATCTCCTTCTTTCAATCCTTTTTCCTTTACATGGGCATCAAAGTATGCCTTTTGTCTTTTCTTTGTAGCATAGATGCCTGCTGCTGCTCGTAGCCTCGTCTCACCTAAGCGTTCTAGATCAAAGATCCTGGAGGACAACTCGTGTCCATTCCACTCATGCTCTTTTGCTACTTTCAAGGATGGAATTAGGAAATCCAATGGTAGCACAACATTCTATCCGAAGACCATCTGAAATGGGATGGCATTAAGTACAGTTTTGTAGGCAACTCGGTATGCCCAAACAGCATGATGAAGTTGTTTGTCCCAATCAGAGCGTTTATTATTTACCAGTTTTGTCAGTATGTTACATAGGATCTTATTTGTGCTTTCGGCTTGTCCATCGGCTTGTGGATGATAAGGGGCAAACTTCTTGTGTATCACCATAAATTCTTGAAGGAGATTTTCAATGACCTCATTCAAGAAGTGCGTACCTCTATCACTAACCAACTCTATTGGTAACCCATATCTAGTGAACACGTTTTCGAATAAGAACTTAGCCGTCGTTTGAGCATCATTCTTTGTTGTGGCTTTTACTTCCACCCATTTGGTCAGGTAATCAGTGGCTACAATAATGTATTCCACATGGGAGTTTCTAGTTGGGGGGTTAATAGGACCAACAAAGTCTATACCCCACTTCGAGAATGTGCGTCCTCCCATCATTGGCCTCAAAGGCATCTCATCTTTTCTGATCGGATATTGTGCCCGTTGACATGTGTCACATTTCTTCACATAGGTATGTGCATCCATATGAAGAGTGGGCCACCAGAGTCCAGAGAATAAAATGGTCTTAATTACTCGATCAGGCCCGAAGTGCCCACCTGCAACACTGTTATGTGCAATTTCTAAGACTTTCAAGTAATTTGATTCATGAACGCATAGTCTCAGATAACCATCTTTGCCTCTTCGATATAGGTTGTCTCCTACTAAGGCATAGTCTTGAGCCTCTTGCTCCATGCTTCGTCTTCTTGCTAGAATAGCCTCGTTCGGCAGTGTCCCTGATTTCATAAATTCTACCACTGTGCTCCATTCTGGAATTAATGATACGTGATAAAGAGTAGCATGCTCCACTGGGGGTCTTTCTTTGCACACAGGGCAATTCTTAATCCATTCTTGTATTTCTTTGTCCATGCTAGGCCAATATACTCCTAAACGTTTAAGATTTCGCAATGTTCGTTGTTTAGAGTAGTGATTTCCTAGCAATCCCTCATGGGCTTGTTGCAACCAACTACTATGCTCATCATCCTTGACACAACAAGCTAATACACCCTCTGTATCTTGTTTGTACATGCTTCCTACCAATATTTGATATTTTTGTGATCTTAAAATTTCTTCTTTGTTTGTTTTTACATTCTTGTTTGCGGGTCCGAAGGTTAGGACTGGTACTAACTTATTTGCCCATTTAGGAACAACTTCTAAATTGAACAAATAAGCGTGAGGTAGTTCATCAGACACTCCTTGTGGTGGCTCTCGTGAAGTGATGCAAGAAAGATGGTCCGCCCTAAGGTGGGTCCTACCTTTCCTGACAACAACTTTAAAGTCGTATTCCATTAGTAAAAGGAACCATCTTACCAAGCGACCTGTATTGCAAGGTTTGTTGACCAAATATAGTAAAGCTTGATGATCAGTGAAAAACTTGAACTTATTGGCCAACAGATAGTATCTAAACTTTTTCACAGCATATACCATGCCTAAGCCTTCTCTCTCCATTGTGGTATAATTTTGTTCAGCTACATTTAATTGCCTACTAGCATATGCTATCGGCAAATCTAGGTTTCCTTCACCTGTGGGTTCTGCTAGCACACATCCTATTGCATGATTGGATGCATCCACATGGACATGGAATGGTTTACTCCAATCAGAAGTGGTCAGTATTGGTGCTAAGCACAAGCGTCTTTTTAGCTCATTGAAGGATTTTTCACATTCATCATTCCACTCAAAATTTGTCAACAATCCATAAAGAGGTTCAGCTATGATGGCATACATGTGGATAAACCTACGGTAATATCCACAATGGCCCATAAAGGCTTGTACCTCTTTAACATTCCTTGGCCTGGGTAGCTCTGCTATTGCTCTTACTTTGTCCTCATCTGTTGAAATTCCGTTCTTAGAAACAATGTGACCTAAGATTTTACCTTGTCGTACCATGAACACACACTTCTCTGGGTTCAAACACACTCGATAATCTCTACACTTGTTGAAGATTTTTCTGAGCTCAGGGATGTGGTATCTTCTTACTTGGGAATGAGCACATAAATCATCCACATATACTTCTAAGTTCTTCTGCAAGAACTCTTTGAAGACATAAGACATGAGCCTTTGGAATGTTGCAGGTGCATTAGTGAGACCAAATGGCATCACACGAAATGCAAAGATTCCCCATTCTGTGGCAAAAGCCGTTTTGTGTTGATCTTCGGGGGCAATGGCTACTTGATTGTAGCCTGAAAATCCATCAAGGAAGCTATAAACTTCCTTGCCTGCAACACGCTCCAATAAATGTTCAGTGATTGGAAGTGGATAACTATCTCTGATCGTAGCGGCATTAACTTTTTTGAGGTTAATACACACTCGCAATTTTCCATTCTTCTTGGGCACCACTACAATGGGGGACACCCATTCAGTATGCTCAATCTCATAGATGAATCCGGCTTCGATCAACCTGTCAATCTCTTCTTTTATTTTAGCTGCATAATTGTCATTATATGTGTAGGGCTTTTGTTTGGTGGGCTTGACATCAGCCGTCATGGGGATAGTATGAGAGCAAATTTTTGGATCCACTCCCTTCAAGTCTCTATAGTGCCATGCAAACACGTCCCTATATTCCCTTAACAGAGCTACAAGCACTGCTTCTTCTTTTGCACTTAGGTCGTCTCCTATGTACGTACATAGCTCTTCGTTTCCTTCAATGGTCACAACATTTTTTTTGGTCTTCTCTTTATTGTCATATGCTTCTCCTATGGTGGCCTCTCTTTTAGGCATTCGTACCAAAATTTTTCAGTCTTCCACTTCATATTTCTTGAAATTTTCTGGTACTTCAAACAATGATTCCTCCTCTTCTTGTTTCACTGCTTTTCTTTTCTTTTTCTTTTGACTACCCTCACTTCCGTCCTTTGAATTCACAGTTTTAATACTTGTGAGAGGTTCTTCTTCTTTTTGGGTTAACACTCCTATGTCTTCTAAATAGTGTTC
>CM035439.1:41161218-41166218 GCA_020310875.1 Ceratopteris richardii | reverse complement strand
GTGAAACCACTGTATCTAGCCATCTGCTTATTGGAAAAGGTGGAAGAGGTCGAAGACTTTTTGGAAGAGGCAAAAATCGAGTGGAACGATTCCTTTGAAACTGAGCTCTTTCCTTTGCGTTGGTTTCCTTGGCAAGCTCATACCTTTTTAACCATTTCTACATAGGCTTAGAGTTAACTATGCAAAACTTCATTGCCTTCTCTCTGAAAGCTACATCCATTTTTCTTTGCAATTCTTTACCTTGTGGTTCATCACCTACGAGATGAACATCTTCGTCATCGCTCCATAAGCGAGGCATTTCGGGATCCGACATACGTAGAAACTCAGTTATGAATACAAGAGACTCTTGTACAAGCCATCCCTCTACCATGCTACCCTCTGGACGTGCTCTTTGTCGAACAAACCCTTTTAATGTCTTCATAAAGCGCTCTAAGAAGAACATCCATCGACTATGGACAGTTCTTGCTATTGCAACTTCATCTACGACATGAACTAGTAAATGAAGTTGAATAGTGAGAATACTTGTGGGAAAGTATTTCTCTACCATACAAATAGCCTTGATAGCATTGAGTTTCGCACTCTCTACGCTATCTTTATTTATCTCTTTAGAACAGATCCACCGTACTAAAGAACTAATTTTATAAATGGTTCTTCGTACATCCTCCGAATGACAATCTTTTAGGCCTACAGGGAGCACAAACTGTAAAAACTTGTGCCAACCATGAGACTTGAGCCCTCCAAGATCGTCGTTTCGTGTGAAAGCAATCTTTAGACACTTCATGCATCCAGTAGGTGTTCGAAACTCTGAAATTATTTTGTTCACTTGCTCTTCCATCCTGTGAAGCACCCAAGAGCTCTTGGTAATGATACTGTTCCATTGGGCTTAGTAATTGCCCAGAACTCTTGCATACGACCTCGCTCTTCTAAGTCCTCCCTTTGTGCTTTGCTTTCTTTCTTTTCGATCAAAATTTTCCAAAGAATCTCTCCCACATTCTGAAAAATATGCATCGGGTCTACCAAATGATTGATCAACAATTCACTCCAATAAGGGAGTTCATGAAAAAAGGACAACCGTTTCATGCGAGCGACTGGATTTTCTGAATCCCATAGTTGTTTCCAATCGCTAGCTTTCATTTGGCGTTGTGCTTGTCGACCAATTTGTCCTTCACGTAAAACATGTCCATCAGGCAAATATCTATGGTGTCCTTCATAGACAGTTTTACGTAGTGCTTTGGAATAGCGTGCTTCAAGTCGTGGTCCACATAAGGGACAAGCATGGTAACCCGAAATCAATAAACCTAAACATTCACCATAACCAGGCCAATCATGCATCGTCCACATAAGTATGCCTTGCACTGGCATGTCTCGTCTTCTCATAGTTTGAGACATGTCACGCGTAGTAATCCCATCCCATAAAATGTGCAGTTCTTCCACAAGTGGTGCAAGATATACATCCATGTTTTTTACCTTATACTTACCTGGTACAATAAGAGCTAATAATAAATGACCTTTCTTTGTGGCCAGCCATGCTAGGATGTTATAAATTGACCAAACATACATGCCATGTGCTCCATGAAGAACTGCGTAAACCAAATGGATTCACTCCATCCATAGCTAGGCCTAGACGTATGGACTGAGGCTCACTAGCAAACTCTGGACACTTACTATCTATGTTCTTCCAAGCATCAGAGTCAGCAGGCACTCGCATTACACCATCTGTAGACCTGCTCTTTGTATGCCATGACATTAAGTCAGCTATAGATTTGCATCTAAACATGTTCTTAATTCGTGGAATGATAGGAAAATGGCGAAGAACCTTTGTGGGGATTGCTTTGCCTACAAGGTCTTCTCTAAATTTATTTGCTCCACACTTTGGACATACGTGGAGATGCTCATATTCATTCCGAAAGAGGATGCAATCATTCAGACAAGCATGAATTTTAGTATAATCCATTCCAATGGATTGTAAAAGTTTTTTTGCATCTCCACGTGTTGGAGGCATGTCATTGCCCTCTGACAAAAATTGATCTTTAAGAAGCCTCCAATAAGCAATTAAAACAATATTAGTAAATAAAGTTATTTTGATACAACAATGAAAGACAATTTGTTCTCCACTTACTTGAACAATTCAGTGACACTACTATCTGACCATCCATAAATGGATTGCAGATTGAGCATCACGAGTGATGCATGTAGTAGAGATATCTTTGCTCCATTGTAAAGTGGTAAACAAGCTAGTCTTCGCATGTTTTCATATTCTTCATCGACTTTTGATCGTGGAAATTCTGTTGTGTCCATGAAACTCTCAACATCTTCTCCACCATCATGATCTTCGTAAAATGCTTTGAGCATCTCTTCCATATGTTCATTCTGTGTAATATTATTAGTACCATCATGATCTCGACATCTTATAAAATGCTTTGAGCATCTCTTCCATATGTTCATTCTGTGTAATATTATTAGTACTTGCTTGTATGTCTAAGTCCTTCTTTGTTCTCTTTTGTCCATGAGAGGTTACTGGTGCAATGTTGTTTGGGTCCATCTGCTCACCTGGGGGACCATGCGAATGGTAGCGTATGTTTTCTAGTTGACTCCTATCAAAGGATTCATACTCTCTAACATGTGTAGTACAAATCCGTTGTTTCTGATAAATTTGATACTTGCACTGAGTGCAAGGACATACCATTCTCTCCTCCGGATCCAAACAAGCCATCTGCTACAATATGGACATTTTAGATCATTTGTTTTTTTTATTAAACCTAAAAATTTTACTCCTAAATACTTAAACCTAAAATACTAACACTTAACTACTTAAACACCTAAAAAACCTAAAACCCTAATCTATATAATTATCTTATTTTATCTATATATTCAGATTTTTTCTTAATTAATCCTATTTTTATATATTTAATTATATATATTTAATTATATATATTTAATTAAATTATTTAAAACACTAGTTCTTTTTATATTTATTTATCTATATAATTATCCTATTATATATATATATATAGATATATATATATATATATTTATTTATTTATTCAGATTTTTTCCTTAAACCCTAAAACCTAGAAACCCTTATCCTAAAACCCTAAAACCCTAATCCTAATCCTTAAAACCTAAAACCCTATTTTATATATATATTTATTTATATATTCAGATTTTTTCTTAATTAATCTTATTTTTATATATTTAATTATATATATTTGATTATATATATTTAATTAAATTATTTAAAACACTAGTTCTTTTTATATTTATTTATCTATATAATTATCCTATTTTATATATATATTTATTTATTTGTTCAGATTTTTTCCTTAAATTGTAAAACCCTGAAACCCTAATCCTAAAACCCTAAAACCCTAATCCTAATCCTAAAAACCTAAAACCCTATTTTATATATATATTTTTTTATATATTCAGATTTTTTCCTTATATAATCCTATTTTCATATATTTAATTATATATATTTAATTAAATTATTGAAAACACTAGTTCTTTTTATATTTATTTATCTATATAATTATCCTATTTTATATATTTTTATTTATTTATTTATTCAGATTTTTTCTTTAAACCCTAAAACCCTAATCCTAATCCTAAAAACCTAAAACCCTTATATATATATATATATATATATATATATATATATATATATATATATATATATATATATATATATATATATATATATATATATATATATATATATATATATATATTTATATATGCAGATTTTTTCTTAATTAATCCTATTTTCATATATTTAATTATATATATTTAGTTATATATATTTAATTATATATATTTAATTATATATATTAAATTAAATTATTTAAAACACTAGTTCTTTTTATATTTATTTATCTATATAATTATCCTATTTTTTATATTTATTTATTTATTTATTCAGATTTTTCCTTAAATCATAAAACCCTAAAACCCTAATCCTAAAACCCTAATCCTAAAACCCTAATCCTAAAACCCTAAAACCTTAATCCTAATCCTAAAAACCTAAAACACTATTTTATATATATATTTATTTATATATTCACATTTTTCCTTAATTAATCCTATTTTTATATATTTAATTAAATTATTTCGAGACACTAGTTCTTTTTATATTTATTTATCTATATAATTATCCTATTTTATATATATTTATTTATTAATTTATTCAGATTTTTTCCTTAAACCCTAAAACCTTAATCCTAAAACCCTAAAACCCTAAAACCCTAATCCTAATCCTAAAAACCTAAAACCCTATTTTATATATATATTTATTTATATATTCAGATTTTTTCCTTAATTAATCCTATTTTTATATATTTAATTATATATATTTAATTAAATTATTTAAAACACTAGTTCTTTTTATATTTATTTATCTATATAATTATCCTATTATATATATTTATTTATTTATTTATTCAATTTTTTCCTTAAACCCCAAAACCCTAAAACCCTAATCCTAATTCTAAAAACCTAAAACCCTATATATATATATATATATATATATATTCAAATTTTTTCCTTAAACCCTAAAACCCTAATCCTAAAACCCAAAAAGCGTAATCCTAATCCTAAAAACCTAAAACCCTATTTTATATATATATTTATTTATATACTCAGATTTTTTTCGTTAATTAATCAATTTTTATAGATTTAATTATATTATTTAAAACAATAGTTCTTTTTATATTTATATATCTATATAATTATCCTATTATATATATATATATATTTATTTATTTATTCAGATTTCTTCCTTAAACCCTAAAACCCTAGAGCCCTAATCCTAAAACCCTAAAATGCTAATCCTAATCCTAAAAATGTAAAACCCTATTTTATATATATATATTTATATATATGTGTATGTGTATGTATGTTTAGATAGCGTAAAAACCCTAATCCTATTTTTATATATTTGATGTAAAGAAAACTTCAAAATCAAAAATTTATATATTTAATTAAAACACTAGCTTATGTGTGTG
>CM035439.1:41133718-41156218 GCA_020310875.1 Ceratopteris richardii | reverse complement strand
TACTACAACATATGAGGGGCATACAAGTGGTCACGCTCAGTGTCAGTATAAACGTTGGAAAAATATAATTAAGCATACCAAACTATCACTTGATCATCATTATGACGGTTTAAAATAGATCATTAGGATGTTTTACGACCGCAGCATCGGTATAGGCGTCCATATAAGCATCAGTATGGGCATCAATAATTTCTAGTAAACTACCAACATCCATACCGATGCTCATACCAAGGCCTATACAGAGGCCATGTTTTAAACATACTAGGAACGTGAGACCAAAAATCAACATTTTGTGCATGTTTTCTACTGTGTACTGCTTGCTTTTATCAAACTTGCATGTGCAAACCGAATTGTGACCTACATTGTCTTGTGCACACACACACACATAGATCTCTCTCTCTCTACACACACACACACTCTCTCTCTCTCTCTCTAGATCTTGTATCTTGGTAAGTGGTGTGTGTACTCTTACCCTTTGTATGTCTCTATGCTTTATGTTTTATAATTTTTCTTTTCTTTGATTTTGCAAAATTTTTTGGCATCGATTCTTTGGAATTCGATGATATACGACATACATTATGCTTCGACGACAATGATCCAAAAGAGGGACATACCTATAAGTGATTGTTTTATTCTCTATTGAGAGAGAGAGAGAAAGAGAGAGAGAGGGAGAAAGATAGAGAGAGATAAAAAGAGATGAAAGAGAGGAAGATAGAGAAAGAAATAAAGAGAGATGAAAGAGAGAAAGATAGAGAGAGAGATAAAGAGAGATGAAAAAGAAAAAAGATAGAGAGAGAGAGATAGGAATACATACACACATGCATATACACACACATATACACACACGCATACACATACGTATGCATACATACATACACACATATATACACATGCAGCCATACATACACACAGATGTACACACATGCATACATACGCACACATGCATACATACACAAACAACACATGCATGCATGCATACAAACACATGTACACACATGCATACATACACAAACATGCATACATACACACACATGTACACACATGCATACATACACACACACATATACACACATGCATACATACACACACATGTACACACATGCATACATACACATACATATATACACACATACATACATACATACATACATACATATATACACACATATGCACACATGCAAATAAAATATGAAAATAGCTAGTGTTTTAAATAAATAAATAAAAGTTATATAATTAAATATATAAAAATAAGATTTTAAGGTTTTTTATCAAATTAAATACACACACACACACAAAAACACACACACACACACACACACACACACACACACACACACACATATATATATATATATATATATATATATATATATATATATATATATATATATATATATATATATATATATATATATGCATACACACATATACATGTTTTAGGTATAGGTCTTGACGATTAGGGCTTTAGGGTTTTTACTCATGCATAACATATATATACACATACATATATAATACATATACATATAATCATGTAAATACACATGCATACACAAATATACATATTTTAGATCTAGGTCTTTAAGATTAGAGTTTTAGGGTTTTTACAGACATATAATTCAATTAAATTTATATAAGAAAAAATAAAGAAAAAATTAAAAAAAAATCAGAATATAAAAATAAATATATATAAAAAATAGGATACTTGTATAGATAAATAAATATGAAAAGAGCTAGTGTTTTCAGTAAATAAATTAAATAAATTAAAATACAATTTTAAGGTTTTTTATCAAATTAAATATATATACACATACACATACACATATACACATATATACACACACACACACATATATATATATATATATACATATATATATATATATATATATATATATATATATATATATATATATATATATATATATATATATATATATATATATATATATATATATATATATATATATATATATATATATATATATATACATATACATATACACATACACATGCATACACACATATACATGTTTTAGGTCTAGGTCTTTGTGATTAGGGTTTTAGGGTTTTTAGACATCCATAACATATATACACACATACGCATATAATACATATATATATATATATATATATATATATATATATATATATATATATATATATATATATATATATATATATATATATATATATATATATATATATATATATATATATATATATATATATATATATATATATATATATATATATATGTATATACACATGCATACACACATATACATGCTTTAGGTCTAGGTCTTTGTGATTATGGTTTTAGGATTTTTACACATGCATAACATATATACACACATACAGATATAACACATATACATATATACATGTATATACACATGCATACACACATAGACATATTTCAGGTCTAGCTCTTTCGCATAAGGGTTTTAGGGTTTTTACATACATATAATTCAATGAAATTTATATAAGGAAAAAATAAAGCAAAAATTAAGAAAAAATCAGAATATATACATAAATATATACAAAAAATAGGATAATTGTATAGATAAATAAATATGAAAAGAGCTAGTGTTTAAGGTAAATAAATTAAATATATAAAAATAAGATTTGAAGGTTTTTATCAAATTAAATATATACAATTAAATATATAGAAACTAGATTTTAAGGTTTTTTATCAAATTAAATATATATAATTAATATATGAAAATAGGATTTTAAGATTTTTTTATCAAATTAAATATATATAATTAATTATATAAAAAATAGAGTTTTAGATTATTATTAACATATATAAACATATATTTAAAAAAATTAAGAGAAAAATACAATATAATCAAATATAAAATAAAATAGGATTAGGGTTTTTAAGTTTTTTATACATGCATACACACATATACATACACACACACACACACACACACACACACACACACACATATATATATATATATATATATATATATATATATATATATATATATATATATATATATATATATATATATATATATATATATATATATATATATATATATATATATATATATATATATATATATATAGACACACACACACACACACATACATATATATATATATATATATATATATATATATATATATATATATATATATATATATATATATATATATATATATATATATATATATATATATATATATATATATATATATATATATATATATATATATATATATAGCATTATGATTTTAGGGTTTTTAGGCTTTTTATGATATACAGAAAATATATCTTTAGGATTTTAACATATTACAAACACACACACTCACATATATACATAATTAAATATATGAAAAACAGGTCTACGTCTTTGGGATTAGGGTTTTAGGTTTTTTAGTTCTTTAGATTTTAGTATGAATAAGAAAGAGAAAATAAAAAAATAGAATATACAATTAAATCTATATATAATTTAGGTTTACGTCTTTAGGATTATGGTTTCTAGGTTTAATAAAAAAAATCAAAGGTTCTAAAATGTCTATATTTTATCAAATGGCTAGTTTGGATTCGGAGGAGAGAGTGGCATGTCCGTGCACTCAGTGTGAGTATCAAATTTATCGAAAAAAGAAAGCATGTGATGCGTATTCATAGGCAGCGAGAGCTGCATGGTTAAGCATAAGGGTACTACATCATATGTTACATTATGAGCATTATGAAGGAAATCATTACTCTTTGGAAGCTGAAAACTAGACATGAAGAATAGTATGTTAACGACTCTTGAAATGTTATAACAAAAGTCTTTTAAAACCTACTTATTTTGTTGTTTACCTAGCCAAGGTAAGGATTAACACCTAACAAATTCTCATTTCTACGTTCACTAAGATGAACAAAACTGTACTTTATAGTAGTGCTGCATATGCAAGCGAAAGGCGACTTAGTAAAAGGAAGTCCATGAATTCCATAACAAATGTGGGTAGATACAAGATGCAGCAAAAACTTCACCATTCATGAACTGTAAAGATATTGCTTTGGAATCAAAGGCGTGATGATGTAAAATCCAAGATATGAGGTCATCAAGAGAGATTGATAGTATTGTAAGTTATGAGGTGAAAGAACCCTTGATTCACGAAAAAAAAGGAAAAAAAAACCAACATAGGTTTTTCTCTTCGTTATTCTAAAAACAAACACAAATAGATGCTATTAACTTGTAGGCCTGGTATGTAGCTCCAATGCGCACAGGGGTTTTATTTTTAGGGAACAATTGATAGATTATTTTTTCTTTTTTTTACTCCTGATAGTAGGATAAAGATTAATTTGAGAGAGAATCAATAAGAGATTAAGCTCGCATAAAATTCATATGTAATTATATGTGTAAAAGTCACTCCAGGCAGAGTAAAAGCTGCAAATACTTTCTTCCTTGGCTTGGAAATGGACTTTAGAAATCCATAGAATTCCATATCTTGGGCCACCACAAAGTCAATAAATACAAGTCTTTGTGTTTACGTTCAGTTTTGACAATACAAATGGCGAGTTCAGATCTCCTATCATCATAATATCTTCCGATCCTTGAGTTATGGTTACCTTTACTGCACCAGCTTCTTGAATCGCTTTCAGAATCTTAAGCTCATTTGCATAGTTGTCAAGATTTACACAAGAAATGACAATGTTCACTTGCTTGACTGCTGGTAATAAGTTGTCGTAATCCTCCAATCTTCCCTATGATAATAAAACCATTCGCCAGGGATGAAACCATGCAATGATTCAACTCTACATGACTGTGCATTGGACCGACTTATTGGTAAACAAAAGATGCACCTGCTCTAATGAGCCATTATTGCAGTTTCACTATCAAATGTATGAAAAATCCCACTTTATGCATTCAGTATTACAAGCATGAAGATGCCAAAAGGTAAACTCAATGGCGAAGGTCTTAGATTCAGTGGTGTGTTGATTCAGCATGTGTATCATAAATTCATAGAATCGTATGCACACACCCATATTTAACTCCAAAGTACACACACAGAATCATTTTGAGGAAGGTAATTAACACAACAAACCTTGTTTTCTCTTTAAATTCAAAGCGTTCACTGGGCTTAAGAAAAAACATGAGATGACAAGGTCAAGGGGCAGTCCCACATCCAATCAGAGAAGCTAGGTCAACACATCTATACGAAGAGCAAGGAGAGAAGAAAACTTAGCTAATTGAAAGCACTAGACTTGAAGTACAATGCACAACGTAGTAAGATGTTTGTAAAAGTGATGTGATCCTTACTTATTCCGCGTATTTGGGTGTAATGTTCATACAACATTAGATGCTTCCTTCACTTCTAGTCTCCCTTGCTCCTCCTCCTGTTCTGCAGCTTCCTTACATTTCTTCAACAGTAGAACAAGGAAGTATAACCATACATGAGCCGATACAAGATTGATTCCTTCTCTCTTAGGATATGCGTTTCCCTTTCTCTAAGCCTCTCTAAAACCTTAGCATGCATCACAAGCCTAAAATTTGAAGCTCGAGCATCTGAAATCAAAATGACCCATCATTTTCTCCTCTTCCATCCTCCTTGGGAGTCCGATCCTTCCCAGAATGAGTCCGATCTATCCATCATTTTTGCCATGTGGCCCCCTTCTCCTGGTAGTACTATTGTTTTCTTTATTCTTCACGTTGCCTTCGCCTCTAGAAAGTTCGCACACATACATAAATCCATTCTTCTATGCGTATGCATATACATATCGTATATACCCTTCAAAAACCTATACACACATTACATATCCATTCATATGCATTAATGCATTGCATTCATGAATGAATATGCATTCAAACGCATACAATATAAGAGAAACATAAATGTATTGTATCCTATCATATTATGTGGGTAAACATACATTTTGAAGTCATACTAATGAATCACAAAGATACAAAAATCTAATATTTCAAGCATTCTTCTATGACAAGAGCCACAAACAAGGATACTTTTGACTATATCAAATGTGTCAATGGCATTTCACTTGGTCGAATCACTCGCAAGAGTCATCTCTTCCCTTTCGATTACCTTTCTTCTTATCAATTCGGTTATTTAATTATCAAGCTTTGATTTCAAATCCCGACCACAACATGAAGAACAATTTGGTCGGCAAGCGCAATGCCAAATGAAAGCTAGTGATTGGAAACAACTGTGGGATCCAAAAACACCAGTTCTTAGCATGAAATAGTTATCGGTCTTTAATGAACTCCCTTATTGGAGCGAGTTATTGATCAATCATTTGGTAGACCCAATGCATATTTTTAAGAATATGGGAGAGATTCTCTAGAAGACTTTGATTGGAAAGAAAGAAAGCAAAGCACAAAAGGAGGACTTAGAAGAGCGCGGTCATATGCAAGAGTTGTGAGCAATTACTAAGCCCAACGGAACATTATCATTACTAAGAGCTCCTTGGGTGCTTCGTAGGATGGAAGAGCAACAAGTGAAGAAGATAATTTTAGAGTTTTGGTCACCTATTGAATGCGTGAGGTGTCTAAAGACTGCTTTCACATGAAAGAATGATCTTGGAGGGCTCAAGTCTCATGATTGGCACATGTTTTTACAGTTTGCACTCTTTGTAGCTTTGCAGTCTCATCTTTTGGAGGATGTGCAAACAACCATGTATAAAATTAGTTCCTTGGTACAGTGGATCTCTTCTAAAGAGATAAATAGAGATAGCATAGAGAGTGTGAAACTCAATGCTATTGAGGTTGTTTGTATGGTAGAGAAATACTTTCCCACAAGTATTCTCACTATTCAACTTCATTTACTCGTTCATGTGGTAGATGAAGTTGCAATAGCAGGAACTATCCATAGTTGATGGATATTCTTCCTTTATGCAGACATTGAAAGGGTTTTCTTGATAGAGAGCATGTCCACAGGGTAGCATGGCAGAGGGATGGCTCATAGAAGAGTCTCTTGTATTCATAACTGAGTTTCTACGTATGAGAGATCCAGAAATGCCTCGCTTATGGAGAGATGATGAAGAAATTCATCTCATAGGCGATGAACCACAAGGTAAAGGGATGCAAAGAAAAATGAATGCATCTTTCAGAGAGAAGGTGTGCAATGAAGTTTTGCATCATTCACTCTGAGCCTATGCAGAAGTGGTTAGAAAAGTATGAGCTTGCCAAGGAGACAAACACAAAAGAAAGAGCTCAGTTTCGAAGGAATTATTCCACTCGATTTTTGCCCCTTCCAGAAAGTCTTTAACCTCTTCCACCCTTTCCAATGAGCAAATGGATAGATACAGTAGTTTTAGAAGCAAAGGCAATGGGTGAAGATATCTCTAAAGAAGAAGAACTCGCAATGCGATGTGATTGGAAGTATTCTTAATACGGTGCACTATGGTCTCATGGACGACACTTTTAGATGGCACGAATGGATAAAAAGAGGTCTACTTTTGATAAAGGGGTGATGGTGAACTTTTTGCAAAAAAATACAGCGAGTGCAAGAGACGATAATGCTCAAGAAGGCCAACTAGATTATTGTGGAGTGATTCAAGATATCTTGAAGCTATCCTTTAGGAAGTTTGATTAGTTTGTTTTTTATGTGAAATTGTTCAAAGTAGTCACCTCTAGAAGAAACGCAACAGTGAGACAAGACAAAAGTGGTTTGCTTCAAGTCGAATCCACAATGTTATGGATGGATGAAAGAGATACATTTGTACTTCCCAAACATAGTGAGTAAGTTGTTTTTATACCAGATTCGAAAGAACCAAAGTGGCTATTTGTTTTACAAGTCTCCCCACATACTAGAAAAATTTGTGAGAACATAGATGTAGAAGAAAGTCCATCTATAGTGGACTCTAAGATTCATTCGATAGTCGAGGAGGAAGAGATCATTGTCCGAGAAGAAAAGGTCCTTGAAGAAGATGAGATACACAATGAAGCAACAGATGATGATCAAGAAGAAGCTAGCATACCCAGAGATTTAGAAGTCGTCAATATAGAGATAGATATTCTCTGTGCATCGGATCTCCAAGAGGATGCTAGAATAGAGGATTTTTGAATCAAACACTTGTACCTACTTTTTTTTTTGCTATGTTCTTTTGTATACTTCCACTTCTCTATATTATCTTTATTATCATATGCTAATTATTTGAGTTCTTTGGTTATAGAGCACGATGGGAGATAGTCCTCCAATCACTCCACATTCCATGATAAAAGAGCAACTTTTAGAGTTCATATCTCAGGTACCCCCCGTGTATATGGCCGTTGCATCATAGTACTAGATCACTTGTGGTAGCACTCCCTCCCCCCTCACTCATGTCGGTCTTACTCTTGTCGGCCTCACTCCTACCGATATCACTCGTGCTAGTGTCACTCCTGTGGGTGGTGCTACTCCCGCCAGAGGTATGTCTTCTAGCTTTATGACTCCACCACAACCATATTCTCAGCCATCCCCTAGTGACTCTAGTAGTAGATGTGTGTATTCGACACCTCAATGCAATACAAGCTAGTCTCCTAGGTCAAGGTCACGCTATAGAGCAGGAGGTTATAGAAGTGGATCTACAGGTAGCTCTGGAGGAGGAGGCTGTTGTGGAGGTAGTGCGACGGACGTTGTGTCATCCACTTCTACTCCTAGAGCGAGTACCTCAGATGTAGGTATGCCATGTGGTACACCACGTGGAACACCATGTACACCTTAGGGTGCTCATGACCATGATGATTCCAAGGTATATAGTATTCGTGATGGAGCTCCGGTGATGAATGCGGCCAAAAAGGTCATGCATCAATGTATATGACAACTTTGCTCCATACAATTTGTACACTCTATCATGTTGAAATGGAGTGAACAAGATAAAGATCTTAAAAATTATATCACAGAGACGATCTATAAGGAGTTCTAGCTAGCACATGGACATCCTTTTGATAGTTAAGAGTGGATTCTGCACACCGCACGTGAAGTTATGTCCCATTGACGATCTGAGGCTAGTGATGCTTTCAAAGTAGGCTTACCAAAGCCTATATGGTTAAGGAGTGGGATATGATTCATGACGAGCAGTAGCAAACTCTTGACCGATATCGCCAACAATGAGATGTCGTAGCCACACATTTAGATATGGTTGGACTGTCACATTTGGGTAGCGGTGGATTTGACACTATGCGTAATGAATTTGTAAGTACCATTTGATTTATTGAATTTATTTGTGTTAAGCACGTCATGTATGTTCATCTAATGTTTTGTATATTTACAGGAGCTAGCAATGGGTTGTCCTCCAACACAAATGGACGAGGCTTATGGGTATTGTCATGGATTGATTGCACTATTGGAGGACTTGGAGGGACATGGTGCGGTCATTTCATGGGAGCATCTGCAATGAGGCGATGAATTTAGAAACTTGGTTTTTACTAGTTGTTTGTAAATCTCATGTGAATTTATCTCATTTCATGAACGTTATTTGTTGCAAGACTACTGATATGGATGTTTTGATCCTTTTGTGCATGTGTATGAAAATGGTGTGCCACAATTTTGTATTTGGCTCATATATGACAATGGTGTATTTGATTCTTATATGCTAGTGCTTTGCCACATTTTGTATTTTCCTCATATATGACAATGGTTTGCCACACTCTTGTACGTGTTTCATTTATGAAATATATAACTTTTTTTTTGTACATGGTTCATGGTTCATTATGATCATCTATTTTGTGTTCCATAGTATTTTGCTTTATGAAATAATATCTCGGTTGCCTTTAGGGTATACATCACATGTACTCGTTTTTTTCTTCGGTAGAGTGTATTGTTTTTTGCTAAACAACACCATGGTAATGTTGCTATAGCAAAAGACAACACACTCTTCCCAAAACTTTTTTTTGCAGATATGGTCATGGGTATGAGTGACAGTACTCCCTGAATGATCATCGGCATGCACGATGATACACCTAGCAGTCATCGGTATAGGCCTTGACATGAGTATCAGTATTTCTGATGCTTATACCAATGCTCATACCAGCACTCATACAAATGCCTATATCGGTGTATATACCATGGTTTTGGTTCGAACACCTATACTGACACTTACAGCGATGTTAGGGCAAAAACATGCCCATTCAATTTCCTCGATAAAAGCCTCGGCATACGGCCAATATATTGTAGTGTAAAAGAGATAAAAAACTATACTTTTCAATTTGGACCATGGCCTTGGGGGAAAGCTATTATATTGTCCCTAACTTGAAGGAGATTTTTGAAAATCGAGAGAGTATTTTTCCCCAAGAAGTCTCCAATCTTCTAGAAGCATATAACTCAATTTAAGATGAGATAACTTGAAGGGAGTAAGACACATGACGACTTACTTCTCATTGCACTCAAGAGAAGGGTGAAATACATGCAAAATATGTATAGCTTGTCAAGTTGAAACCACTCAAACTCAAGGGTATATAATAGATCATTGGGTGGTGAGTTGAATGTCACTCTTGTGTGGGACAAGGCCTTGTAATAGTGGTGTATTAGTGTATGTATGTACCCATGCAGGTAAATAATATATGCACACATATATGTATTGTACTTATGCATATATGCACATATGTAATACATGTACGTATGTATGTATGTAATCATTCATTTATTTTAGTTGTGTGTTTGCATGTATCTTTGTACAAATGTGATATATATATATATATATATATATATATATATATATATATATATATATATATATATATATATATATATATATATATATATATATATATATATATATATATATATATATATATATATATATATGTGTGTGTGTGCATTTATCTACACTATTCACATATAAACGCTGACCAAATGAGGCTTATAGCTAGTTTTCATTCGTCGTCATTTTCATATAACTATTCGAATAGAGATCTGAAGAACAGGATCCCAAATACTTCTTCTGTAACTTTGAGTGTTGGTTTTTTAGTTTAAGTGTTTGTGATAAGCTCATGAGTCTTTTTTCTAATGTGTGAATATTTTGAATAATAGAGACGTTCTTTCAATCAATGGATTTCCGAAACGATATACTTTTTTCATGGGAATGATGAAGCACCATCCCAAAAGCTTGTGAAACGATGAAAGGAGATAGATAAGATTGTATATGGAGAAAGCCTACCAAATAATATAATATATTGTATATGCAAGAGAAATCCCTGCAATAATATAGTATATTATTCAATATTTCATTACGTCATTGTACTATGAGATTGCATCAACATTTGTTACATGTATTGATAAGAATGACATAACATTAATACGTTCTTAATTAATTCAACAATTTGGCCTTAAAAGATAGTTTAAAACCAACATTTCTTTAAGCTTGAAGTTTGAAAGAATAACACATACACCCAGGATACCTTTGTATCCTCCATTCAAGGCTCAAGTCTAATCGATCCCCAAATCTTGGACCTTGAATTTTTAATAGGAAAGCTGAAGATGTTGTCGCTACACCATGTTCTTTTTTCTTTAAAAAGTCATGTCTTTAATCTACTTTGCCAATAACCTTGAATTTGAAATAATGCCTCAGACACCTTTTGTCCCCTGCTTTTAAAGGCTATTTCAGCTCATTTGCAACATAGATGACCCCAAAACTTAATAGGCTGCCCTAAGAGAGTGCAACATAGATGGCCTGAAGACAATAAGGAAAGAGGTTTGAAATTGGACATAAAATTCATTACATATTAACCATCGCTGGCAAACACTCCACCCAACTGAAGCAGCGCATTCAGGCTTTATTGTTACGATTTTGAAATTTGTCGTTTTTTTTTGTTTTTCTTGAAAGTACAATGAACTGGAAATACGCACACCCAACCTTATAAGTAGAGGCACCCATCATGAAAGACCCATAAATATGTCCAGCCAAGATTTTTTGTTTTTCTTGAAAGTACAATGAACTGGAAATACGCACACCCAACCTTATAAGTAGAGGCACCCATCATGAAAGACCCATAGATATGTCCAGCCAAGATTTGAACTCTCGACTTCCTCCCACAGCTTCAAAGAGTCAGCCACTACGCTAGGCAGGCAGGCTGGGGCGAAATTTGCCATTTTCTAGATCTACATAGTGTTTACATTTTCTATATGAAAACGTTTCGTGCAACTCTGGAGATAGATGCTCACTTAGTCCGTGTTTTGTCAACTTATTCTTGGTCTGTGCATGTACAGAGATTTTGTGTAGACCCTTTGTTGATCTTTTCTCAAGAATGATTCCAAATCTTGTTTGAACATGAAAGGAGCAGATGCAGAATATTTTCGAAGAACGCGCTTATCACCATTCAAATGCACAGAGAATATTCTGAAAGGACTTTTCTCGTTCATCCCTTAACTGGTCGATTGCCATGTGTTTTCATTCCACATCTTCTTCTGCATAGATTGATAATACCTGTGTAAGATAAGTCTTCTCAAGGTCTCATAGTACGTGATTTGTCGTTTTATTGTCTTGCTGATGCACGGAGGTTTCGTCTACATTAAATGGTTTTCTGTGTTTATGTTTATATATATATATATATATATATATATATATATATATATATATATATATATATATATATATATATATATATATTAGAGTAAAATGAATTGAAAATACACACTCACACACCCAACCTCCTAAAATAGAGACACCCATCATGAGAATCTCATGAACATGTCCAACCAAACTTTGAACTCAGGCCTTCTTTCCACCGCTTCAAAGCGTCAATCACTAGATTACGCAGGCTTGGAGAGTCTGCTAAGAAATTTACTCCAAGCCGTAACAGAAAACTTCGAAGTGTCCTCTTCACGTCCGGCAAAGAGTGTATTGCTGCCCTGAAAGATTGCCCCTCCAGTGTGCTATCCAAAATAGAAATCGTCTCCTCCATGCCCTATATGAGGTGGAAATCAAAGTTACTTGAACTGTACTCTCCCATGAGATTCCTCATGGTTTGTAATCTTTAGCTGCCCTTCTGGGTGGTGGGGTGCACATCTTGCCCCTTGTACATTGTATACTTCCCTGCTTTAATACTATCTTTTCGTTGTTCTCTCAAAAAAAAAAAACCAGAAAACTCGTAGTATTTCTGCGGTTGTTTTAGCTTGACAAGTTCTGTGGCCATTTTTATGTTGACCTGAAACCGAGCTCCGTCTCTCGGAAAATCGAATCATTGTCAATCTGCTGTTCAGCTTCATACAGACTAACTGGCTGCCGCTTTGTAAGTGTGACTATTCATGTACCTTCAGAGATCATCTGCTACAAAGCAATTATTCAAATATTCATGCCGGACAATGTTGGAAGATAGTACGTCTCCACGATTTATGTACATTCTCTGACGTGATGTTTACAGAGAAATTACCGTCTTTGCATGTCAGCCAAAAGTACCCATATACAGAGAATTCAACATCTCTGCATTTCAACATCTCTGCATTTCGACAAGGACACGCATATACTTGAAGAGGATTTAACGTCTCTCTATCGATCTTTTAATTTGGAATCTGCATTTCAGCCAAAAGCGCCCATGCTCTGCGTTTCATAGAGAAATCAGCGCCTCTGCGGTTCGGCAAGAAGCACCCATATATCTACAGAGAATTCATCATCCTCATATTGACCTTGACTCTGCATGTCAGCCGAATCCGCCCATATATTGTGTTCGTGGATTCTGCACTGCTGGGTACAACTAAATTCATATGTTGCCTTGTCAAAGTTTCGATTCCCGGGCCATCTCCATAAGTCAATATACAGCTGATAAGTTTCCATTCATATACTACTTTTGTTTTTACTCTTATTACGCGAGAGAGAGAGAGAACACAATCAAGTTGGAAAGTAAAACAGCAAGTCTTTGAATTGCTCATGTTCGTGGGGAAGGAAAGCTTCCAATCGGATTACATACTTCATGTGGATTTGCCCCGCCATTTGAGTACATACAACGAGGAAGTCGAGCTTCGATATACAAGTTCAGGTATGTCGCAAGTATTTATTGAGCACGAACGACGTACGAAATCAGTCAAGGGGTGCTGAGAAAGTAAAAGAGGAGTTTATGGGGAAGCCTTACAGAGGCACTAATAAGATGTAGATGCTCAAATAAAGAGATGAATTGCCTTCTACAATAGGTATTCTATTTTGACTCTAGCAATCCTCTTGTTCAAATACAGTTGGCTTGCCTCATGTGCAAACTATCGAAGGAGATTAAGAAAAACTTATATACTTAAATGGACATTTCCCAGGTAGGCAAGCTAGATAACCAAACATCAAAAACAGTTGATACTTAATCGAGAAGAGCATTGCTGACAACGTATTCTTGAAAGAATAAGTCAATCCATCATGCTTTCCAAGGACCAATGCATGACCACTGTGTATAGATTATTCAATGAGGTCTTATATTTGATCTAAATTGGATGCCCATCCCATTAGTGCAAAAAATGGGCCATGTAAGGATTTCAATTAGATGTGCTTAATCTAGATTAATCTTGTCAAATCATCTTTAAAAATTTTGTGTTCGCTCATTTAAAACGTATCTTACATGAATAGAAGGAATTCATGTATTCAAAATGAATGAAGAGAGGAACATTCAGATCATAGAGATGCACTTAGATGGAGAAGTCCCAGTAAAGCGACCGAAGCAAGAAAGGAACAGGAAGAAGTGGAGGAACTTGAGCCATTCACGCCAATCAGGGTTGTAGCAGAACCCTCTCCATTAGATGTCGCTTTTCAATACAGTGCTACAAAATCGACCACAAATCAAGATAAGGAAAGAGAAAGAGAAGTGCACCTTCAAATAAGACAACCGCACAACGAAACTATACACGCGGAACAAGCAAAAAACATACAAAGAGGGGAAGAACCAAGCATCCCCAAAACATGGCTAAATGTGGATGTGGCTCAATTAAAGCCTGTAGTAAAGCAAATGATACAAACCGCTATGGACACTCAACAATAAATGCTTGAAGGAGATGCAGACTATGACAAGGCTATGAGAGAGAGAAGCCAATTCTAGGTAATAAGTGAAAACTTGTCTAGACAATTAGTTCAAGCTCAACATGCACTCTCAACCAAGGAATTAGAAGCCATAGAAGCCAAGGATAGATGCACCATGCTAACGACGAAAACCGAGAAGCTCCAAGAGCAACTCAAAGAGCTACACAAAAAATATGAAGCTGGTGAAGCAGAGCCGACAAGAATGAATGCTAGAAGTAAGCTGCTTGAATCTCAAATCAAAGTATATATTGAGGAAGGAGACAATTTCAGAAATAGGAATAAAGAACTTATGACGGCCATACTATGCAACCAACCCATAGAAGCACTAGAAATGACCACAAGCGGCACAAAGGTATTGGAAGATCGAATTGCAAAGTATGAAGATCAGCTGAAACAAGAGCAAGCTATTAGATAGGAATGGGAAAGGAGATATATGCATGACACTAATGAACTTAGAAAAAAATGGAAGATGGCATAAAATAATATTATTGAAAAATGCAACGAAGATGCTAATCGAATGGCTGCCATAGGCGAAGAACTCCTGAAGAATAAGGAGACAATCACGAGAGCCATCGATGAGATAAAGGAAAAAGATGAAATTATTAAGAAGCTCAAGGCTCAAATAGAACAACAGGTAACAACGGGGACACCAGTAGTTCCAAGCTCCATAGTGGTTACTGAGGAGACTGAGGTATGACCTCTCTCTCTCCCCCATGCATCATTAACCGATAAAGGAGGAAGTAGAGCCAAACATTGAAAGACATAATCAAGCTATTACAAAACTAAGCTGAAATGGGCGAGCACTACTGGGTCCCAGCTTACGAAACAAATTTGAAGAACAGGTGGTCAATGTAATGAAAGAGGCAAAGATTGAAGGCAAGATCCTGGAACAGATTTTGAAGCCGTTCAATATCCCTTACAGACTACTAAAAGAAGAGACACAGCAATATATAAAGATGACCACCAATATTCCAGACCTTCATACCTTCCACTGGTTGCAAGCGTGGCAGCCCGACTTAACACAGTAACCCAGATTTAAAGAGGTTATTGGTGAGGTAGACTACAAATCAATCGTAGTTCATCTCCACGGGTTGCGAGCAATGAAAAGAAAAGGAGAGGCCAAAACCAATGCAACAGGTCTCGAAGTATGTTCAATTCATTGACCATTGGTAAAACTATATCATTACGACTTTCAGAGGAGCTGATAGCATTAGGGGAAAAAATGAACCCTGCATGGGCCTTTTAGATTAAGGAGTGATTAGTGATGGACCAATGAGAAGAGGGTGGTCGACACAATCTAGTTTCTTAATCCACTAGACTAGGCCTAGCCTTCCCTTGGTTTGTGCTAGTCAAAGCCTCTAAAACCACCATAAATTCGTGGGTTCTGATAGTAGAGTGGTTTCAAATTTCAAATCTTTGAATCGTAACCATTTGATGGTCCAAATGATCCAACGGATGGTGTAATCTTGCAAAAGTCAAGGCTCCATGGAAGATAAACCATTGGATCATCTAGAGATCATGTGGTTTGGATGTAAATCACGAAAAGAGATGCGCTAGATAATGCAGACCATTGGATATGCTTTCCCATCGAAGGGTTCAGGATCACTTGTATGGAAAGGCACCATTTGTTTTGCACCGTTGGATTAGCCATTTGTCGGATGTCTGAGATTGGAGGGAAGATGTAGGTCAGCTGAAATCGCCCCTTGGATCTTGCAAAGATCTAATGGCTATGAGAACCTCCGATTTTTGGAGCAGCGAGATTCACTCTACACCATTAGATTAAGGATAATCAATGGCCCCAATCGACTATGATTTTGGGTCTCTCTCTACTGTGACAACGATTTTTGGTTTCTCTCTCTATTGTGCCTATCCACGCAATGATTGCGGTCTGCTCACGCCTTCCAATCTTAGCCATTCACAGTCAAAGATCTAATGGTCTTAATCTTGTTCGACCCACCATTCAGTTGTGGCCTTTTTTTCTCTATATTTTAATCAAGAAAACCACTAGTGGTATTTTTCATCCATCTAATCCCTATAATCTTAATTTTAATCCCTAAAAATTAGGAATCCTTACAAGGCCCATGCAGGGCTCACTTTTCCCCCTAATGGTAGTCAACTATAAAGAGGCTATCAGTTAATAAGGAACCGGATCAACTACAAGTACAAAACTAAAGACAAGAAGCAAATCGTGTCAAAAGACAAGAGAGACAAAGAGGGGGAGAGTGTTGCAGAGCCAAGAAAACCAGAGATGCAGAGAAAAAAAAGGGCCCCAAAATTTTTTTGATTTGGGCACTTTATTTTTGACATAGTCACTTTGTAATATACATTAGGAAAAAAGGTGAACCCTGCATGGGCCTTTTAGCTTGAGGAGTGATTAGTGATGGACCAATGAGAAGAGGGTGGTGGCCATAGTCTAGTTCCTTAATCACATAGATTAGGCATAGGCTTCCTTTGTTTTTGTGTGGTCAAAGGAGAAGAAACAACCAAGAATTCGTGGGTTTGCTTTTTTGAATGGTTTTGGAAGGCCTGCAAATGAATAAGAGCCCTTGGATGGCCTCAAAAATCCAAAGTACAAGGTTCAATAGCGAAAGTCAAGGCAAGATTACATTTGGGCCCTTGGATTGGTTTGCAATGCATGGCTAAGATCTTAAGAGACCTTAAAAAAGTACCTTTTTCTTATGAGCCCCACAATTCACTCTTTGATTTGACGGCTCCATTCAAATCTGCCATTTGTTGAGCGCCTTTATTCTCATCCATTGGATCTTTAACAGATCCTACGGCTCTCATTGTCTGCCGCCTTTGGATCTAACGAGATAGGGCACCTTTTGTCCTGTGCCATCAGATGAGAGGTTGATCCAATGGCTCAAGGATGCTCCCTTTTTGAGATCAGCCCCAAACGTGCTTTACCATTCGATTCACCAAGATCTAATGGCTCAAAAATCTGCAGAAGGAGTTGCACGATCATGCGTGAGAATCTTTATAGAGCACAAGTATATAAGTCATTTTGTGACTCTTTGTAAAGACTTTTTTGCCATTGTGAAGAAGGAGAGCAGAAATTCGAATTTGCTTTTTTCTTGTTGATTTCCTCCTTCTCCATGATCTTTTGTGTGTATGTAATGCTTGGAATGTGTGTGTAGAACTGTTATCTATCCCTTCCCATCACTTTTGAACTATTGTAGTGTGTGCGTGAGCCATCGTGAGTAGTGGAGCGAGTGTTGGTGTTTCCCACCATTCACTATTTTGTGCATAGCTTGAAGAGAGTTTATCAGATTTGAGTGGAAATACGATTAATAGATGTGTCTCATCGAGAGCTTCAAAAAGAATGCAGCAATGGCTATATTCAAAGTTTGAAGCTCGGAGAAAAGTTTGAATGTGTGCTTATTGTTGTAAATGGTATCGTGACACGCATTTTCAGAGAATTAGTGAGTTAGAAAGGTAGTTAAGTCCTTCCATATGCATTGTAGCTTAGCCACTTCACTTTCCATCATGTGTGCACATGTCCTCATACACTTGGTTCATGTGGTTCCTCGGATTGATAATTAAAGGTGTATTGATCCACCACTATATGCACTTGTGGGGCGATTGAGATTTAGTCTCATCGACAGAAATCCCTAAGGCTTCACGACTTAGGTACACAAATGCACTCCGTTAGAGTTTCCTATGGGTTGCAATGCATGTGGACACATGTTTGCCATATGGTCACCTCCACAAGTATAACACCTTTGAGGGGGGGCTAATTTGATGTCGGGTTTGCTAGAAACTCCTAATCGTTTGGCCACTTGTTCCGCTAAGTCCTCAATTGAATTGGAATGTCTGGATGAAGTTTTGGTGGTGCTATCTGAGTCTTTGGGAGCCTTAGGAAGTTCTAGCTTGTCTCCTAAGTTATCTTTTATGTCTACATAGATCTCTAAACATTGATCCAAGGTTCTTGGCTCCTTCAAGAAGACGTATGATCTCAACTTAGCACTTAGTAGGCCATCTATGAACAAAGCTATCAATTTAGCTTGAGTGGGTACTTCCAATGGGGGACATCTTTCTATGTACCATCTAAATCTTTGACCGGCCATCTTCACTGTCTCTTGAGGGGTTTGTTTGAATGTGTGTATTAAAGAAGAAGTGTTGTGTCTGATTCCACTCTCAGAAAAGTCCATAATGAAGCACTCCATCATTTGGTGGATGTCTCTAATTGATGTTGGTGCAATGGTTGAAACCAATCCAATGCATCACCCTTTAGAGTGAGTCAAAAAACATTAAATTGTGTAAACATGTCTTCAACTTGTTCGGCCTGTAGCACTTGCTTGAATTCTGCTATGTGTTCGTAGGGATCTCCCGATCCGTGAAAACAATTCTTCATAGTCTTCAGTAATTGAGTAGGCCTCAAGGTTCTAGGGTAGTCTCTTGGCCTAGGCAGGGGAAAACCATCCCCACCCTTGTGAGCCCTATGATCCCTAAGAGGTTCTCTTTCAACCCTTCTACTTTCGATAGGGGCCCTCTCCCTTCGTGCACAATGGATGAAACTAATCTTTGCACCTTCCTTGTTCTTCTCTCTATTATACTTGAGATGTGGCAACACCCAATCTATCCTTAAGTGCTTGTGATATTACTAGAGGAAAAACTAATTCTCCTCCCCATGTATACGCATGTTGTCCATGTTCTGTGACCTTATACATTCGTTCTGAGGTGTCATCTAAGTATACTACTTTTCTTGGAATCTTTGGGTCTTTTCGTTCATAAATCTTGTTTGTTCGTGTTGCAGTAGGATGCTCTGACCTATATCTCCAAAAGGCTTTGTCAGTCTCCTTATTCTAAAACAATTCTATACTCGTATTGTCTTGGGGCATCCACTTAGAAATTATCACCCTTGTTAGTACAGATTTTCCTCTTCGTGTTCTCGATTGCTCAATCAGTTTACCATGTCCTTCCACATCTATATCTGCATTTTCTACCATCTCTCCTAGGTCATTGGTTGAGTCCACCCTAATTGCGATGATATTCATGGTCCCTTCCTTGTCTATGTAAGCCTCATTTTCAAACTTAATGGCTAGATGTTCTAATCCCATAAGTTGATCGGGATTATGCAGTTGAATCATTGACCTATGAAGGCCATCCTCATATACCTGGGCACCCAATCTATTCGTACGAATGTACTCCAACTAAGTCTTGTAGGGTTCCTCCCTCTTTTCTAGGTGGGCTACATTAAACGATACTCTTGGTCTACCCATGTTGAAAGACATATCAGAGTCACTTGTATCCGAGCTACCCTTGTATGGATAGCTACCTAGCTGTTGTGCCCATGATCGTGTTGTAGTTCTTATACTAGCCTTGAAAGATTAGACACTCTGTTTATCACTTTTCCCTAAGTATTTGCTAGACCTCAGGTTCATTAATCCTAAGCTCACCTTACCATACTCACCCCTTCAATTTGGTCAATCACTTAGTTCTTTTTTAATTTTCTTTAGAGCTTCTTGTCTTGTTTACATTTGTCGCAAGGAATGGTTTTAATATGTTTTGATTTTCATTCATTTGAGCGTTGCATATTCAATTCATAAAAAATTCCTTTAGGCTTAGTCCCTTCACCCACTTACGTCTTCTCTTGTCAGCTACTTACCACTCAGTGGGATAGGGTGATACCTGACTACATTAGGAGTCCTAAGACACATCGTTGATCACAATATCACTTTACTCAAAGAAATCGTCAACACTTAATGAAATGGACATTCCACTTACAAAGTTCTCATGACTTTAAGAAGTATTTGTTTTGACCTTGCCCGAGAACTCAAGGTTCTTTCCCGCTTCTTCCTTTGTGCTATGCCACACAAGAGTTCACAATTAATGTCGAAAAATTGACCCCAAAAAATTGAAAATTTGTGCAAAGAACCCTAATTTTGCATTTTGTCTGACAATCTCAATGATTAGACACAATCGCGATGGTGTTTTATCGTCGTGATGGTGTGACACCCATGATGGTCAAAAGTCGTGATGGTCAAGCCTTACGATGGTCAGTCACAGTCCCAACTATCAAGTCAGGACTATCACTTAGGATCACGACGATCAAGTCACGATGGTCCACCCACGATGATCAGTGAGGATCGTGATGGTCAGTACACGATGGTCAAGCGACGACGGTCAGGGTCACGATGATCAGCCACAATCACAATGATCAAGCCACGACGGCCAGTCAAGATCGCGATTGTCAAGCACCGTCGTGATGGTGAGTCACCATCGCGATGGTGAGGCACCGTCATGATGGTGAGATGCAGTCCAAATGATAAGTCATCATTGTGATGGTAAAAAAATTATGCAATTTCACAAAATCAAGCATATATCCGTACAAGCGCTTACCTAGGCTCCTCCGTCATGCAAAAATTTTGCACAAATTCATACCTTTCCTAACAACCGTGATGGTCAGCTTCAACGGTAATTTTCTGAGAAAAATGGAGTTTTTACCTGTGTTTCGAGCAAATCCATGGTGTCCAGAGGTTGCCCTACAAAATTAGTGCACTAGAAGATGCAAACATACACTTGCAAAATCTCTCTCTCACTCTTGCACACACACAAATGAGGGAAAGAGAAGAGAAAGGGGGAATATGACAGATTTTTTGTGATTTTTTGGAGTTTGAGATAATGATAGGGAATGATACTAGAGGAATAGAGGAGTAAAAGTGTGTAAAAACTAACTACAAACAACAAAATAACAAAGAAACTTTACCTTCCAACGATTTTCTCCAATACACTTACCATCACACGCTGAACCTAGAGCTCATCCTCGACAACAGTGCCAAATTTGGTGTCACTCTAGCACAATGAAAAATACCAACATGAGGAGCTTCACCTCGTAGTTCTCAATTTGTAGAGAGGTTAGGTCGATAAGAAGATCAAGAGCGAATGATGCGTGTGAAGAAGATCGTGAGAAATGCACGAGCATACACACACATGCATACACGCACACACACACTAGGAAAGTCATGATGGAGATCAATCGAAGGCAAGAAAAGAACTCATAATCATATTCATCTTCATCTTGTTACAATAGCTCTTCTATCTCTAGCTCATAGGTTCAATCATAAACTAACAAAAACCTCAAAATGAGCTCTCTCGTTTTGTGTATAGTTTTTGCCTACTTTTGACCAGTTTCACATCTAGTGATCGACATAGTTAAAAAATAGCTTCTACCTCTAATTTGAACTATCTAATGGCTTCCAAAAATTACCAAAATTGGTGTGAGCTTTCTAATTAGACTCCTCAAGCTCGAGGACTCCTTGACTTGCACAAAATGGAGTCGCATTCACGATAATTGGATGTATATACATATAATACATTGGTTTAGTGATAAAAATCACTGTTGTCATGATGAAATCTTCTGAGTAGCTTTAAGTGCTTCCTCTCCTTCTATGATGAGAACCAGTACTCAAACCTTTTCCTTGAACAACAACCAACATACAAAATACATCACTGCTTTCAGCCATGGCCATTGACTAAAATACCTTGATGCAGAAAACTGACTGTATCTCAAAAAGTTGAACAGAATTACCCTATCAAGTTCTACTAATGTAGCAAACTTTGAGATGCTT